>CM035229.1:40847743-41171735 GCA_020226215.1 Sindora glabra
ATAATTTTTATTATTGATTATATCATATATTTTTTATTTAATATATATTTATTTAAAAATAAAATAAGTAAAAATAATAATATTATCTTTTATATAAATATAATTTTAATTTTATATTTTCTTTTAATTGTTAAGGGTATTATTATAATTGATATATTTTTTATTCTATTTTATGATATTTATTATACCAAATATAATTCTGTAGTGAAATTTGAATTCATTCCTAATTATACTAAACATGGAATGATTATTTCATTTTATTTCTTTTCTTTCCATTCAATTCTGTAATCTCAAATGTAGTATTAATTTCCACAAGAGATGCACTTCAAAATTTTGGTCAAATATCAAATTGAATCAGAGTTGGATTTACAGAGATATCATATTGCTGATATAGTTGATGGTATTTTTACCGCTCCTCAAGAGAGCATCACAAAAGACATATTCGAAAACAGTAAAGATTACCACCAAATATTCAAGTTATTTACCAAGTAAATGATTTTTTATTTCCATGGTTGTTTAGCCAACAAGTGAATTCCTATGTTATCTTTCAATGGTGTAGTAAATTTATTTTTTCAACACCTTTAACGACGGAATTATATAAATTTCAATGAGGACATGTGCCTCTAATGAATTTTTTAAAATTCTATATATAATTATGAGTGTAATTTAGAACACTTTATCATTTATAAATTTTTATCTTCATAAAAATATTGAAATACATGTATCTTCATTAATTTTTGAACCTTAACTCTGCTATCACAAACTTCCTAACGTGAATTGTAACTTCAATGAAGATTCATGAGTTAAGGTCAACTTTGGTGTAGCTTGGGTTGTTTTTAGTTTTGTATATAGTCCTTTGCACCGATCAATAGTTGCCTCTCTTTTTTTTTTCCCCAGGTTGTTTTAGGTTTCCTTCAAGCATTTAAGGTTTTTTTCTAAGTTTCTGTTTATTGTTTGTTGTGTAAAGCTAAGCTAACTTTAGATACTCAAAAACTATGAAAAATTAATTAATAAAAGAGATGATTTTATTTATGAGTTTTGAAAAAGAATGTTTGTACATCGATCAATATTATAAAATAGAATTGTAATTTAGCAACCTTCGATGATCTAATTGATTGCATCATCCTTCACGTGGGTTGAACCTTTAAAAGTCAATAAACTCTAATGGTTCATATTAGTTAAGTTAAAAAATTCTATGATGATTAATTTTTAAAATTAACTCTTAACTTACTTCTCATCTATAAATTTTGAGAAAAATTTCAATGCACGAGTTATATTAATGGCATCATCCATTCAGGTTAAAAGAAGATAAATTTTATATAAATAAATAAAATTTAATGATTTATATTAATGATATACTAATACGGCTAATGCACTATAATCATTTTCATAGATTTTAGACAGTGTAAATATTTTTTCATGAAAAAATAATCGAAGTCAAGGTTAAAAGAAGAAAAATCACCATCTAGTTATTGTTGGAGTAATGACCTCAGTTAATTCACCCAATAATAAGTAATTTAACTATAGCGGGATTATCCAAAACAGTTAGCCTTGGACTATGCTGCAGATTAAAAGAAGGAAGTGGACTGGGGATGATAAAATTTTGGGTTCGGAATTTGTTTGGTGGTTGTGCCGATTGGGACGTGTATATAATACGAAAAAATTATTCTGCAGGCAAATTTTTAACTCGGAAAGATATAGTATTAACTAAATTTATTTTGTGAAATTTATAATTTCAATATTACATTTTTATTTATATAAGTGATGTATACATGTTATAACGTGCAATTTTTTTAGTGATTCAATTATTAAAAATATTTTTTAATTGTTTTATTTTAATTATTATATTATATTATATGTTTATGCAGTAAAATAAAATCAAATAATAATTTAATTATTAAAATTATTATTGAAATTATATGGGAGTTGGCAATAGAGCACCCATGTTTGGTATGATATTTTGGGTGTCATGGCCTAACAGAAATTTGCTTAATATTCTTGGGTTTTACAATCGTCATGCATACTCTTTGCTAGCCTAATATTCTTGGGTTTGTTAAATTCAATATTGACAGATCTTTGCTTAAGTATAGTGAGGCAATTTGTGCTGGAGTATTGAGAGATGAATTTGGCATTGACTTTTGTATTATTGAGGAGAAGAAAGTGTTTTAGAAATGCATTGTGGAAATGGAATGTTTGACTTATTGACTTATTGATATATATACATATATATGACTTATTGATATATAAAAATTTTAAGTCATAATAATAATATAATTATATTTAATAAATAATAATAAATTTTAATATATTAATGATATAAAATTAATAATAAAATAAAAACTCATATAATAATAATAATAAAATGTAACAAATTATAAAAATTCGCCTGAATCCACCTAATAAATGTCGATTTGAGATTGGGACTGGGATTGGAATTGTAGCAACTCGATTGAGACTCGACTTGATGAAAAAATAATCCGACTTAAGACTGACATGATGTACAATTTTTGTTTATTGAATTTATTTGATTGGGTTAGCTCAGCTCGTTTTGACAGGCGTACCCTCATATTTTCCAGTTCTGTATTGACCTATTTTACGGTAAATATAATAATTAATTTCGTTCCCCCGTCTTGGTGCTCTGCTGGTGAAAGATGATTCATTTGATAATGTCATGGCTTACGATCTTGAATTTATTTTTATTTTTCTGAATGTTAATGACCTTGAGAGATAATTTATCTTAATTCCGTCTACTTTTTTTAATCTTCTTCTTTGCTTAATTTAATAAATTAAATTAAAAAAGGTTAAAAATTGCGGATCACCCCGCCAAGTGCATTATTGGTTTAGGTGGGACCCAAACTTGGAAGCGGCCCCGATTCAGTCATTCAGTGATAACAGCCATAATAAATACAGCAGGGAAAGAAAAGAGAAAGACCCAAACTTGGAGATCATACAATACGTAAAATGGAAGCAGCAGCTGCAGGACATTGTAATTAATTAAAATCTATTATTATTTATTAAATATAATTATATTATATTATGACTTAAAATTTTTATATATCAATAAGTCATAAAACACTTTGTATTATTGAGGAGAAGAAATTGTAGAAATGCATTGTGGAAATGGAATGTTTGAAGGCTGTTCAACTAATAATAGAGGGATGTACTGTCTTACATTCTGCTGCCAAAATGGTAAGGAATATTAATGCTTGCATTCAATGCATTGGCTTCGTTAAAATATGTCATATTTGCAGAAAAGCAAATGCAGTTGCAGACAAATTAGCTCTCTTAAACGTATATAATGATTCCTATGGAAATCTACTTCTACATTAACCTCCTGCTGTTGTTTGTGAAGCATTGCAAGAGAATATTCTAGGTTGTTATAATTTTATGTATAGTGATGTTTAGTTTGTTTTCTGTTAAAATTATTTATCTATGCATGTGTTTCTTTCTTGGAATTTATATGTTGTTAATGAGTTGTGTTTTAGAAGTGTTTTAAATTGTTATACCTTAAATGTAAATACTTTTATAATTTTTCTAAAATATTTAAATTGAAGTTATTTTCATAATTTATTTAAATTAAAGAGTTCTTTAGTTCAAATGGGAATTAAATTTTCATGAAAAATTGTACTTTCTAGAAAATAAATGTTCAAAATTATTTAATTAATACTAAAAAATTAACACTTTTTAAAAATTAATTTTTCCATATTTTTTATTTTATAACTAAATATTAAAATATTAAATTATAAAGAGAGTAAACATGACATAATAAATAAAATAATATAAAATATACCTAATAAAAATTATATTTAGAAATAAATTTCTAGTATAGTAATATTTATGATTATATTTATAATTTATATTTATGATATAATATTTAATATTTATTTTATATAATATTCATTCTATTTATTGTGTGATTAATAAAATAATTATAAATTTTATAATTAATTATTATATTTAAATAAATATATTTACATTTTATAATTAATGAATTATTTTTATTAATAAATTATATTTAGAAAAATGCTAACAACAGTCTCGGGACTGTTGTTGAATATTAAATGTATATCTCCAATTAACAAAATTAAATACTTTATTTTTATTAATATAATAAATAATAGAATGACATTTAATAGTTTATTTATATTTTAATAAAATATTTAATGTATTATAATTTATTATATTATTAAAAATAAAAAATAAAATATTTAATATGATAAGTTAAGGATATGCATTTAATACTTGACAATAACCTTGTTAGTATTTGCTTTATATATATTATAATTTTCAAATAATGATCATAAAAATAATCATTCCATAAATTAAGTAGGAATAATATGTATTGTTATGTATAAAAGATATTGAAAGTTATTATTGAAGAGGGTATGTATAGATAATTTCTTATGATTTAAAAAAATTAATAATTTTATTTTTTATTTTAATAATTAATGATTAACTAAATAATTTTAATATTTTTACCACAATCAAATTACTTTTAAAATATTTTGAAAGAAAATCTTGAAAATTGGGAAAATTTTAAACACACTTAATTGACCACTCTCGAGGGTAGACCGTAAAAGCAGCGTCCATCAACGCTTGGCAAAAAATGCGGGACGATGTTAGTACAACAATATTATAAAGAAGAAAAATTGTAATTCAACGACCTACGATGATCTAATTGATTGCATCACCCTTCGTTTGTAGTTTACCTATTGATCCTTTGAAAGTCAAAGCATCTACAAATGAATCAGGGTATTGGGAACCAAGGAAAATTGAAAACCCACAGAAGGAACAATCTTGATTTGATGACTAAAGCCCTCACACAGGACGTTGAAAAATGGTACGCTAGGATTCATAGAGTTAGATTTGGATCCATTTTAATACTATGAAGCCGTTTTGATAAGCTTTTGATTGATTTGTTCAAAATTAATTGGTTGATTTATTTAATTAATTAATTTTGATATTTGACAATAAGATGTTATAAATCGCTGATTGCCAAACAATTGGCCAATAATGGAACGCTAAAAGAGTGAGCTTTTGCGTTTGGCTAATTGATAAATAATTATAAAAAGATTAAATCATCCTTAATTATTTTTTCTATTTCCCAATGTGTCCTTTCTGCATTAATCCTGAACCAGTCAATCTTGCTGTCGTTCACTGCTTTTGAGTCTTGTTCCTGGTATCCTCAAGGCACGCAGCCACACGCTTTCCAATAAGAGCCAGGCCACTAATTACATATTTTTTTAATCTTTGAATTTCTTTTTTTTTTTTTTGCATCAATTCTATTCCATTTAGTTTTGTTTGCTATAATAGTCTATTCATTTGAGTCTTAATTGGTTGTGTCATAATCTACTAAATTTTAATAATCGTAAAAATTATATTAATTTAATTTAAAAATATTTAATATATAATAAATTATAATAATATATTATTTACAAAAAATAAATTTATTAAATAATATATAAATTTAAAATATTAAAATAATATTTAAATAATTTATAAAATATACTCATATCTTTTTATATCATTTTATATGCAAAAAAATTAATTATTTAATAATTAATTTTACAAAATATTTTTCTTCAAATAATTAATATAATCAGTTAGTCAAATTAATTAATACAATCGATCATTAGTTAATAACTAATTAAATTAACTAACTACTGTAATTATTAGTTAATTGTCAAACAAAGCCAGCAAGCCAATTTGCATACATATTATTCTTTGTTTATGTATATTTTATTTTTATTTTTAAATATATAAATTATATTATAAATTATTTATAAATAATATTTTTGATTTACAAATATTTTATGATTCATTTATATATGCATATCTTTTCTAATAGTATATATAAATATTAAATGTATTATGATTTATTTATAAATAATATGTAATATTTTAAATTTTTAAAAAAAAATTTCATTGTTTAAAAATTTTAAAAGAAAAAATACAAATAAATCCACCAAAATATGCTTTAATATCACAAGACCTTTAATAAGTTTCAAAATTTATAAATAAATTTTTAAAATTTTAAAAAAATTTAAATATTGAAAATTTAGTTTAAAAAGATTAAAAAAGTATGTAAGTCTTTCATAATTTTTTAACTATTTTTTAATATGAATTTAGCTATTTTTTAACGATATTTCATCTAAAATAAATTATCAATAATAGAATCAAGTCTATAATACATTTATAATATAACAAAAGACAAATATTTTGAATAAGTTATTATTGAAAATCAATTAAATTGCATTTTGAAGATATGATATATTTTTTTATTTTTTTTACTTTATTGTAGTAAAACAATATTTAAAAAATTATAAGTGATTTATCTACATCCTTATTTATTTCTCTTAAATGAAATTTCAATTTTTTGAAAATTTTAGAAAAATTGTTTATAAATTTTAAAACTTCAAAAGGGTTATATAATATTAAACTATACTTTAAGAATTTTGTTTATATTTTTTAATTTAAAATTTAAAATATTTTAATATGTTAAAACCGGACTATTGGAGGCCGACAAAATATAGGGGAAAGGGATGGCCCAGCCTATTTCCAACTATAATTATGAAGTTGACAGATTTCATGGGTAGAAAATTGAATGAAAACTTAATTCCTTTACGAAACACTTGTTATCATTACAGCCCCTATAACTGGAGAAGAAACTATGAATCATAGGGAATAGAGTAATGTCATGTTCGATTTTTTAATAATTAAAAATATTGAATTTTTTTATTATTAGATTATTTAAAAATTTTTAAAATAAATTAAATAAATTTAATAATAAAAAATATACAACTTTTTAAGAAATTAAACTCTTTATTTTAAGAGGTAAAATTATGAGAAATTCAAGTTGAATATTTTAATAATAAATTGTAATCTAACATATTAAAATTTATATTTTAATCTTAATTTACTTATTGTAAAATTAAAAAAAAAATCAATTTCTTCTTTTAAGATAAAGCCTCCGATAACAGTAGTCAAAGTTAAAACGAATGCCCCTTAACATATTTCATGAGGAATTAACAGTTTTCTTCAGAAAAAAGAGATAGATTTAAAAGTGTAAAGACACACGCTCACATATTTCTCCTTGTTAATTTGTGTCTACTTTATAAAAATTATTATTTAGAGGGATTTAATCCACGGAATATTAATATTTTATAGGAATATTATATTTTCATATTTGGTTCAAAAGTTTAAAAATTGGCTTGAGAATGTAAGATTTTTTAGAATATTTTTACCTCAATTTTTTTTTAAAATATTCTCATGGGAGGAGGTGAGAATCTGAAATTTCTATCTCATGAAAATATCAATATTAAAATAAAAAGATAAACTTACTTTTATTTTAGCCCAAATTCTCTTATCCAAAATTTTGTTTTGTATTAGATGAGGAAATTATTAACTGAAATTATACTTTAGTCCCAACTTATCTCCTTAATTTTAAAACTTAACCCTTGAATTATTACTCCATTTGAAAAAAAAAAATAATTTATTTAGATATTTTATCTACTCAAAATATGCTTAGTGCATTAATTTGTCTATTACTATGTTTGTGAATATAAAATGTGCTTCTACGAAACTTCTACTTATTTTGTTAAAAGAATTCTTTTTGTAAAAATATAATTATAAAATATAAAAATTAATTTATTCATTATTAAATATAAAAAATATGATAAAAATATTTCTTATTTCAAAAAAGAATTATTTTTCACTATTATTATATCATTAAATATCATAATTTTTAATAAAATTAAAAATATAGAAATAATATATTACTTCACTTCTTTACTTTATGAAAGTAAATAAAATTTTTAGTAAAAAAAAATCTTTTGAAAATAAACAGAGATAAGAATTTTAAATTATTAACAAAAAATTTGAATTCTCCATGGGGCATTCATTTCAACTTTTCAGAATTTGATAAGGTGCTTGTTAAAAAACCAATCACAAATTAAACATCGGTAATTCATTTCAACCCTTTATTTATTTGTTAGTATTTCAATATTTCATAAATTTACAAATAAGACAAACATATTTCTTTATTGTTGAGGTGGTAAGTATAACTAAAACATATTTCTTTATTGTTGAGGTGGTAAGTATAAATAAAACATATTTCTTTTTTGGATTTTTATATGACCCACAAAAAAAAGAGGTAGTGTAGCTGCATTTATTTATTTTCATATGACCTTTAGAGAAGGGATTTTAAATTATTAAATTATTTTTGAATTTTATGACAGTTTAAATTATTATTTATTAAGTGTTTAAAAATTTATTTATATATTTTTAAATAAAATTACGATTCCTTATAAAATAAAATAAAAAAATTAATTGGGGGCATTTTTGATAAATTAATTTTTTTAATAATATAAAATATGAACTATGAAAATATAATATATTTAAAAATTAAAAAAAATATTTTTAAAAATATTTATATTAAACTAAGTATAACAATATCATATTCTTTGACTACATTATCATCACGAATCAAATGTTTACCGACAACGTGCGCGTGCATTTACGCACAAAATTGCTTCAATTTTTCCACTTTGGTCGGCTATTGTCTATTTTCCTTTTGACTCTCATATTAGAACTTCCGAACTGTTCCTATTTCCCGATCTCTATAAATTCAGAGGGCCAAAGAATTCTTGTACGCACCTCCACTTCTCCCTCTTACAAAGTTATCCCTCTTCCACCTTGATTTCTCTGATATTTGAAGTCCTTAACAATGGCAGACGAGGTTGTTCTGTTGGATTTCTGGCCAAGCCCTTTTGGCATGAGGCTCAGAATAGCACTTGCTGAAAAGGGTATCAAGTATCAGTACAAAGAAGAAGACTTGTCAAACAAAAGCCCTCTGTTACTTCAAATGAACCCGATTCATAAGAAAATACCGGTTCTCATTCACAATGGAAAACCGGTCTCTGAGTCCCTCCTTGCTGTTCAGTACATTGATGAGGTTTGGAAGGATAAGTCTCCATTGTTGCCTTCTGATCCTTACCAGAGAGCCCAGGCTAGATTCTGGGCTGACTTCGTTGACAAGAAGGTATTTTCCGGCACTGATTTGGATGATTATTATTTATACTTAGATAATTAGTTCTTTTGGAGAAATTCTTGTATAGCCTATCTATAATAGTATTTTTACTCTCAACTAATAAACCGAAATTAATTTTAATTATCTATGTATTAAAAATTAGAAAATATAATTTCTAACGTACGTGAGTTTCACGAAATGGAAAATTGGCTGCTGTGCATTGACTAAGAGTAAAGATTATATCAGAATTTCTCGTTCTTTTGACACTGTTTGTTTTAAGTTGATTTGTTTTACCGTTGCTATACTTTAGTATTTCTGCGGCGTGACCGTGGGATGGGATATTGTGGGCCTGATTGGGACAACGAGGGGATTATTGATTATAAAAACATTTGAATATTAATAATTGATTTTCAAATAATGCATTATACGTCATCGATAATGTATATATATATCGAAAATAAAATTTAAAATTAAATATTAAATATAAATTAAGATTTATTAATTAAATATATAATAAAATAAATTTATAAAATTTAGTTTAATTAATATAAAATTTTTAAATTTAATTTCAAATTTAATTTTAATGTATATAGTATTTTTTTATATATAATTCAAAAAAGTTTCTTTCTCACTCTCAGTCTGAACAAGTGGACCTAGTTGACCTGATTTGCCCATTTGTTTTTGAACTTTGTCATGTTGCTCTGCTTTTTTCAGCAGAATAGAACAAAAGATGATCTTTTTTGTTATCCATCAGTGCTTACGGTTTTACGCTGATCCAACATTGATCATACAGATTAAAACTTTTATTTCACTCTTAATCAGCTATAGACTCATCGGAGCTTCTATATTATATTTGAACAATCAACTGAAACCTTGATGCATACATTCCTCCTTCTAGGGCCTTGCTACAGTAGCAAGCTGCCTTGTCTTTTCTTTCTTTCTCTTTCTGCCCTGGCCAGGAGGAACACAAGGGTATCTAATAAAATATTTGCCTCCTCTGCTGGCTGTCCTTAAAATGTTAAAATGTTTGCTGATCTTCTAAAATGTGAAATCAGATACATGATGTTGGAAGGAAACTTTGGGCAACGAAAGGAGAAGAGCATGAAGCAGGCTGGAAGGAATTCATAGAGTGCCTTAAATTGTTGGAGCAGCAGCTCGGAGACAAGCCTTATTTTGGCGGAGACAAACTCGGACTCGTCGATGTAGTACTTGTTCCACACTACAGTTGGTTTGAAGCTTACGAGACCTTTGGCAACCTCAAGATAGAATCCGAGTGTCCAAAGCTCATTGCTTGGGCCAGGAGGTGCCTGCAGAAGGAGAGTGTCTCGAACTCTCTTCCTGAGCAGCACAAAGTCCTTGACTTCATTTCCATGGTGAGGAAGAAGCGGGGAATTGAGTAGATTGAAAGCGGTTCTCAGCCACCAACAGTTTGTAATTTTCTTCTGCTGTCTTTGTTTGTTGGTCATCTTTTGAATAAGAGAGAGGGCACGTGGTTGTGTCTGGGTTTCATGAATTTGGGATTGGAAATATGTAGCTTTCGGATGATTTTTATTTGTTGCTGTCGTCTGCGTGTCTTTGCAATGTAATTTAGTACGGTTTCTGGTTTATCCAGTCATGTCATATATTTTACTCTTCAGCAGATGCATTCTAGTTTGAGAGCTGGGATTCTGCATGGTATGCTCATATTTTTGCATGTTTTCAAGAAGACCAAGTTTTGGGAATTACTCCGAGAATTACTCTGAGCTCATCTGAATAGAGTTAGGAAAATGGAGCCATTTTATTGTGTTTGGTTAAAATGAAAAAAAAAAAAAAAACTCATTCCTTTTCATTTTTTTCCTTAATCGTTAGATTCTCCCAATCTATTACGTAATCTAATCTCTTCCTTTTATATTTCAAATTTATCATCATCATTAATAATACAGCATGGGTCCCGGAGCAAAGATTCGAAGTTGGATTTTGAAAATATTCCATCCGTTAGATTAACATGTAAATGAGCCTTCTTAATTATCCAAAGGTGCACAAGTCTTTTCTTTTTGTCAGAGTACAAATTTGCCTCTCAATATCAAGTTCTATATCATTTTCCTTAATAATAATAATAATAATAATAATAATAATAATAATAATAATAATAATAATAATCCATGATACAAGTAAAAACCTTGCACTTTAAGCAACTGCATTTAGTTTTACTTATCATATTAACGTGCAGAGTCATTGAACCGTTAAATTTTCTTAATTGATTGTTTTGTTCAAAGATATTTTTCATAAAAAATTTTATTTATTCATATAAAATGAAGAATATGTTATTCAAATATTTTAATTAAAAAATTATAGTATCTAATAATATAATAAAATAATAATTTTTTAAAATAAAAAATATTTTTCATCAAATTCTTTATTTTTAATATTGTAAAAATATTTTTTTTTATTAATTTAATATTTTATAATTATATTTCTACTCAAAATATTTTTCGTTAAGACCCACGAGTTGAAAATCAAACCGAACTGCTCTTAGGTCGATGGTGTCCCCGGGAGAGTGAAGTTTCATTTTCACTGTAAAATGTAAGTGAAAATGTAAATGCACATGTTGAACCTCATTATTAGAATGAACTATTTTCTTAAAATATCAAATTATAAGCAACGTGAAGTACATTTTTGTTTTTATTGTAATTTTTTTTTGATAAATCATAAAATGTGCTTCAAAGTTAATCCCATTTCGGAGAATTCATTTTCATTTTTTCCCCATGTCTTTCCCAATTTTTTTCGTGGGACTAAAGAAAATAAAGAAAGGATAAGTATATTTGTAATCCCAATTTTTTTTGAAACTATATTTGTAATATCTCTTTCTAACATAATTGTTCAAAATTAATAATTTCTTGTTTTTAATTTATAAAAAAATAAAATAGGCTGAGACAAAAAATTAAAATGTCTTATATTTTATGTTTTAAATTATTTTAATATGATTAAAAATAAAATATACTTTAAATAATTAATATAATAAATAATTAATTCTATCAAATTTATATAAAATAGATACAAAATACATAATTTCTTATTTTTAAAATTAAATATTAAATTATTAAATTATAAAGAGAGTAAATATGACATAATAAATAAAATAATATAAAATATACCTAATAAAAATTATACTAGTCAAAGACCCATACGTTCACATGGATATATATAATTTTACTACAATTAATATACAAAAAATATATGAAATAAAAAAAATGATTTGAAATAGGTATAAGCACTTTCAATGAATGCAACTTCAGATAAATGTTCTTTAGTAGCAGCTACCCTCAGCACCCAGAATTTGTACTACATTTACGCAATTAACAGGATTTAACAACATTTCCTCAAATTATCTATTTGGATAATAAAAGCATAATTGAGTAATTGTAAGATTTACATGATAATGAGTTCATATTGATAATTGGCAATGGATCCTTGCAAATCAAAATAGCCTGATGACATTGATAAGGTGGAAAAGTGAGTAATTATTTTTCTTTAACCTATTAGTAAAATTAGTAAAAATATAACTTCAAGCATAGATGCTTATATATGATCAATGGAAGATAAGGTATGATTATCTTCATTATTGAATGTTTTTCCTTCATCACTGTAATATTTCTTATCCATGATATTCTCTTTACACTTGGAATATAAGCATGGAACTCCAAGTCATGTAATAAAATGATATGATCTCCAACATAGCATAGCAGTAAGGAGTATTCTACATTATTAACCTTAACAAATGAATGATGAATTTTTCTACATCACATTTTTATATATAATTGCTTCTAGTATTAATCTGAACTATAGCATGCTTATTCTTAAGCATCGTGTGCTAATTTTCTCTTAATAACTAAGTACATGAAATTCATGTTTCTGGTCTATACCACTATGTTAGATTCAATTAAGGGAGGGCTACACTGGAGGAAGACATCTTGGTTAAGGAGATTGATCCAGCAAAAGCTTGGTGACATCTCCACCATTCTTAAAACCTTTGTCAATTATGTTAACAGTTTATGTGCTACACCATATCCAATAGGCTATGATATATGGCCGAGGAGAAATATTCAAAGTTAGAATCACAGAAAGGAAATTGATGCAATAACTTAGGTTTCAAACCATGCCAAATTCCTAAAATGAAATTTAAATCATTTATGAGAGGTATCTTATTGCAATGCTTGGATTTTTTGAAGGTAAATAAAATTTGGAAGTCAGATAGAAGAAAATACATTAGCTATTAAATATACATGATCACTCATTCATTTTCAACTCCCAAGCACATGTCTTACAAGAATATGCATCAATTAAAAACTCATTCATTTTTAACTTAAATTGGAAGAAAATAATAGGTCCCTCAATAATACATGATTGCTCATTTGCTAGTGAACATACCTGTATAATGGGAATGCTTGAAATTTAGGAATGGCATTTCAGCATTTCACATATAAATGTACAAGATTACCAAGGCCTATTACTTTGTATATTGAAAAATGAACATTTTAAAAAGCTTATTATTAAGAATTCTAAACTAAAGTAACTGCATTTCACTTACTATTTAATGTGTAATATGCCTAAACATATGCACATAAAAGTAAATTTCATACACACGTGCCATGTTCACAACAAAAGCCTACAAATTTTAAAAATATTGCACCTTAGTTATAGTAAGATTGCCTTTGAATTAATAGAGAGAAATATTTTTAACTAATAAATAAGCATCATATATAGCAAGCAAAGTAATAAAACACATAGAAGTTCAAAGCAATACCTAATTTAATTTTTGGAGCACTTCTTTGTAAACAATATTGGTTGTTTGATTCAAACATTGATTCTCTTAGTCATGGATTAAAATTTTCAATCCATCCTTGCTTCTTACCCTTGAAATAGCAACATATAATTACCCATGACTAAAAACTAGATTGTGCAAGTATAAACTAACATATAAGAGAGATTGGCCTTAGCTTTTGTTAATAGTCATAGCATATGACATAATTATAGGGTATTGTCTCCTTTGTAATTTGAATGGCCATTTTGATTTCGATAGGGAAAGATTCATCCTAGGGATGAAAATCTTCTCACTAAAGAGTTCCAGTCAAGATTTTTGCTCCAATCATATGATTACCTAATTCAATCATAATTAATCTAGTTCCATTGCATAATTCTATGGATTGATCAATATTTTGAAGTAACATTATCAGAATTCTAACTTTTAAAATGATCTTATGGTAAGAAAAACCTGAGTAATTCAAAGTATTCAAAATTTCTGGGGTATATAAATTTTCCTTAATATCTGTGTTAAAACTTGCTTTGCAAATTAAGTCAAAACTTAAATAAGTTTTTTCTTCTCTAGGAATTTTTAACATCATAAACTCATTTAGTTTGTGCATAATGTCAAGTGTGGTTGCTAATATGGCTCTATCCTTTAAGAATTGAGGATTCTTATGATTTTGTTCAAGTGATGGATATGTGATATTCACAATTGCTTCAAAAGGGTCTCTAAATTTAGTTACTATAAAATTTTTAGGAATAGTGATTTTAGCTTCCCAATCATTTGGCTTTACAAGCTTTCCATCCTTAACCTTTAGAATCTACTCAACAAAGTCTTTTAATTCATCTTTAACTGATGATGATGGATTTGATCGCTATCTTTTTTTGTTCAATGTCAACACCTTACAATGTTTCCATAAATAAGATGAATTGATGGTTGTATGCACTATGTCTAATCTATGACCACTTGAAATTATTGGCAATATTTGCTTGAAGTCTCCACCAAACATAATGGATTTTCCACCAAATGGCAACTCAAAACTCCGTGGAACATCTAAGTGTATAATATCTCTAAAAGTTCTATCATATGCACCATTAGTGGTTCATCCCATATAATTAGTTTACACCTCTATAATAATTTTGCAACTTCAATTCCTTATTTAATATTGCAAGTGGAATCTTCAATTATGTTCCATGGAATATGAAAGCGAAAATATGTTACTCAACCACCAAGAAGAAGCAATAATGCAATTCCACTTGAAGTAACTATTAAAACAATTTGACTTTTAGATCTTAATACATAAGTAAAGTTTTCCATAGGAAAGTTTTTCTAGTACCACCATAACCATATACAAAGAAAACACCACCTCTATTGCCATTAACAAAGTCAATGATTTCATGGAATACTATTTTTTATTCTTGAGTTAGCATGTCAAGTAACCTTGTAAACTTAGCTTTTAGCTCAACTCGATCATACTGTAACTTTTCAATAATCAATATGTTTTGTTGATTAAGAAATCCTATGTCATTTGGAATTAGTATTGGATAGTAATTTTTCAATGATTTGCCATTAATTCTAAATAATTTTTCAATTTCATGTAATGTATACTTTTTCAAATCCTCTTCAGGTAGGACCAAATCTAAACAGAAGTTAACAAATTCTCATTAGCAAGATGAAATAACCAAACATTGTTATTACCAATAAAATTAACAATAAGCAAAAAATTTTCTTATTCCAAACATATATGGTATATTAATTTTCTATTTAATTTTAATAAAAATATAGCAATCAATAAATAAAAAAATTCATATTTATAAATAATGAAGATTAATATCAAGTATTATCACATCAAAGCAAGCTAACTAAGGAATATTTGAAGAAATATAAAGAAACCTTCATTCTGTATTTTTTTTATAGTAGATATTGAATGTCTTCGGAAAGAATTTTCCAAGTTTCTTGCCAGACATATTCAAGCATAGTTTTTAAAATCAGACTGATCATTAAACCAAAAAAGTCACTAATTTAGTGGTTCACTGGTTGAACCAATGGTTCATTGGTTGGATCGATTTTGAATTAAAAAATATAAAATATATATATACAAATGTAAATATTAATATTATAAATATTTATAGTAATAATTTATGCTAAAAATTAAAAAAATAGATGATATAAGTTAATAATATAAACAAATAAGTAATAAAATATAATAAATATGCTAATAATTTATGCGAAAAATATTTTTATAAAAATATAAATTTAATTAATCTAAAATTATGAAGGTATTATGTTTTAATTATTATGAAATTGTAATCTTTTTATTTTTTATAAAAAAATTTGCAAAAATTGGTTTAATGGTCTGGTTCACTGGTTCTCATCAGTTTTGATTAGTTATGGCTGGTTTACACCAGTTCAAATGCATTCTGGTCCACCGCCCTTAATTGGACCAGTTCTTAGTTGATTCATCTGTTTGATCGGCCGATCCAATCCGATTTTTAAAATTATATATTCGAAACAGGAGATGCTACTTGATAAGAGCATTCTAACAAATAATTTCCTTAAGCATTCTCAAGTACCCCAAATAGATACCTTTTTTATTGCTTTTATAAACTCTTTATCTTCTTCAAGGAGTCCTAAGAAATAACATACTTCTCAAAAGGTTTTATAAACAACACTATTTACTATAAGTATATCTTTATATGAAGTTGGACCTCTAACTTTAGTGAGCAACATCCTCAAATAATAGCTTTCACCACTATATGGTGGCACAGAATGCAATCTACTAATTGTAAATCTACATTTTCGTAGGTACCACTTACGATCTTCATGAACATGCACAAATTTTGATGGGAATTTAGCATAAGTGAGTTTTTTTGCTTCAACATAGGTGTTATTTGCCTCCATCCATCCAAGAAACATGCTTTATGCAACTGAGGCCTTTTTCATCACAACTTTTATGTCAGCACCATCTTTATAATATACGTATTACTCATTTAGAAGATGAAAGTGTAATATCTCACTAGGAGGCCACTTACAATGAATATCATAATCAAATATACATCAAGTAGCTTCATAAAGAGAGATGTAATGGCAATTAAGATAAGTTTTAATCTCATCTATTTATTCATTATTATCACTATTCTTACCAGATTCATAAATAATCGCAGTGGCTCAATCATAACCTTTGTTAATATATTTGAATAAATATTTGATAGACTTTGATTGGTTGCATGCTTCAATATTAATATGGGCTTAATATTTGATTACTAAATGAACATTGTAAGGAATGACAAACCGATTGTTAAGAGAAATCCCATTCTTTATGATTATTCTATCATCATCTCTTCTTTGATAATTTGGATACCTTTCTTCATCTATAGTAGTGAAAGGAACAAACTTTTTTGAGAAGAATTTTGTACACTTCTTGTCTTTCATGCATGGAGATTTCACATTAGTATGACCATATGGATCATACATCATGAAATTCATGTCTACATTATATAAATGACCTTCTTCTTTTTTATCAGGTATTTTTGCACAAATAACTCTATCAGTATTAGCAAGAGACACAAATTTATTTTTTAGCTTCAAGAATACAAATATGTAGACATGTGGTAACCCTTACTCTTGGAACTTAACAGTTTGAACAACTACAAATATAAAATTTGGCAAAATTAGTATATTTTATGATAAGAATAAACTTAAATAAGAAAGTAAATTCAATCGTTATAAAATTATAAATAAACAAATTAATGGAAAATTCTTTTTCAATTATACCAGCTTTATATTCTCTAAAGAAAATTCCCTCTTTCAAATCTTTCATAAAATAGATAAGTTTGATGTTGAAAACTCTAGAAAGTACTTGAGGACAATTTTGTGGTTCTAGTCCAAGCTTTTTAATAAGTTTAGTAATCTTTAGTCACTTAGGATTGCATGTAAAAGTTATGAATAAATTAAGGAATCCTATCCAATTATAGACTGCCATAGTATCTTGATAGTTCTACATCATATATCTTAAACCTCCTGTGAAGGTAAAAGGTAAGATTACACGTTTTCCACATGAATATCCCTTATGCTCACCCTTGAGCAATGCATCTTTTAAACCATAATACAAATTAAGTCTTAAGTATTTTTTATTGTATCTTATAAAAGATAACCATTTAGTTCAATAATGGTATAAGCATCAACAATATACTATTGTAATAAACGTCTTGATAATAAAAGAATGGAAGATCGATTGCATCTGAATTGTGACATGTATGCCAAGTATTCTTTAATGGTGAATTTATGTTTTCTCTTTGTTTGAACTCTAGGAATTAGGATGTGATCAATTTTACAATAACCATATTTTCTTATAGTAAACAATAATGGATATTGCAATAGTAGATATAGAGGATGAAGTTTATCAATACGTTGTAAAAGTCCACTCTTTGTTTTGACTATGATATTCCTAACTTCATTTAAATCTTCAATATCACCAAAATTAACATTGCCACCTCTAACAAAAATGGTAAGTTGTATGTTCGTGAATTTGGTTATCTTTTTCTCACTAACCTTAACTTTAATTCTGTGAGTTATTCCTTTTCAAGGCAAGCTCTAGCCATCCTAAATTTCTTAGCAAGTAGGTTATAAGTGTCTAACATTTCCTTTAATTTTTGAATAATTTCGGGATCAATAAACACATTATTGTCATTAGACCTAAAAAATGAGTCACAATCATAGTTATTCAAAGTATAATATAATTTCCAAAGCACCATTACTTAAGATGAAATTTAATTTATTAATAACATATTAAAATACCCGACATCATTCATCTTATTTTGAATTTCATTGTCTGTGTCATACATATAAAGTTGTGCAAATTTAGGTGATGCTCCATCGGAGAGTAGAAGGCTTCTAATCAAATGGTGATTTTATCCATTAATTCAAAATATATAATGTGAACCACCACAATTAATTGACTAATCAATTTTCCTTCCCATTGAAGTGAAGGAAAACATCATATTATACGTATGAATGTTATCCCTAAACATTCTTCCTAATGTAGAATCATCAAACATCAATGATTTTAAATACGGAGGTGGTCCATCTAACTCTTCTAACTTGATTTTCCTCTTAAGTAACATAAAAAGAAGTAAGGATTTAAATTGTTTGTAAATCTCTTAAGTCGTTCATGAGACCACATGAGCGCACCACAATGTATGCAAATATGTTCAAGATCACCAATATCTAAGTAAGTAAAAAAATATAGAATTTTATATTAGTTGATTAACATATTGCAAGTGGTCCAAAACATTTATGTTAAAATAAAGCATAATGATACCTGTAGTACTTGATGATGAAAGGAATTCATATTGGCTAATCTTTTCAACATCATCAGAGTCATTATATTATGCCTTGTTTCATAATGAAAGTTAACAATTGTTGAATTCAAAATAATCTAGCATCCTAGCTACAGAGTATTTAATGGAATATAAATTTGCGTGCTAGCATAATTCACATCAAAACTTTTCTATAATGAACATGTCCCCTTTGAGAGATTGCATTCATAGGTATTGGTTTTATTACTCATATCAGTATTAACAGAGTTAAACTTTCTACATAAATTTTAAGCTAATGGTACTTGTCGAATAAAATCACAATATAATAAGGAAGCAGAATTGTGCAAGAGATCACTACGCAATAAAGTTTAGGAAGTTTGAACAACAATCCTGACATGGTGTAATTCTATCATAAGAATATAACATTTCAGTAAAATATAGAAGTAATTATATAGTAAAAAAAATCATTAGGTAAGTATGAGGAAAACCTTTTGCAATCTCTAAATTCAAGCAAGATGTGTGTTTTTGCACATTCTCTTCACTATACATTCTCTTTTTGCCTTTTAAAATAGATATACTAGAAGAAAATTGTGTAGTGAAAACTATAAATTAAGACCATGTAATATTGATAGTAAGGAAATTATAGACTCTTTTCATACAAATAAAGTGAAGCATTTATGATCTATAACTAATAATATCTTTCCTATGAGTTTAAGGGAATGCTAGAGGTGAAATTTAACATGTGTTTATTTGTTTTAAAAAAGATGGCTTTGAAGATTGGATAGAGATCTTTTAAGAATAGTGACCTTCTACTACACATAAATTTCTTTGCTCTCTTGTAGAATCACATATCACTGCAATGGCATGTTAAGTACGAAGTTCAAAGGGCAACATAAATCAATATTAATAATTTTTTAGTTTAAGTTTAAATTATCAAAAATAATAACAAACCTTCTTTTCACTTCTGTACAACATATCATGAAGAACTGACATTTTCAACCTACAGTACTCCCATTAATTATATAATTTTTAAGTTATTATTGAAATAAGAAAGTCCACACTTTCCTAATTCTACATGAAGTAGTTCAATAATGATGGCAATTTAATGTAGTTATATTTAACATTTAGGTTACTTTTTGAACTTGATGATGAAATTGCTTTGAATCCTTACTTCTTTATATTTTTCTTTACAATTGGTGCTTATAGTTGAAATTTTTTCTTATTTTTACAAATCCAACACCTATGAGTTCAACATGAAACCAAGAAAAATAATAACATAAGGAAATAGTGATCTTAAATTTGTTAGTTCCAATTTGTATCATGTATAATATTCATTCAAGTTTCAATTGGATGATAAGTTATATTTATCATTCTGGACATGTGGTTGACACTTGATAAGTTCTTTATTTATCAAAAAATTTCATATAACATAATGAAAAAGTACAAAATTGAGAAGTACCATTTTTAAACCTATGA
Organism: Sindora glabra; assembly: GCA_020226215.1. Lineage (NCBI taxonomy): Eukaryota > Viridiplantae > Streptophyta > Magnoliopsida > Fabales > Fabaceae > Sindora > Sindora glabra. The sequence continues at coordinate 40,868,349 of CM035229.1, forward strand.
AAATGAATTGAGAAGCATTGGGTAAGTAAAGGACCAAAAGGAAGGGGAAAAGGAAATGAAATAAGTTGTTGAAAGAAAGAGATTAAGTATTAAAGATGAACACTAGTTTCATTGATAATTGGAACTCATAGATGTATTGCAAATCATATACAAAGAGCTAGTAGTATAAAGATGATGGCTAGAATTAATGATTTCAATAAATGAAATATGTATAAATAGTTAATTATAAGATACTTAGAAAACACATATCTTGGGATAAACGTGATAATTGATAGCCTAAGGTATGTTCTTACTCATATGGAAAATTTTTTCTTTGATAAAGATGATAAAGTACTATTTATGGCATACAACTCAAAATTATAAAGGAAACCTTACCATTTGAACTTATTGTAGTTACCCCTGTTTGAACCCATGGCAATGTGAGCCACATCAATATCTAATATGAAAAATTAGAAATATCCTAATCTAATAGAGAATGCCCAAGAAGACAGGTTAGGCCTAGTTAAACTAACTTTAGGATTAAGACAGTAAATTGAACAAACAATGATGATAAGCATCAATTTAAAACCTAAAACTATATCATAATAGAAAACATCATTTATTACAAAAGTAAGAATGAGAATATAAAGATATAATTCTTTTATAGTTATGTGCAAAATAATTAGAAGCATAAAGAAAATTCTTAACATTGTAGGAGATGTGTTGCAACTACAACCATCCAAACCAAAGGCAATTGTGACCACTATTAGGTCAAAAGGAACGTGCTGATGAGCTTAGTATTACCCCAAGATTCTAATAATTTGATAATAGCAAGGAATAGGACCTACATAGAAAATTTTAACTAGCCAATTGATTACTATACGATAATTATATATAGGATTAACACTTGATACAGAGAAGTCTAAGCTACTATATTCATGAATCAGAGTGCATCAGGAATTTATCATACTTATATGCATGCTTTAAAAGAACATATGATTCAAAAGTAATATCATATAGTTTCCTATTCCATGTTTCATATTCATACAAAAGAAAAAAAGATTGATTGGTGTTGGTTACTAAAGAAATGATTTTATACTATGATTATATATGGGATTAACGCTTGATATAAATCAATCTAAGCTATTGCATTCATGGATTAGAGTACATCAAGAATTTATCATACTTATATGCATGCTTTGGAAGAACAAATGATTTAAAGTTAATATCATATAGTTTCTTAATCTAGGTTTCATATTTATATGAAGGTAAAAAAGCATGATTGGTGTTGGTTACTAAAGAAATTATTTAGAAAATGGAAATTTGTCTTGAGTTTAAATAGTTCATCATGAGAATTTGTAATCTATCATAGCCAATAAATACACTTTTATTATTTTCCATACTTTACTTGTATAACTCTAATTTGCTGACATAGAATGATAGAAACTTCAAATCAATGTATTGTCACTAGCCAATTAAATTAAATAGAGCATAAAGGTCCTAGAAATATAATGATAGCTATAAGAGTGGAATTAAAAAGAATATTTTCCTTTACATGAATATATAGAGTCATAACATAAGACTTTAAAATTTTCCTTAAAAAGTGCACTGGTAACAATGATGAGTACATAGTGTATATGATCACCTATCATTCACTCTATCCGAACAATTTAACAATTACACTCATGTTCGACCAAGTTTGGTGCTTCTAATAATATAAATCTTCCAATTTGGCAGCTCAAACAAAAATGAATATAAGAAAATATACAATATACCTTGATGTCATGCAATCTCCTAATAAAACATAATTTAGTAGAGCTTAAGGCTTCTAAAACATAATATTATGGGGACCAATCTTTATCCTATTAGGTAGATTAAATAAAAATAAAAATAATATACAATATACCTTAATGTCAAGCAATCTCTTAATACAATAAAATTTGTTAGAGCTTAAGGCTCCAAAATGTAATATTATTGTGAGGATCAGACCAATCTCTGTACAGTATAAAAGACCAAGTTGTCCATTAAGAAATATAAAATAGTATATGAGAGACATGCATGATGATGAGATTGAATAAAGGAAAAGAAATATAACAAAAATGTTGCATTCAAGTATCCTACTTAATTAAACAGAAAGCTTTTTGAGACACTCAAATTTAGTTATAAAACAAGGAACTAGGGGTGTTGTATTTCCAAAATTTAATGACGTGGATGCTTGACTTGGCAGGTTCAATATAAAAGAAATGACACTAAATGAAAGATGGATATATATGTCTGTTGATAGCAAGGAAATATTAGTATTATCCTTCACAAAAGTATATCCCCCTGAAATATGCACTGGATCCAGAATGATAAGACCAAAACCAGCTGCAATAGTAAAATCCTTCACTAGGACTTTAATCTAAGTGTTTTTCTTCTTGGAGGCATACTTGCACATTTAAGGGAAATAAAGTTACAAGTCAAGATTCTTTGCTACATTCTTTTGATCAAGAAACAATACTTTTAAAGTAATGGACATAGAAAGGGAGATAGGCATGATAACAATCAAGAACAAAGGAATAATGTATTTTGCTAGTTGTTCCTAAAAGTTATGTTTGTTAGGAGAAGGCTTAGGAATAGTCTAAGATATAACTCTAATGAAAACCTTTCTCATCGAGAAGCCATTTCTGATATTTTAGTTTAAAAGGCATTGGTACTATGTTAAGTGCTAGCTATTCCTAAAAGTTTAAATTGATAGAAGCATGTACGTGAATATTTTTTTTTATAGAAAAAAAATAACATTCACTAAGAATTTTTTTTAAAAAAAAGGGGGGGAAGAAATCCTCAAATAGAATAAGGAAAACTGATAGATAAAATAAAAAACTAAGAAAACCATTCTATCAAAGATCTAAGATAGACTTCTATTTCTTTTACAAATCTTTCAAACTAATCCTTCAGAAGAAACCATAAGCTTTAAGGTGAAGTAAGGTGACAAATAAAATTTTATACCACATCAAACACCATCTGTTGATATATCTATTTAAAAATTCTGGCCTTCCTTTCCAATTATAAACATCATAGAACAACTAGTCTAGCAATTTCCTATAGTGCTCTTTTTTCTTTATTCTTCCCAAAATCATGATAGAATATTAATTAATGTTATAATTAATTAAAATTCCTATTTTATTTCACTATTTTACAATAATAAAAAAGGGGGAGATAGACTATTAATTAATGTTATATCAAATGTTACAAAGTCAATGAGCTAAACTTTGTTATTGTGCACGGTGACAAAGAGAAAATTTCAATGTATTATAGCTCAATAGCAATCTTGGAAATTGGAGAAGGAGTATACTTAAGTGATAAACTATCAAATCAACAAAAGTCATACTGCCCTGATTTGTATCCTAGTATTATTGTACCTTATCTACTACTAAACATTATTATTCCAAAAATTAACTCCTTGTAATTTTATTTACTTGTTTTTTTCATAATTACAACTGAGGTAATCATCGCTTACTCCAATCATATTCAACCAATTTTGAAAGAAATCAAAATACCAATTAATGAATAATATATAGCAAAAATATATTAAAATATATAATGAATTATTGCACAACATAATCTTAAATACAAATTATGTAGCACCTAACTTTAAATAGTATAGCAATGTTTGACATTTCTAATAATAAAAAGAGTAACTTTTTCATGCACATTATAAATATTATCAATATTTAATATTTAATATAAATTTATTTAGAAAATTATTAGCATCATTGTTGTTATTGCCGTAACAATCTTTAACAAAAAAATTTTAAGACTTTACTTGCCATTTAAACATTATAAACCACAACTTATTCTATCATTCTTATTTAAGAGTCCTTGGAGACATTGGTCATTTTGAAACCAAACTATAAGAACTAGCTGCTAAGGAAAAAAAATAAAGCTATGATACTCTCATATAGATTTTTGCAACAAGCTAAATCATATATAAATTTGATGTTAAGAAATTAATTTTATGGCATAATTAGTCTCTAGTACACTTTCACTCTTGAATTGTTTATGAAACTTGTTTAGCTTTCTTGAAAAATAATAATTCATCTTAATATGCATGCGTTATATTTCTATGAGAGTTTTGAGAGCAGAATTTTTATAGGTTGCACCCACCTACACAATCAATCTTTCTCCTATATAAACACAACATGTCATATCTACTCACCATTCTATGTTATATTATTTTTTAATTTTTAATATATATATATATATATAAAGACTTCTGACTAAATACCTATCATTTAGACTTGGTGCTATATGTATGTACTTGCATTAGCTTCCAACATTATTTACATTTTTTTGCATATACATAACTAATAAGTAATACATTTTCATACATCTATTAATGTCAACATTTTGCACATGACCACACCGCCAACTAGCAGGAGGCAATTTGACTTTCCCATTTAAAAAGCATTGTCTCTTCGACTTCCTTGAATAATTGACCTACTTGCATAAGAACTATTATTTTTTTAATCCTTCCTCAAATGATTCAACCATTTCTAATATGTATAGGTCCATTTCACTTACAAAAGGCTAATATATAGGGAATGTGACTTGTGTAATCTATATGTGCACTGACGAATCATATCTTTTATATATAATATACAATTAAAGTCAAAATAATACCTATTAAAGGATCAAAATATTATATGATTCTACTAATTATTAACACTTCCATTGATAAGTATTACACTTTAAATATTATAATTTATTTTCTTTTTAATTTTAAAATTATGTGAAGGACTTATATATAAAATAATACTCAATTGTTATGAAAGGGAAATCCTCTGTTAACTCGCCCACACATTCAAATCAAGCAAAAGCTACCACATATTATAACAATCAGATATTAAATCATACCTAACCATTCATTAAATATATGTTAATATATTATCTCTGCACTAGGCATTTTGCACAACCTATGAATGAATTAAATATCTCCTTTTCATTACTACTCTTTTGGAAATTTAATTGAAAATTAGGTGCAAAATTCACATGTATATTAACAAACTTCTCCATAAGTGAGGTTGATTCAAAACGTACGTTGATCATTGACATCACAGAACAACTACCAGTGAATCTATTCCTAACTTAAGTAGAAGTTTAGCAATGCTACAAGTTTCTTAGCAGAGTTATTTTTTCTTTCTTTGAGAAATTGTAGAAAGTCAAGCATAATAAACCTCACACAATTATAATTGACATTAATACTAAATGTTGCATTCAATATTATTATATGCAAATTACCAAAATCATTAGTTACAGTTACTTTTTGAATGCTAAGTAGCGCTAGATAGGAGCATACATTAAGTAACTCTTAGTTACCATAATAGTGATTCAAAAAATAAAAGTAGTGCGAGTCATGCTTTATCATATTTGAACTGCTTGCTTACCTTCAATATGGAGGCCATAGCTCCTAAAAAACATAATTGTCATTACCAATCAATCACATTGTAATGTCTTGAGCTTCTTTGAGGTCTTCATGCATGACATTTGAGGTGTTAACATGTCACTTATTCCAATAGTTTCATCCTTCTTCACTACATCATCCTTCTTTATTGGTGTTAAGTTATTAGAAAACATTTGGACTTCACTTAATGAAGTAATTGAAGCATCATCTTGAAATTATGAAAAAACACTTATAAGAGTGATAATTCTTAAAATCCAAGTAAATAATATGAGATAAGTGAAATATTACATTTTGAGTTCTAATTAGCAGCATATTTTGAGAATTAAGAAAGGAGCTTGAACATATTTCAATCAAAGATCCTTAAAGTAAAACCAAATCATATCTAAAAATCATTCCATAGATGATTATTATTCTAAAATTTAAAACTATAGTTTTTCAAATTACAATTCATCTTACTTGACCTAACCAGCATCAACATAGTTCAGACTCCTTTACTTAATCTCAATTGTACCTTCACTTATAAGAATAACTTTGTAAGGATTTTCTTTCCAACAGTAGTTAAAATTTTTGATATTCTAATAAGTTATTTCAACATTGAAAAGTAATTTTTTCCCATTCAACAAATTTAACTTCTTTGGAAACTCAAATTCATCATCTTACTACAATAATTTTCACTTTCAAGTTAAAACATGAAGTATGAAAATAAGTAAAATTTCATTTATGTATAAGGTAATTTACTTTAATCAAATCCTCTCTCAATTCAACTGTATCTTTTTTGGTGAGTTGAATGACCTCATGATCAAATAAAACAAATGATGTCACTTTCATTCATAACCATTACTTGGATTCTAAACCTTTAAATGAGTAGAGAAATTTCCTTTTTTTTAGCAAACACATAAGAAACATAACTAAAAAGTTTCAAGTATCATATAATCTACTTTGTAAAATATTAATCACATATTTCATTACCTTAGAATAATAGATGCAATGACCTTGTTGCAACAGTAGTAAAAAATTAATCACCAACATGTTTTACCATTTTCTTGCAAGAGTTACAAGCACTATAAAACCAACTGTAATTATTTTGTATCTTGTGGATTATTGCCATAGTTGAACACTTGCAAGGTCACATTAATAATATATATTGTTAAAAAACTAATAACTTAAATAGCCATCATATTCTAGCATTTCAATATCTATATCGTTAAGTCAAGTGAAATGAAATTATTATAATGCCATCCTTACATTGTCACAATTTCTAATTTCAATGAGATTTTACCTATTACTAAACAAAATGGATTCAGTTGTAGATGAGCTAGTTTGACCAAAGTAGATTGGCTAAACTTTTGTGAAAGGCTCATATCATTTAACATTAGCCTGTAAATAAAAAGTACATTGTTTAAAGACCAACCAAACCTTAGATTATAACTTTCACAATTAAAATAAAAGCTATAACTAATATAATTTCATTTTATTTAAAAGCTTTTTTTGACAAACCTTTGTTTCAATTAGTCAACTTTAAGAATGGGCGGGTTAAACATAACCTTAGTAGCATTCAAAGAATTAGACAAGATACCACCATTTGCATTGAAAAGTAATAAAAAATAACTTTATTAGCCACTAATAAAACAACAATATTGTAACCCAGTATGGTAATAAAAAAAAATAAAATTTTCACTTGTCAATGATGTTCCTCTAGCTAAACAAATGACAATAACTGTGTTGGTGTTAGTCATAACAATTAGCTCAATTACTGTTGTATCAACCAAATCACTCTATAAAGCATAATTTAATTGCTTCCAACTATTAATTTAAAATATTAGAGCAATACACATTCGTATAAAGTATTAATCTCACATGTATACACACACTTATCATCCAATAATAGTATTTGCATTTTCCTCCCATCATTAGTTTTTCCAACACCTTTTTAACCAGGCTGGAAATTCACCACTTCACCAATAATGCTTATGATGCAAAGTGTCATTACATAATTACATAATATCAATATATATTAATAATAACTTGTATTAAAAAACTTATAAATACATAACATACATTAAAATTTAAACTCACTAAATAGATAGTGCCTTGGAATTCTCTCCAGGTAGATATCTTCAAATAGGATAAACTCAAAGCCAAAGAGATCAATTTGAACTTCACATGGTCTTATATTTGTGCTCTAATTGAAATTAATTTCTTATTGATATTGAGTTACTTTATATAGCCCATCATTTAATTTAACATGAAAATTTTGAATCATATAACGTTAACCTTCAACCAAAATGGACTTATATCGATTAACCAAACCTCTTCTAAACATAGAAGCTTTAATTTTTTTGTGCTACACATATCATTACATTAAGTTATCCGTGTGTAACCATATTCTAAATTAACTTACATACACACCATTCAATAAAATACTATAATAAATTATTATTAAGTACTTTTTCATCTATCCAAAATGATATTGTAAAACCACAGCAATGCCAATATAAAGAGACAATTCAATGATTCAAGACTGAACTTATATACCCACCATTTAAAACTTTAATAAAAATTGCATGTCCTAATAGAGATTTTTATATGCAACTATCATTTCATGGTTAATCTATGTCTTCATTACCTGTTCATCAAAGAGAACCATATTAATGTAAAAAACTTTATTTAAGTACTTTAACATTAGTGTATACCACATGTGAGTAACTTTCACTCTAATCCTTAAAGTCTCATCACTGTTAGGCAGAATTTGCTAATGAAAGTGTAGTTTTCATCTTTTCTAGCACAACTATAAGAAATTAACATAACAATTTTTAGACACAATTAGCACCAGTACACATCCTAATTGGTATATAAAACACATCCTCCCACTATATAAAAGTCTATGCTACATAAAAACAAAGTAGCAGCATGAAAAATTCCATGTTATAAATTATATACAAACCACATCAATGATTGAAACCTATACTATTGGTAGAAATAATTTATATTCGATTAAAAAATCTTATAATCAAGATGGACAATAATCTTGAGCCGTGGACATTCCATAATATCTAATAAAATTCTTCCTCAATTAGTCATTAAATCATTAAATAATCTTTATAGGTCTATATAGCTACCTTAATTAATTTGGAAGATCAAAGCTATAAAAGTGTAGATACCTATTCATTAAATAACTAAATACTCTATACTAAGTATAACATGATTTACTTTTGGAGAAAAAAAGCAAAGTTCTAAACCATACATGGGTAAATACTAAAAGAACTGAAGCAATACCTTATAGTTCTTAAGTCCAGCACAAATCATACATAAGCATCAATTAGCAAAACCCAACAATATAAAACTTATCATTCATGATCATTTAACAATAATAAAGTTCAAAACATATAACATACTTGTACAATACCAAAAATAAACAAAAGAGGGTAATTTTTAGCAATATAAGAAGAAACAGAGCTTCTACACTAAGAACAACTCACCTTAAAGCCACTTCTACCAAAGAAAAAAGTGCAAAGAAGGCAAACCAAGAACAACTTCTAAGTAAGACAATAATACCAGCACAACTAGAGCCTTCCTTTCAGCTCCTGCATAAGAAAAACAAAAGCAAGATAAAATACTCAAATATAAAAGAGAAAGGCAAAATTTTCAATTAAGAAGAGTTTAGTCACAAGAAAACAAAAAATATCAAATCAATAGTAGGAAAATTTAACTCAAGTACATAATAGCATTTTCCAACATTGCACACACTAAACAAACTTCACTCCATAGTTGTAAAATATAGGAATATATTAATACTAATATTAATTAAATTTATGTTAAAAAGAGTAATTAAAGTTTATTATTCAATATTCAGTAAACTTTCCTAAACATAATTAAATTAAATTAAATCTTGCATTTTACATTTACATATTTATATATTTATATTTATATTACATTATATTATATTATTATACTATAATTTATAATAAAATTTTACTGGGTAAATTTTAAGTTTGAAATTTGAATTTCAATAAAAAAAAACTATATCATTTACCTTATTATTTTTTATATGTGTATTCCCATAGCTCTCCATCAAACTCTATAAAAGAGGAATTTTTAGCGCATCCTCCATCTTCTCTGCTAATACGTTTTCATCGCATTGCAATCTAAATAACCTTAGCATAAAATAGGCTTAATTTCCACCTAGAAAGATTTGATTCATAACAAAGAAAATAAAAGCACATTAGTAAAGCATATCACCTACCTAAACCCATCTACAAATTATGATATTTACCAATACCCTGTCACTCGATTGCAAAACACCCTCATAGCAAGAAGATAGAGAGATTTTCTCTTTCAACAAAAATTTTGTCCCTGCCAAAACCTATACTAAGGAGAAGAGAAGAAAGATATGATGAAGGAAAGATGTTCATCTTCTTTAAGCATAAAGAGTAAAGTTACCTCATTCGAATCAAAACTTGCTTAATTATTCGAACGTGAGAAAGGAATTAAAACCACTCATTTTAATAATAAAAAAATAATAATGCTTAGTCAGAAAGAGATGTGGCTAAAATTATCCTATAGGAGTGTTGAAATTATGCCACAAGAGTTAACAAAAAAAAAAAGATAAATTCAAGTCAACACTTAGAAAGCAAGTAACAATAATATTAAATAATAAAAGAATTAAATAAAAAGAATTACAATTGAAAAATACAAAAAAATGTGAGGTTCAGTGAAAAGTAAATTGTCTGCTTGGGAACTTACTTAATTATCTTGTCTGAATGTCAGAAAAGAACTGAAGTTGTTCATTTTAATAATAAAAAAAATTGATAACAGTTAGGTAGTGATAAAGTGACAAAGACACGAAGGTAAAATCATGTCATGGAAGCTAATTGAAAATAATAGAAGTCAGAAGAAAAGTATATGTACCATAAAATCAGATAAAGAAAGGAATAAAAGAAAAAAAGAGCTCAATGAAAATTTGGCGAGAAAATATGCATTATTATGATGACACGTGGTAAGCACACTATAATGTTTAAGTATATAAATAGATTTAGAAATAAATTTTTATTATAGTAATATTTATAATTATATTTATAATTTATTTTTATTTTTATTTTTATGTAAATTTAATTAATAAAATAATTATATAATATAATCTTTACTATTATGTAAATTTAATTGATAAAATTTTAAATAGTTATTTATTATTTATGAAGATCTATTTTATTCTAATAGATACTAAATTTGATACAGATGTAAATAAAAATATTTAAAAGCTTAATGGTTTAGCTATTTCTTACATATCTTTTAGTTTAGGGTTCAACTTTTTTCTCTATAATTTAAAAAAGAATAATAAATGCACATAATTATATAATTTATAGATAGTTTTATCTTTTAAGGGTTTTATCTTTTTATATACCTTCTATAAATCAGTTGGTTGAAAATAGTAGGTTCCATAGCTTTTTTATTTTAATTAGTTAAGCAACTATTAGTTGATCAAATAAATTATTCATGAGATTTCTAAAATAATTTTTTAACTTGATTAATTAGTTAAAGACCCTTAACTCAAGTGATGAATTAGCTATTTGCTAAAGATACATAACATATAAATATTTATATTTTTTAATCATCTACTACATTATAGCATGTAGCATTTAGTATAAATGGCTTTTTTTATATGTACAATTATTACAAAAATAATATATTTAGCTATAATCTTATCCATATAATTAATACATTGCATAAGTCATACTTTATTACGGATAGAATAAGTGATACTTCATTATAAAGAATGTGTTTTCGTAGCTTAATTTATGGAACAAGTGATACTTTGAATGTATTCACATAGTTTTGTTTGTAATACAAATGATTTTTTACCATAAGTAAAATTTTTTCATAACACAAGTGATACTTTGCCACGAGAAATGTATTTGCATAATTTAGTTTGTAGCATAGGTAATATTTTGTCATAAATAAAGTTTTTCTATAGCATAAGTAATATTTTGCCACAGGGAATGTATTCCTATAATTTAGTTTGTGGTACAAATAATATTTTACCACGAGTAAAGTTTACTAGTAGCATAAAATTTTTAGTTTTTTTTATACATTTATTTGAATTTTTTATTTCTATGATAAAAGATAAAATTGCCATAATTTTTTAATTTTCATGGCATAATTTGTGACACAAGTGTTAATTTATTGTAGTGAGTAGAGATTGATATATCTTATAAAGTTAAGTAATGTTTAAAAATTCTAGTGGAGATTGGAAAGATCTTTTAAAGCTAAGTGGAGATTGAAATCTTAATATAGATTAAGTATAATCTTGTAAAATTAGGTGGTTTAAAAATCCTTGTAAGATTGGGTAAATCTCATAAATTTAAATGTTGTAATTTTGTGATCAAAATAGTGGATACCACAAGTAAAATTTGGTAGCTTAAGCAAAAAAAAAAGAAGTAGAATAAAAAAGTATTTCTTTTGGATAATCAAACATCTATAAAAATTCTTAAATTCATTTTTCTTCTCTAACTCATTTATTTTTACTCATCCAAAAATTCTTACTTATTTTTTCAAAATGGTTCTTTACATGATTTTTATACTAAGTTTCTTAGTGAAATTATTTTTGAAATACTTTCACAGTATTTATAATTTCTTCAAAATTATTTTTTATTTTTAAAATTATACATTCATTAAAATTCTAAGCATCTTTAAATTGTTCCTCATAATTTTATACAAAATTTTAATTAACAATTTATGTTGACGTTAATTCATCCCCTTTTTTCCTTTAAGTCCCATCAACTGGTATTAAAACTTGGTCTCATTATTTTGAAGTCAAACAACTTTGTAAGTAAAAAATCTTATAGGTAATAGATCTTTTTAGCTAAAATCATAAATCAAAAGAACATTCCACATCTAGATCATTGCTCTTTAATAGAGAAAATTATGATTATTGAAAGATTTACATCAAATCCACTGATATTAAAGTATGGAAACTCATTCAAGAATGTTATGGACCACCTAGAAAGATGAAAGGAGAAATAAATGTGCTTAATCCTTAAAAAAATAAATAAATAGATATTGATTACAAGAAGGAAGTAACTCATGCCATAGCTATAAATGCTATTATGTGTGATATAACTCCTAGTAATTTTAAAAGATTTCTACATGTACTTCTACTAAAATTGTGTAGGATAAGCCTAAAGTGACTTATAAAGACACTAATCAAGTAAATGAAATTAGGATAAATATGTTTGTAAATGATTATAATCAAATAAAATAATATATAATAATCATAATATTTTATGATCAGATATATGTTTTAGTTAAATTCAAATGGGAAAAAAATCATTTTAATAAAATTTGATCTATTCATTAGTCATTTTTTAGTTGTTTGTGCTTAATTAAAATATTTTTTATAATTAATTACTTATAATATCTTGTATTATTAGATTTGAACTATATAGTTATATTTTCTTATCACTTTTTTATGAAGAATTCAAATTTAAGTCTAACATTTTTTTAATGTTTTAAGAAAGCTTGTAAAGTTTGGAGAGTGAATATATATATTGAAGAGTGAATATATATATTGAAGAGAATTTTTAAATGAGGATCACCATAAATTTTTGTGTTTGATATCTTAAAACTTACCCTATTTATATTTGGTTATATACTCTAATTTTATTGATTATATTCATTAAATACATTATACTTTACTGCTTATCTCGTCTTGTTACTTGAATATTTAAATGTTTTGAAAGACATATTCATCTATATATATGTTATTCTTTATGGCTTGTGAAATTTCGTATGGAAGAATGTGTGAAAGGTGCATGGGCCGCATCATATTAAAACTTTCTTATGGTTGGTTTGCCATTAAGGACTTTTGACTAATTCTCAAAGAGTTATGAAATCTCTATCTACTAATGTTACTTGTCCCAAGTGTGGTTGGCATGAGCAAACTACTTTACATGCCATTAGAGACTGTCTTGCCATAAAGGGAGTTTGGTGCAACTTGATCAAGGATATGGTTGTGAGCTTGTTTTTCTTAATAGATCTTATAGAATGGATCAAGAGGAACCTATCCAAAAGAATGGTAGCTATAGGAGTTGCCAATGGAGCACCGTGTTTGGTATGATATTTTAAGTGTCATGGCTTAACAGAAATGAGGTTATCTTTGGAGGAAATGTTCTTTATAATGGGAATTTGCTTAACACTATAATAAGAAGAGTTGAAGAATTCTTTAGAGCTAAAAATTTCATACTAGTTTTACAATCATCATGCATGCTTCTCACCAACCTAATATTCTTAGGTTTTACCTTCTATAAGTTGGGTTAAATTGAATATTGATGGATCTCTATTTGAGAATAATGAAGAGGTAACTTATACTGGGGTGTTGAGAGATGAATTGGGTTCTTAGATGTTAGGTTTCATAAGGAAATTAGGAGTTTGTTCCCCTCTTCAAGATGAATTGTAGGGGCATTCTCATTGGCTTTTATATTATTAAGGAGAAGAAAATGTAGAAGTGCATTGTGGAAATGGATTATTTGAAGGTTGTTCAACTAATATTAAAGGGATGTACTATCTTACATTCTGCTACCAAAATGGTAAGGAATATTAATGCTTATGTCATACTTGCAGAAAAGCAAATGCAATTATAGACAAGTTAGCTCTTTAGCGTATGATGATCTTTATGGAACTCTACTTCTACATGAATCTCCTTTTGTTGTTTGTGAAGCATTGCAAGAGAATATTTTAGGTTGTTATAACTTCATGTATAGTGATGTTTAGTTTGCTTTCTTTAGGCTTTTAGCCCTACTGTTAAAATCATTTATCTATGCATGTGTTTCTTGGAATTTATATGTTGTTAATGACTTGTGTTTTAGAAGTGTTTGAAATTATTATACCTTAAATGTAATATTTTTATAATTTTTTTAAAATTTAATTAAATTGAAGTTATTTTCATAACTTATTAAAATTAAAAAGTTGTTTAGTTCATATAGGAATTAAGTTTCTACAGAAAGTTGTGCTTCATAGAAAATAAATTTCTTTGTTAATTTTTTTAAGAAATGTTTAAAATTATTTAATTGATATTAAGAAATTAACACTTCTTAAAAACTAATTTTACTATATTTTATTTAGTTTAACAATGAAATTATGAAAATATCTAATATACCTTTAAAATTGTAATATAAAAAATAAGAAATATCGATAAATTTTAATTATCTCTAATTTTTTTTTGAAACCATATTTATAATATTTCCTTCTGAAATAGTTATACAAAATTAATAATTTATTATTTTTAATTTACTAAAAAATTATAATAGGCTTATACAAAAAATTAAAATATCTTATATTTGATGTTTTAAATTATTTTTGTATGATTAAAATAAAATATAACTTAAATTAAAAAATTATTTAAATAATTAATATAATAAATAATTAATTCTATCAAATTTATATAAAATAGATACAAAATACATAATTTTTTATTTTTATTATTGAATATTAAAATATTAAATTATAAATACAGTAAATATCAAATAATAAATAAAATAATAAAAAATATACCTAGAAAAATTATATTTAGAAATAAATTTCTATTATAGTAATATTTATGATCATATTTATAATTTATACTTATGATATAAGGAAAATACTGAATATCTCGAAAAAATGTGTGTCGAGCAGTGCTCTGAATACAACAAGATCATTTATGTGTGTTGATTGATTATTAATGTTACATTCAATAGTTTAATCCCATGGCTGGTTTGAATTCGGCATATATTTTTGGCACATGAAGTCGAGAGAAATAGCAATGGTCATGATATAATATTTAATATTTATTTTATATAATACTCATTCTATTTAGTGTATGATTAATAAAATAATTATATTTTATAATCAATTAATTATTTTTATTAATAAATTATGTTTAAAAAAATGCTAACAACAATCTCAAAATTATTGTTAAGCATTAAATGCATATCTCCAATTAACGAAATTAAATATTGTTTCTACTTTTAGTAATATAATAAATTATAATACATTTCATAATAGAGCCACATTTAATATTTTATTTTTATTTTAGTAAAGTATTTAATGTATTATCATTTGTTATATTATTAAAAATAAAAATAAAATATTTAATATGATAAATTAAAAATATTCATTTAATATTTAATAATAATTCTAGAGTTGTTATTAGTACATGGTTTATATTTATTATAGTTTTTAAATAATCATCATAAAAAGTTAAAACAATCATTACTTAAGCATGAGTGATATGTATTTTTAGATATAAAAGATATTGAAAGTTTTTATTGAAAAAGGTATATAAATAATTTCTTAGGATTTATAAAAAATAAAATTTTCTAATAAGTTTTACTTTTTTATTTTAATAATTAATGACCAATTAAATGATTTAAATTTTTTTTACTTCTTCAAAAAATAACACTTTTAATTTCGTTCTACAAATCAAATTACTTCTAAAATATTTCAAAAGAAAATCTTAAAAATTGAAAAAATTTTAAACACATTAAATTCACCACTCTTGAGGGTAGATTGTAAAAGTAGCATCTAGAGGTGTATATGGGTCGGGCTGGACTGGTCTCGGATTGGGTCAAGCAGGTCAAACAGTAAAAAGATTATGGTCCAAGCTTGGCCTGATCCGATTATATTTTAAAATTTTTTGGCTCAGTCCGATCCGACTATTAATATGTAAGACCCGAAGTTCGGCTCGATTACTTTAAATTTTTTTATTTTTTAAGTGAAGAATTATTTTTAATATAAAATATATATTTAAAGAGATAATATAATACTTAAATATATAAAATATTTAATTATATCAAATTAATTTTTTTATATTAAAAATAATAAGATATAATTATTTTTTAATAAATAATTATATTATAAAAAATTAAATTAATATAATCGGATTAGATCAGACGAGACTGAGTGAGACTTTTTTATTATAGCCCAAACCCGAATTCGATTATTATCGGGTCATATAAAAAAAATTTAATAAATTTATCAAACTAAAAATATGAACTCAAATTTTATATTTTTTTGTACTGATACTGACGAGCCTAATGTACCTCTCTGGTAGCGTCCATCAGCATTTGGCAAAAAGTACTATGACAATGTTAGTACAACAATATTATAAAGAAGAAAAATTGTAATTTAACAACCTACGATGATGTGATTGATTGCATCATCCTTCGTAAGTAGTTTACCCATTGATCCTTTGAAAGTCAAAGCATAAACCCGGGAAAAATGAAAACCCAAAGAAGGAACAACCTAGATTGGATGACTAAAGCCCTGACATGGGACGTTGAAAAATGGTACCTTGGGATTCATTGGGCTGCTCACTTTCGTTCGGGGGCCGCGCGCTGCCCGTTTATCCACAAATTTTATAAATTTGAGCATTTAAATTAAAATTGTACAATGCGGGCCAAATTCATTTCGATTTGATCCATGCAAGTTAACTCGCGGAAGAGTTAGGATGGAACGCAATTTTTTTTATAAATTTAAATTCTAAATCCTAACAAAATTATATTTCTGTCTTCCAGTTTTTTTTAATCGCAAAGGACCTAAGCTTAAAGAAACAATAATTAAAAAAAATAACTCTAGAATTAAGAATTTTACTAGCATCAGGTTATAATAGAAATTTAATTTTGGAGGAGGAAATCGATCCATTAGAGTTTGATCTGGATCCATTTTAATAATATGCAAAGGAAGCCGATCCCGCACATATATTACTCTCTTTTTATGTATATTTTCTTCTTTCATTTTTAATTATATAGAATTAATTTATAAATGATATTTTTAACTTACGAATGTTTTATGATTCATTTATATATGTATGATTTTTTTTAAGAGTATATATAGATATTAAATGTATTATAATTTATTTATGAATAAATATGTAATATTTTATAATATTTTTAAAAATTTTTATTATTTAAAAATTTAAAAGGAGAAAATATAAATAAATCTAGTAAAATATGGTTTAGGCTTGTGCATTTGCGTACGAAATTTGCCTCAATTTTCCGCATTGGTCCGCGGCTATTGTCTATTTTCCTCTTGACTCTGATAAACTTCCGGACTGTTCCTATTTCCCGATCTCTATAAATTCAGAGGGCCAAAGAACTCTTCTACCCACCTCCACTTCTCCCCCTTGCAAAGTTATCCCTCTTCCACCTTGATTTCTCTGATCTTTGAAGCCCTTAACAATGGCGGACGAGGTTGTTCTGTTGGATTTCTGGCCAAGCCCTTTTGGCATGAGGCTCAGAATAGCACTTGCCGAAAAGGGTATCGAGTACAAGTACAAACAAGAAGACTTGTCAAACAAAAGCCCTCTGTTACTTCAAATGAACCCGATTCATAGGAAAATACCGGTTCTCATTCACAAAGGAAAACTGGTCTCTGAGTCCCTTGTTGCTGTTCAGTACATTGATGATGTTTGGAAGGATAGGTCTCCATTGTTACCTTCTGATCCTTACCAGAGAGCCCAGGCTAGATTCTGGGCTGACTTCGTTGACAAGAAGGTATTTTTCTGTGACTGATGTGGATGATTGTTATTTATACTTAAATAATTAGTTCTTTTGGAGAAATTCTTGTATGGCCTATCTATAATAGTATTTTTCCTCTCAACTAATAAACAGAAATTAATTTCAGTTTTTTATGTATTAAAAATTAGAAAATATAATTTCTAACGTACGTGGGTTTCACGAACTTGAAAATCAGCTGCTATACATTGACTAAGAATAAAGATTATATCAGAATTTTTTGTTTTGTTATTGCTGTTTGTTTTTAAGTTGATTTGTTTTGTCATTGTTACACTCTAGTATTTCTGCGGTGTCAACGTGGTATGGGATATTGTGGGCTTGATTTGGACAACGAGGGGATTATTGTTTATAAAAACATTTGAATATTAATAATTGATTTTCAAATAATGCATTATACATCATCGATAATGTATATATATTGAAAAAAAAATTTTAAATTAAATATTAAATATAAATTAAAAATTATTAATTAAATATATAAAATAAAATAAATTTACAAAATTTAATTTTACTAATATAAAAATTTGAAACTTAATTTCAAATTTAATTTTAATGTATATAGTATTTTTTATATATAATTCAAAGAAGGACTATAATCAATTATTGCACGTGTAAGTTTCAGTCTGAACAAGTCGACCTAGTTAACCTGATTTGCCCATTTGAAATTTTTGTTTATGAACTTTGTCATATTGCTCTGCTCTCTTCAGCAGAATAGAACGAAAGATCATCTTTTTTGTTATCCATCAGTGCTTACGGTTTTACGCTGATTCAACATTGATCTTTAGAACTTTTATTTCCCTCTTAATTGAACTGAAGCCTTGATGCATATATTCCTCCTTCTAGGGCCTTGCTACAGAAGCAAGATGCCTTATCTTTTATTTCTTTCTCTTTCTGCCATGGCAGCGAGGAGCACAAGGGTATCTAATAAAGTATTTGCCTCCTCTGCTGGCTGTCCTTAAAAAGTTAAAATGTTTGCTGATCTTCTTAAATGTGAAATCAGATACATGATGTTGGAAGGAAACTTTGGGCAACAAAAGGAGAAGAGCATGAAGCAGGCAGGGAGGAATTCATAGAGTGCCTTAAATTGTTAGAGCAGCAGCTGGGAGACAAGCCTTATTTTGGCGGAGACAAACTCGGATTCGTCGATGTAGTACTTGTTCCATTCTACAGTTGGTTTGAAGCTTACGAGACCTTCGGCAATCTCAAGATAGAATCCAAGTGTCCAAAGCTCATTGCTTGGGCCAGGAGGTGCCTGCAGAAGGACAGTGTTTCCAAGTCTCTTCCTGAGCAGCACAAAGTCCTTGATTTCATTTCCTTGATGAGGAAGAAGCGGGGAATTGAGTAGATTGAAAGCGGTTCTCACCACCAGATTCTAACTTTCTTCTGTTGTTTTTGTTTGTTGGTCATCTTTTGAATAAGAGAGAGGGCACGTGGTTGTGCTTGGCTTTCATGGATTTGAGATAGGGAAATATGTTACTGTCGTCTGTGTGCCTTTGCAGTGTAATATAGTACTGTTTCTGGTTTATCCAGTCATGTCATATATTTTACTTCTCAGCAGATGCATTCTTGTTTGAGAGTTGGGATTCTGCATGGTATGCTCATATTTTTGCATGTTTTCACGAAGACCCAAGTGTTGGGAATTACTCTGAGCTCATCTGAATAGACTTAATCAGAGTTAGGAAAATGGAACCATTTTATTGTGTTTGGTTAAAATGCAAAAAAAAAATCATTCCTTTTTCATTTCATTTTCATTTTTTGCCTTAATTGTTAGATTCTCCCAATCTATTACGTAATCTAATCTCTTCCTTTTATTATCATCATCATTAATAATACAGCATGGGTCCTGAAGCAAAGATTCGAATTTGGATTTTGAAAATATTCCATCCGTTAGCTTAACATGTAAATGAGCCTTCTTCATTATCCAAAGGTGCACGAGTCTTTTCTTTTTGGCGGAGTACAAATTTGCCTCTCAATATCAAGTTCTATATCATTTTCCTTAATAATAATAATAATAATAATAATAATAATAATAATACAAGTAAAAATCTTGCACTTTAAGCAACTGCATTTAGATTTACTTATCATATTAACGTGCAGAGTCATTTAACCGTTAAATTTTCTTAATTGATTGTTTTGTTCAAAGATATTTTTCATAAAAAATGTTATTTATTCATATAAAATGAAGAATATATTATTCAAATATTTTAATTAAAAAATTATAATATCTAATAATATAATAAAATAATAATTTTTAAAATAAAATATTTTTCATCAAATTCTTTATTTTTAATATTGTAAAAATGATTTTTTTTATTACTTTAATATTTTAGAATTATATTTCTACTCAAAATATTTTTCGTTAAGACCCACGAGTTGAAAATCAAACCCAACTTCTCTTAGGTCGATGGTATCCCCAGAAGAGTAAAGTTACATTTTCACTGTAAAATGTAAATGCAGATGTTGAACCTCACGAATTCCAGAATTATCCATTATTAGAATGAACTATTTCCCTAAAATATCATATTATAAGCAATGTGAAGTACATTTTTGTTTTTATCGTAATTTTTTTTGATAAATCATAAAATGTGCTTCGAAGTTAATCCCGTTTCGGAGAATTTTTTTTCATTTTTTCCCCATGTCTTTCCCAATTTTTTTTTCATGGGTCTAAAGAAAAGAAAGAAAGGATAAGTATCAAAGTAAATTTGGCCGATAAGACACTCCAAAGCACGATGTACACCACTCTCCGGCAAAGGCATGACTACTACAAGTATTTGATATCGTCTCCTCTATTTGTAGGGCTTTGAAAAACCTCATTTCGCTTTGCGTGCTAATCAAGCTCTACCACCAATTCAATAATATCCGTAATCAACTGCTACATAATCCTCTATGTATTAATTTAAGTTTTTTGTGATTTTGAATAACATTTTATGTGATTGACGTGATCGACATGCTGTCAAACAGCAGATTTTTTTATTATTATTATTCTCACATCACAAGGATATCTTTTCAATTATTTTAATTATTTTATTTTTTTATTGTGTGACATCATTTCCCATATATGATATAATATTTTTACCGTTATCAAGTTGTAACTTGACCTCTTGCACTTCTTCGCCACAAACATGGGGTTTGTTGCTTAAAGTTTTCCTTCCGTTTTCCATTTTTTTGGTCTTCTCTCTAACTCTTTGATTAGGAAGAGTAAAATAAAAAGAAATGAAAGAAAATATTAAAAATTAATTATAATAATAATAAATTAAAATTTTAATATGTAATAGTAATATATATATATATATATATATATATATATTCTTTCTTCCCTTTCCATCAAATTAAGCAAAAAAAAAGTTTGAATTTCACATTCTTTTGTTACTTTTTCCTTTCTATGGTTCCAAGCACAATGCAAGGGTGTTTACACTCGATGTAATCGGTTACAATCGAGTTTCCAACATATCATTTAATTGATATAATTTAAGTTTTTCAATTAATTGACTTAAATTGTTTCTTCTGACAACAGGTCCACCGGATAGCTCCGGGTGACAGATTTTTTAACACCCCGGCATCATACGACTTTTTAAGTTAACCAAATTATAATCGCACTATTTAAGTTAGTTAGAAATGGTAATTTCTGATATAATATAATAATTTGATATAAATATGATATATTTATTTAAATTTGGATTGACAAGTTAATTTATTTAAAAATTTATATTAAAATTTTAAAAATATTATATAAAAAATAATTAACAATTAAAATATAAATAGGTATATATAATACAAATGTATAATTTTTAATTTAATAAAATAATAATAATAAAAATTTAAAATAACATTTTATTAATAATTAAAAATTTTAAAAGTAGTAAATAATTACATTTAATAAATAATTTTATAATATAAATTTTATTAATCAAAATTATTAAATTAGTTAAATAGATAATCTATTTTAACATATTTAATAAATAAGTTAATCCAAATAATATCAATTACCACTTTAATCCAAATAAGAAAATTTGGTGTCAGCTGCTCCTTCCACATGATAATCAAGCTCACCATCATATGATTTTTAAGCTAAACAAACTACAATCGTATCATCTAAATAAGGTATTTTGACATCACTTGCTCATATTTAGAATTGAACACCATATACTAGGTTGAAGTATCATAAGATTTAAAAATTATAACATATTTATTACAATGAAATAGAAATGAAAAGGAATGGAAAAATTTATTTGCTATATATTATAGAATGAAAATATTCATTCCTTAAGGAATAATCATTTTATTAAATGATGGAATATTTATTTTATAACAAAAGTGAGGAAAAGGGCAAAAATGATAAAATAACTATTCCATCATCTATGAAATAATTTTTTTACATGTCTGTCTATCACTTTTTTTTCATATATTTCAATATTATTATTTATTAATAAATAATAAAATAATAACAATCTTTAATATTTTTTAATTCATATATTTTTCTAATTATATTTTTAATAATAAATTTTAAAATAAAATATTTTTATTTATTATAAAAATATTTAATGTAAATTTTTTGATAGATTAATTTTTTATTAATTTTAATTTTGACAATTAAATTTAAAATATAAAAGTTTTTATTATTGATTATATCATATATCTTATTTAATATATATGTACTTAAAAAATTAAAAATATAAATATAATTTTAATTTTACATTTTCTTTTAATTGTTAAGGGTATTATTATAATTGATATACTTTTTATTCTATTTCCACAATATTTATTATACCAAACATAATTATGTAATGAAATTCGAAATTTTATTACTAATTATACTAACATATGACTATGGAATGATTATTCCATTTTATTTCTTTTCTTTCCATTAAATTCCGTAATCCCAAATGTAATATTAAATTCCACAAGAGATGCATATCAAAATTTTGGCCAAATGTCAAATTGAATCAGAGTTGGATTACAGAGATATCATATTGCTGATATAGTTGATGTTATTTTACCGCTCCTCAGGAGGGCATCACAAAAAACATATTCGAAAACAGAAGAGATTTAGCGCCAAATATTCAAGTTATTTACCAAGTAAATGATTTTTTTTCCATTGGATTCCTATTTTATCTTTCAATGGTGTGGTAAATTTATTTTCTTCCACGGAATTATCTAAATTTCAATAAGGACACCTGCCTCTAATGAATTTTTTAAAAATCTATATGTAATTATGAGTGTAATTCAGAACATTTTATTAATTTATAAATTTCTATCTTCATAAAAATATTAAAATACATTTATCTTCATTAATTTTTGAATCTTATATTCGCTATCAAAAACTTCCTAACGTGAATTGTAGCTTCAATGAAAATTCATGATTTCTGTATCCTGGGTTGTTTTTAGTCTTGTATATAGTCCTTTCTAGCGATCTACAGTTGCCTCTTTTTTCTTTTTCTTTTTCCTTTTTAGGTTTCCTTCTAGCATTTAAGTTTTGTTTCCTAAGTTTCTGTTTATTGTTTGTTGTGTAAAGGTAAGCTATGCTCAAAACTATGAAAAATTAATTAATAAAAGAGAGATGATTTTACAGTAAATTACATTGTAATATTATTTCCTAACTTCGTTTTAAAGAAGTATTGCCATTGATCTTCATTTCAAATATTAAAATACATTTATCTTCGTTACTTTTTGAATCTTATATTCGCTATCACAAACTTCCTAACGTGAATTGTAGCTTCAATGAAAATTCATGATTTCTGTATCCTTGGTTGTTTTTAGTTCAGTACATAGTTCTTTGTATCGATTTTCTTTTTCTTTTTTTTTTTCCTTTTAGGTTTCCTTCCAGAATTTAAGTTTTGTTTCCTAAGTTTCTATTTATTGTTTGTTGGGTAAAGGTAAGCTAACTTTAGATGCTCAAAACTATGAAAAATTAATTAATAAAAGAGAGATGATTTTACGGTAAATTGTATTATAGTATCACTTCTTAAACTTCTTTTTAAAGAAGTGCTAGCATTAATATTTATTTCAAATAAGTGTCAGTTTTATAAATTATTATTATTATAATTCTAAAATATCTTTTTTTTTAATTATGAGAATGCTGTTATAAATCAAAAATTTTGAAATGGTATAACTCCATGATTAGTTAACTAATTTTTATATATGACCATTCATTTTTATTCATCTTTAAATAATCTTTTGATAGAAAACAAGAAATTTTGATTTTGGTGAAGTCCACTTAACTGAAAATGTGTAAATTAAGTTTAAAACTTTAAACAATCATAACTTCATGTTCGATTTGAGCAAATTTTATATCGATTTTATGTAATTTTTTGAGATCCATATGCCTACAAAAGTCATAGGTGTTTTGCCACTCTAACTAGCGAAAAAAGGCCTTTTTTAATAACCTTTTTCAATTTTTCTTCATTTTGTTGTTATTTTATCAACTTTGACCTCATTTTTCTCAATTCAAATTCATTCAAATCTCATATTGGACTTTTACTCCTTAATTCTTTTAGTGTCTAGTAATGTTATAATAACTTTTTTAATAATAAAATTATCAAAGAATAATATATTACTATTTGGAGATGAAACAATAACATGTTGATATACAACAGTAACATCGATAAAAAATTTAAAATAAATAGATAAATTAAGTCTATTAATAACTAAACTATCAAATAACAACATGTTATTGCTCGATCTTCAAATAGTAACATTTACTATTTTATCTCCAAATAATAATATCGACAAAAAATTTTAAGTAAATGGATAAATCAAGTTTCATTAACAATTAAGTTATTAAATAACAACATGTTACTATTTAAAATAGTAATATGTTACTGTTTCATCTTCAAATAATAATATAAACTAAAAATCTAAAATAAATAAATAAATTAAATCTCATTAATAGTCAAATTGTTAAATAACAGCATATTACTATTTACTTTTCAGACAGTAACATATTACTATTTAATTTTTAAATAGTAATATTGACTAAAATTCTAAATAAATGTATAAATTAAGTCTTATTAATAACTAAATTATCAAATAACAACATATTATTATTTGGAGATCAAACAGTAATATATTATTATTTCATCTTTAAATAGTAATATTAACTAAAAACTCAAAATAAATGAATAAATCAAGTTTCATTAAAAATTAAACTGTCAAATAACAGCATGTTATTATTTATTTTCTAGACAGTAACATGATACTATTTCTTCTCTAAATAATAACATTGATAAAAAATTTAAAATAAATGGATAAATTAAGTCTCATTAATAATCAAACTGTTAAATAAAAGAATATTATTGTTTCATCTTTAAATAGTAATATCGATAAAAAATCTAAAATAAATGGATAATTTAAATCTCATTAATAACTAAATTACCCAATAATAACATGTTATTGTTTAGTCTCTAAATCATAATATATTACTATTTTATCTCTAAATAGTGACATTAACCAACAATTGAAAAGAAATGAATAAATCAAAGTTTCATTAATAACTAGACTTTCAAAGAAGTAGATATTATTGTTTGGTATCCAAATAGTAACATTAATAAAAAATTTAAAATAAATATATAAATCAAATCTCATTAATAATTAAACTGTAAAAAAAAAAGCATGTTACTGTCCAAACAGTAACATTGATCTAAAATCTAACATAAATAGATAAATCATTTCTTATTAACAACCAAATTATTAAAAAAGAATATGTTACTATTTAGTTTCAAAATAATAACATGTTATTATTTAACATGTTACTATCTAAACAGTAATATGTTATTATTTAATCTTCAAATAATAATTCATTTAGAATAATTTTAAAAAAAAAAGATAAAAGAAAGAAACTATTCTATAATTTTATGTAAAATTTTATGCATCCAAATTATTATTTATTTTTATTTTTATCTCAACTAAAAATTTATTTTAATTCCTAAAAATTAATAAAAAAATTAATTTTATTTATGATTAAAATTTTATATTAATTTAATTTTTATAAAATTAAAAAATCTCTAATTTTAATTCTTATAAATTTTTAAGCTTTTATTTTTTTATTTTTATAAAATTTAAAATTTTTTAATTTTAATATGTGATAAAAGAGGTTTCTATTTTGATACTTTTCATCTTCTCAAAATGCACTATAAACATGTCATTTTATTTTATTTGTATTGTGATAATTTTCATACGTAAGTGCACTTAAATGAAAGAAAGTGGGCATGTGGTATCTCGCTGCAATAAATTGTAATAAACAGTATCAATGTAATTTTTTTTTTAATTTTATTTATGTGCTTTGCATAGTTTATAAATAATTTGAAACTTGGTATTTTCACAATGCTTTATATTTTCATAAATATTATTTAAATTTTGAACAAATTTAAATTTTATGACTTATTGTATGTGATAAATATAGAAATTTTTAACATATATATTGATTATGGGGAAATGCTCCCATTTTAAATGTGAAAAACAAATATAAAAGATTTTATAACACATAAATTTTGATTTTACTTTGAGAGAGAGAGAGAATAACTTGCAAGAAAAGCTACGATATGTATAACCTTTTTTTAATAATTATTATAAAATTAGAAAACTAACCAGCGACAATCAATGTTTTGAAAAGGAATGTTAGTACATCAATCAATATTATAAAGAAGAAATTGTAATTTAGCAACCTTTGATGATTTAATCGATTGCATCATCCTTCGCGTGGGTTGAACCCTTAAGGGTCAATGCAACTGTGAAGGAAGCTGTGTCATTGTCCAAAAACGGTGGAAATATGAAAGAAATAAGCCGTGGTGCACAGTTAATAAGGTGATGGAAATCCACATTGGCAGACTAATGGCTCATATTAGTTAAGTTTAAAAATTTTATGATGATTAATTTTTAAAATTAACTCTAACTTATATCTTATCTATAAATTTTGAAAAAAATTCAATGCACCAGTTATATTAATACATCATTGATTCAAATTGTTAAATTCTATTTATTATAGTATTACGTAAATAAATAAAATTTAATAATTTATATTAATCATATACTAATATGGCTAATGCACCATAAATATTTTTTATGAAAAATAATCGGAGTCAAGGTTAAAAGAAGAAAAATTACCATTTAATTATTGTTGGAGTAATAACCCCTGTTAATTCACCCAATAATAAGTAATTTAGCTATAGCGGGATTATCCATAACAGTTAGCCTTGTATTATGTTGCAAATTAAAAGAAGCAAGTGAACTAGGATTTAGGAGTGATAATTTTTTACATGACATGCTAATTCCGATATGTAACATGACAAGTTTATTTAGGTTCGAGTTAATACATTAATTTATTTAAAAATTTATTTTAATTTTTTAAAAATTTTATTTGAGAAATACTTAATAATTTAGTTATAAATAGGTATATATAATAAAGATATTAAATTTTTATTTTAGTAAAATAATAATAAAAATTTAAAATAATTTTTTATTAATAATTTAAAATACTTTTATGAAAAATAATAAATAATAAAATTTAATAAATATTTCATAATATAAATTTTATTAATTGAAATTATTATACAAGTTAGATGGATGATCTATTTTAATACATTTAATAAATAGATTGATGTGAATAATGTAAGCTTGGTAAACCACACCCAAGAAGGGGTGAATTGAGCTTTTTTAAAATTTTTACTATTTTTGAAATGCCCTTTGAAAAATATTTGATTTGGGAAGTTATGAAAATAATTTTAATTTAAATAAATTCAAAAAAGCTTTATGAAAATAGTTGTTATACTAAAGATATGATAATTCAAGGAATAAGTACAAATGAACTCATTCAACTATTTATAAATAAATCATCAAAAAGATAATTCAGTGAAAAGATTTGCACATAACATATAACAATTCAATATACTTATGTAAAGTCATTCATTCAACTATGCATAGGTAAAAAATAAGAAGCTAATGCATAGACGGATTTCTTTTTCAACCATTTACTCATCCAAGCATTAATATCAATAGTGAAGCATAATATACTAATTAATTTCATCAACTGTGCATAGATAAATCATCAATAAGCACATGCACAGATATACATTCTTTTTAAGTATGCAATCATCCAAACATTAATATAAGCATTCAAACATAATATATTCAACAATTAACAACAACAAAAATAGAGCATTTAATCAAGTAAAATAGAGTAAAGTGCATAAAAAAAGGAGATATGATAGAGATATCAAATATAAAAATTTATAATATTTCCTCCCTTGGATATCCTTTCTAAGGTGCCCATCTACTCTCCAAGCTTTCCAAATTTGTATTTTAATTCACTATCTTTCAAGTTTAAAACAAGCACTTAAAGAATCTTTTTTACAAATCTTTACTCTTCCTTGAGTAAAAACTCTCTTTACAAAGGATGTCTCACCCTTATAAAGAATTCATAAGGAATATCTCGCCCTTTACAATTAGAAAAAGGTATATGATGAATAACAATTCAAACAAACTCTCTTATAGAGTGGATGAGACAAATGAAGAATTTAGAGTAGAGAAATTTCAAATATAGAGCTTAATTCATGATTTTGCTGAAGGAAGGAGTAAACTGATATTAGAATATGAAGTTTAGACTCTCTCTTCAATATATTTGATGTTTCTTAACTTATATAGGAAGCCCATGGCATATTATAATCGTTTAGGGTTATTAGGAATAAAAACTAGCTATTACTAATTATTATACATACACCAAAATAATCAAAATTGATTAGTGAATCTATTCTGATAAAAAAATTTATTTCTATCTATTTGGAATTGATTCATGCTAGATAAAATTGTCAGATTCAATTTTAATAGGTCATAACTTCTTTATTTTAAGTCCATTTTAAGCAAATGACTTATAGTTAGAAAGCTATTTGAGTCTACTTTCAAATTGAACTAGTTTCATACTCATATCTAATGTAATTTTTGAGATATAATTAAAATAATAAGCAAAGGTCAGAAATAGTGAATCTATAAAAATATGATTTTAAAACTTAAATTGTAAAATTCATAACTCTTTCATATGTTAATCATTTCAAGCAAATGACCTATCAATGAAAAGATTTTTGAGTTTATTTTCACATAGAAATAATTTTATACTCATACCATTTGTAATTTTTGAAGATATGGTCAAAATAATGAGCAAAGATTAGAAAAAAACTTAAAATGTAGAAAATTAATTTCTAGACTCAGCTTAGAAAAAGTCATATCTTTTTCCTATATTGGTCGTTTTAAGTAAAAGATATATCTATAGAAATTTATTTGAGTCTATTTTCATATGGAAAAGGTTTGGTAACAAATCGCGGGTATTTTGTAAAACTTGATAAAAAAAATGACTAAAAGTCAAAACTAAAAATATCAAAACTTCATATCTTACTAGTTTTTAAAGTGTCTTCATAGGTTATCTAATAAAAATATGATTGTAGGTTATTTTTTTCAAAATTTTGTGATCAAGCTAAGATTATAAAAATACGTTTAAACTCTATATCATGAAATACTCTATTATACAAGAAAGTATAAGCCTAAAATAAAAATTTATACTAATCAAGTCCTTAAGGTTTTTTTGATATTTCTAAGCTTTAATCTTCTTATCCTTCAATACTTGAATCATATCTTCTTTCTTGCATTTCTTTCTTATTTATCTTTGAATTAAACGTGACAAAATCTTTGATTACTTTACTTCAATGCTCAATCTTTTTTATTTTGGGCTTTCCTATATAATAAACATAAATTTTACAAACTATATATAATCAATCCAATCTAATATATTAAGATACTAATGCATGATTCACACATAAATTATATAACAAATTAACACAAGAATATATATGATCATCATATCATATATCTTGATCAATCTTATACTTAATGATGCTTGTACAAAATATAATTCTTCTAGTATATAATCAAGTATTGGTATTGCAAGCATAATGTAGCATGTCTATTAAAATTTTTATAACACTTTGGTATAAAAATATACAATATTATTAAAACACCTATTTATCATCATCAAAACTCATCATATAAAGCCTTAGAATTAATATATGACACAAATTGTCACCTCTATCAAGGATGATAAAATTTTGGATTTGAGATCTATTTCGTGGTTTTGTCTTGATGGGGGCATGTATATAATACAAAAAATTATTGTGTAGGCAAATTTTTAATTTGGAAAGATATAGTATTAGCTAAATTTATTTTGTGAAATTTTATAATTTTATTTTTATTTATATAATTGATGCATATGTATTAGACATGTAATTTTTTAGTAATTTAATTATTAAAAATATTTTTTAATTATTTATTGTTAATTATTATATTATATATTTACACTATAAAATAAAATTAAATAATAATTTGATTATTAAAATTATTGTTGAAATTATATGTATTTTTAAATTTATATTATCACACTATATTAAATATTTTGTATTATTTATGTATAAAATTTAAATACTATAAATTATAAATTTTTTATTAAATTTTTGTAATTTTTTATTTTTATGAATTTTTTCGTAAAGTACCAATGCCTCGCTATTTATAAAGACAGTTGCCGACCTAATTCAAGCCGCACATATGTTCCTTTTCTAAAACTACGAAGAATGACCTGTTAGCCCATCTTTAATAACAATTTACGGTGCTTGAAACTTGCAGAATCCGCATTCTTTTTTAGGGAAATTATATGAGTAATTTATTTATATGTCATCAAATTTAATTATTAACATATTATTATAATATATAAATTTTAAATTTAAAAAATAAATTTAATATATAATTAATTTAATATTATACTAATACACGACTGCAATATCCCAAAATCACTTCTTTATGAGTCAGGGTTGTTAACATATCCTAGATGGAGTAAATTTACACCATCATAAAATGGCACTCAAACACTGAAGAAAATATTATAATATTCTAATAATATATTGATATATAATTAAATTTAACTATTAATTTTTATTATATAATATATTAAATTTAAATTTAGAAATTTAATATATAATAAAATTTGATTATACATTCATGTATTATTACATTAATAATATTATATAGTTTCTATCCGATATGAAAACAAAAATGGAATAAGCTAGATTGGATGACCAAAGCCGTGACACAGCACATTGACCAACGAGACATTCTTAATATTTTTGGGCAAATTACGTTCAACTATGTTTTTTTTTTTTTTTGGGTAGGAACGTTCACCTAAGTTGCAGATCAGCCTAATCTCATTCGTACCTTTCTAATTTTAAAAATATTTATTCATTTTTTATTTTTAAAAAAACCATATGTTGATCAAACATTAAATATACATATTTTTAATTAATTATATTAAATATATTTTTTAATTTTTAATAATATAATGAATAATAATATACTAAGCACTTTATTAAAATAAAAACAAATTATTAAATATATTATTATTTATTATATTATTGCAAATAAAAATAAAATATTTAATTTCATTAATTCAAAATATGTATTTAATGCTTATTAAATTTTTTATGAGATAATTGCAATTTATCCATTTTTGAGAGATTAAAACGGTTTACACAACTTTAAAAAAAAATTTCACACTTAACGTACTTTTCACTGAATAAAGTTTTAACCTACTTTTCATTATATCAACACCTCATTTAAAAAAATATAAATTATTTCCTTTAATTTTAAAATATTTGAATTTTTTATATCTTCTGTCAATTTTAAAATTTTAAAATATATTTTTTATTATACAAAATTTAGAATTAGTACTCACTCTCAACTTTTTTAACTGTTTATCAAATTTTCTAATTTTACCATGAAATGCTTTAAAAAAAAATCAAAATAACATAGTAGTATTATAGTCTGTGAGTCAAATTTTCACAGTTAAATTCAAAAGTAAGCCCTTCTGCTATTCACCTCTTCGCTTCCCACAGTTTTCCATTTTCGATCTTATTTTCTCTGATCTTTGAAGCCCTCAAAAATGGTGAACGAGGTTGTTCTGCTGGGTTTTTGGCCAAGCCCTTTTGGCATGAGGCCCAGAATAGCACTTGCTGAAAAGGGTATCGAATTCCAGTACAAAGACGAAGATTTAAGAAACAAAAGCCCTCTCTTGCTTCAAATGAACCCGGTTCATAAGAAAATCCCGGTTCTCATTCGCAATGGAAATCCGGTCTGTGAGTCCCTTGTTGCTGTTGAGTACTTTGACAGATAAGTCTCCATTGTTGCCTTCTGATCCTTACCAGAGAGCCCAGGCAAGATTTTGGGCTGACTTCGTTGACAAGAAGGTATTTTTCTGGGCTTTGTTTGGATATTTATTATTTATACTTAAATAATTACTACTTTTGGTAATGTTTATTTTAAGTTGATTTGTTTTGTCATTGTTTGAATTTAGTGTTTCTGTGGTGCCAACATGGGATGGAATGTGATGGGCTTGATTAGTAGAGAAAGGGGATCTTATAAACACAGTTGAATATTGGTAGTTGATATTGTAAAAATAGATTACGTAGAATTCTTATTACGCTTGTTCAGTAACATTTTCTTTTTTTTGGATAATTTTTTCTAAGAAAAAAAAATGATGGTTACACTTTTTGGTCATCACCATATAAATGCTCCCCAGGTGTAGATTATTCGAGTTAAGCCTTAACTACAACATTTTAGTAATAAATTATTGAAAAAGATAAAATAACAGAGGAGGTGTGTTTCTTGTCCTAATTGTTGCAACGAGGACAACAAAGACAAAAGAAAAAGAAAAGTGAAGGACTAACTTTATCTTCTCTCTTTTAAATTTACTTTTTGTTCAAAGTTCGTTACTTGGGCCAAGAGGTGCCTGCAGAAGGAGAGTGTTTCCAAGTCTCTTCCAGAGCAGCACAAGGTCCTTGACTTTTTTCTGATGATAAGGAAGAAGTTGGGAATTGAGTAGATGGAAGGGCAACCAGAATGTAATTTTCTTCTCTTGCTTGTGTTTGTGGTCATTATATGAATAAGAGGGCACCTAGATGTGCTTGGATTTCATGGATTTGAGTAGCAAAATATGTAGGTTTAGGATGACTTTTATTTATTGTGTGTTTTTGTAATGTAATTTAATATTATTTCTGGTCTGGCTTTGTGGTGTCATGTCATAAATTTTCCTTTTCAGCGAATGCATTTTAGTGTGGTTGCTTTGATTTTGCATGGTATGCTCTTACTTTTGCAAGTTTTCACGAAGACCCAAGTGTTGGCAATTACAGGGTCATTTGATAAGGGTTAATCAGGAAGAAGGCGGGGGAAGGAAAGTGGAACTTTCTTTTATTGTGTTTGGTTCAAGGAAAAAATGTTGGAAGTATGAATTAAAAGTTTTAAAATATATAATTGATCATAATAAAATTATGGGCGTACCTAAAGTATAATTTGATGAGGTCATAACTGATTTGAATAATGATGATAAGTAGAATTATAACCTACTTTACCTCTTAGGTTATTCAGATAAAGAGAAAAAGGGGAGAAAATTTTAGGAGTGGGAATCCTTATTATGTGCCATCAAAATGATAACCTTAATCTCTCTATTTAAAGTCAGACTTGTGATAGGAAACTATTGACCACTGAAGGGCTATAGGTTAGGACGTCTACTCATATGAGCTTGTACATAATCCAACCTATTATGGATCATACACATTAAACCAAGGGCCAATCTGTTCTATGCTTAATATTAAAATACAAAACTAATTACTTAAATAAATATTTCAATAATTAATTAATGCTAATGCATATAATATTTCTAATAAAATTAATTATTTTATTTTTAAATACAACAATCTCCCACTTGGATAGTATTAATTAATTATATGAAATAATCAAAATATCAATAATTAAGCAATTAGTTATACATTAAGTTATAAACTTAATTCAGAGAATGAAAGTACACTAGAATCACTGAATTCAATAGGGAGATAAGTGATATAATGTCTCATAATCTGAAATGAACAGAATAAAATTTAGTCTTTCGATTACAATTCTGAAGAGAAATAACTCAAAATCATTAAATTCGATAGAGAAACAAATGATTTATATATATGTATAAAACATATTATCAATGTTTCAATATCCAAACTGAGTAATAATTACATAAGTGGAATGAAACCATACAGAATCACTGAATCCGATAAGGAGACAAGTGATGTAAAATTAATGTCTCATAATCCTAATGGAACTGGATATATATAACGTTAGTTTTTTTACCACAGCTCATAAGAGAAATAAATCAAAATCATTGAATCTGATAGGGAAGCAAATGATTTATATGCATAAAATATATCACCAATGTTTCAATATGAACAATTATTGATCACAAACACCAACAAAATAAAATAAGCATATCTCAAACTCCCACTAAACTAAGGCTTCATCAAAAGATTTAACAAGACCCATATGAGTTACTTGATTTTAAAATACTCCTATAGGTAAGCCTTAAATCAATGAATTCTTAGCATGTCTCCACTAGGGCTGTGTTCAATGCGTGTCCAAGATTCAGCAATCTTCTCTCTTTAACAAACAAAAGTTCTACATCAAAAAAATATTTAATATGACTAGAATCCTTATTATTTTGAGAAAAGCACATAGCAGGAGAATTATCACAATAAAATTTGGTAAAGGTCATGATATAGAATTAACCAATTACATGCCAGATATTAACTTCCTTAACCATATAGCCTAACAAGTGGCCTCATAATATGCGATAAACTCTGCTTTCATAGTTGAGGTAGTTATAAGTGTTTTTGTGACACTTTTCCATAAAACAGCTCCTCCAAACATCATAAAGATGTATCCAGATGATAACTTATGATCATCTATATATAAGACATAATCAAAATCTAAATAACTAATACTCTCAAGTAAATTAGATCATTTACAAATTAACATATAATTCTCGGTATCTTAAAAATATCTCATTACTTTCTTGGCCGCTTTCTAATAATTCAATCCTAAGGTCACTTAAGTATGTTCCAAGCACACAAATAGCAAAAGCTATATCTAAACGAATGTAGACCTATGCATTCATAAGATTACTAATAGCAGAAGCGTAAGGAATCTTGTCTATTTCAACCCTTTTAATATGACCTTGAGGGCAATATGATTGGGATAATGTATTGTCTTTCAAGTAAGCATTGGACTAGAGCACATAGGTGTCCATTTTAAATCCTTCAAGCATCCGTTCAATCCAATTGGCTTAATACAAATCCAAAATACTATAAGTTCTATCACGATGGATCTGAATTCCAAGAATTAAAAGATGTTTTTCCAAGATCGAAATAACATGATAACATGCAGTTTTAACTCATCTAGAAAATGATCGAGTTACTAGCCAGCAAAATGTCATCAATATAAAGTACTAAGATGACAAAATTACGCCATCAAATTTCTTAAAATTCCTGTAAGTACACAATATAGTCATTTGGTATTACAAGCCTTTGAATTCTTTGAGTTTGCCTAAACTTAATGGCTCGCTGATTAGGTTCTTCAACATAAGGATCTTTATTTATAAATTGGACTATCAATATTATCTCCTCTAGTGGTAAGGGAATTAAAATAGGTATAGGCAGAATGGTGGCTTTGTCACATAAATTGATAGCCCTATGCACCGCACTTCCTACTATCCAAGTCATCCTTAAAATAGAATGTCTGATCAAACTTAATGATCTTAGTACTTATGAGTGGGATAATAAAATATATAACCTCTTGATCCAATTCAATATCTAATGAAGAATCCACTGATTGTTCTAGAGTCTATCTTCTTCAATTAAGGATTATATGGTCTCACATTTACTTTATAACCCCACAATCGAAAAGGTTTCAAAATCTAAGAAATTTAGGTCTAACAACACACTTTTATTTTACTAATCTTTCTAATCTCTGTTTAGAAAAATGGCTTAAAATTGATCCCATAAAATGGAAGAATTCTAACTCATTCTAGGTTATTTATGCCTAATTATAACATTAATAGGAATATCAGAAGATACAATAGGATAATCTTTCAAATTCAAATGATACGGATCATTTTGTAAGGTAGCATACCAAAAATAGCAAAATCATAATAAATTTTCTTTGTCAAAAGGAATAACACAATTATTTCAAAATAGAACTAGAAATCAAATTTCTTCTTAAAAAAGGTACTTAAACGACATAATTCAAATTAAAAGTGTCCAGAAGATAAACATAAAGAAAGAAAATGATCCTACGTATTTGATTTTATCTCTACTTCTTGCTACTCTGAATACAGTCTCTCCCATCTTACTTAGGATCCGTCTATTTCTGAGCCCTGTCTTGCTCACGCTCATTCTTTAACTTATAACATTGAGACTTTTTGTATTCAGGAATTTTGTAATAATTGCACTTACCCTTAAATTTCTTTTGTTGTCCTTTGCCCTTATCACCACTTTTCTTAAACTTAGGCTTTCCAGATACCTGTGTTTCTAGTTTCTTTGCTCTTTTATCATTTTTACCTGACTTATTATTTGAGTCTTGAG
This sequence comes from Sindora glabra, assembly GCA_020226215.1. Classification (NCBI taxonomy): domain Eukaryota; kingdom Viridiplantae; phylum Streptophyta; class Magnoliopsida; order Fabales; family Fabaceae; genus Sindora; species Sindora glabra. The sequence goes on from CM035229.1 coordinate 40,904,801, forward strand.
ATAAGTAGTTAATGGAATATGGCTGTGGATTATTTTTCATAATCTCTTTCTCTTGCGTTACTATAGAAATCATTTAGTCTATTGTCCACTCTCCCTCTTGTGAATTATATGAAGTTCTCAAGTAACTATATTCAGCTGAAAATAACTGAAGGACTCTGTAGACCAAAGTATTCTCTTCTAGATCAACATCGTATGATTTCAACTTATTGTAGTAATGAATCATTTTCATGATGTGCTCTTTGACGCCTAAAATTCCATCATAATGAGTGTTATCAAGCATAAAGAGGTAGTAGATTTTATGAGTCTTATCAAGCTTATTGAATTTTTCACCAACAACTTTCATATACTTCACAACAGTGTCCTTATTCGGGATACTCTCTCTAATTTCCTTTTTAATGGTGAACTTAATCACTATTAAACAAATTCGGTTTGACTCATACCATTATTTATAATAGGTTTTATCTGTAGCACTAGACTCAAGTAAGAGATCAGTCGGCTTCGGTTCTCTAAGAGCTAAATTCTCCTTAAAGATTGTCAGGTACATGTTCAAAGACTCTCTCCATTCATCATAATTTATTCTATTAAGAGTCCTTATTACAAATAGTTGTTAAAAGACTGAGACTGATGCAACAGGATTGTGAAATTATTAATTATGCGTGCACAACATAATTATAACACATAATTTCCAATTTTAACAAATCAGTCAAACAACTATATAACAAAGTGGTATCAAAATTACATGTACCATATGATTTAACTTGTATAAGAGCCTACATAAAAATGTAATTAATATAACCATACCGATAAGGTATAAGAAATATTGAAAACATTATAAACATTGCATGCCTATTCTAAAGAGTTTAAACTCTAAAATTACATTAATAATGTCACACTGATAGGTGTATCAATCATTAATGCAATATGCTCCTAGATATCTCAAAAGGATAATATTTTATGTAAAACAGTCTTATTATATCCATAATTTATCACTGGTGTAAAATAAATGGCTTTAGGTGTCTTTATATGTACAAAATTACATAATTAAGGATTCAAAATTTATCTAATATACTTATGTTTACAATTAGAGAGAGTGATAGCACACCAAGCTCAGAAAAAATATGAAGAATGTCCATGAATTTTTTCAGGCTAAAATTTTATAAATAAAATATATTTTTATACAGTTTAAATCTTTCAAAATTTAAAATAAATATTTATTGGCCTCAAAAAAATTCTAGAAAAATTACCATAAGGTAGAAAATAAAATTTTACACAAGTGGGCTAAAATTGGCCCCTAAAGACCTGGCGTGTTTCCTACACGCTCCCGCATGTGTCTGGATCGTGCATGGGTTTTCCTACGATATGAAAGATTCAAGTTTCTCTAGCATGTGATCTTACGCACTATCACGTGTGTGGTCTATGCTTGCCAAGGGAACAATAGTTGATTGGGTCAACTTTAGTGTGTGTGACACACGCAAAATTGGCACGACTACCGTCAGTAAAAGCTAACTGGCCAGAATTAGGTGCATGATATTAATGCGCTTACTTAGAGCGTGAATCCCATGCGTGTAAGCATAAATTGTTCTTCTTCCAGCTTCATTTTGTCTATTCGTTCATGGCTAAATTTTCAGGTATTAATGACCTTTAAAGCTTTAAAAAACTAATTTTTAATCGCCTTTAATGCCAAAAAAAAAATTTTCTAACCTATTTTGACACTGATTCATGCATTACCCAAAAGGAAAAGCTCTAAAAAAAATGCACTCTATGATAAAAAAAAAATTTGAAAAAAATTCCAAACTTTAATCCCTAATATTCATGAGATTTAATATAATCAAATCATAGAATAATATTCTTAATATACATAACATCAGAATTCAAGATTTCATTAAAAGAAAAATAGATCCAATTGTTTCAAAATAAAAAAAAAACTTTAGTTCCAAAATTTTCATGTACGAAAAAAATTTTGAGAAATTTTATGAATTTATTAAGATAATTAGATTGCTCATAATCATAAATTCATACATCAACATTGCTCTGATACCAATTTCTGGAAGTATGAATTAAAAATTCTAAAATATATAATTAATCATAACAAAATTATGAGCATACCTAGAGCATAATTTGATGAGGTCATGACTAATTTGAATAATGATGATGAGTAGAATTACAACCTACTTCACCCCTTAGGTTATCCAGATAGAGAAAAAAAGGAGAGAAAATTTTAGAAGTAGGAATCTTTATTATGCACCATCAAAATAATAATCATGATCTCTTTATTTAAGGTCAAACTTGTGATAAGAAATTACTGACCACTAAAGGGCTGTAAGTTTGGACCTCTACTCATATGTGCTTTTGCATAATTTAACTTATCATGGATCATACATATTAAATTAAGGCCTAATCTGTTCTATGTTTAATGTTAAAATATAAAATTAATTACTTAAATAAATATTTTAATAATTAATTAATACTAATCTATATAATATTTTTAATAAAATTAATTATTTTATTTTTAAATACAACAAAAAAACCATTCTTTTTTTTCCTTGGTTGTTTATTCTCCCAATCTATTAGTAGAGGTGAAATTCAGTTGACTTGAGTCGAGTTTTGCTTTTATTGAACATGGTTTAATAAAAAATTTCAAGAACTCAAATTATGATAAAATATTAATTCCTCAATTTGAAATATTAAAATTTAATGATCTTTTCAATTAGTTTAATAATGATAAAAATATTATCAAATTGTCTGCTTGATTTGAATTTGATTAGTTAATAATTAATTATTTTAACATAAAATTTAATTTTTTAATAAATATATAAATTTGAAATATAAATTAATAAAAAATTAAATTAAAATTCTATCAACATATACAAACTAATTAAAAAAATTATAACTTTATTAACATTAATGCTTAATATAAAAAAAGAATATAATATTAATTTTTTTAATATATATTTAAAAGAATATATATTATATATAAACAAATTATTCGTGAGTTAAATAAATTGAATAAAAATAAATTACACTCAACTCAAATTATTAATTGAGTTAAATTTTCTGCTTATACATGACAAAAATGAGTCGTGAGCTAAATTAAATTGAATCATTCTTGAAGTAAGCTAATTAAGTAATTGAGCAGTTTAATTCAAATACTATTTCCATTTATTAAAGGCTAATAATAGGAATTAGGAATTTGAAAAAATACAATAATTATTGTCTTTTACTATATATTATATTTACTCTAATAATAAAGATAATAAAATAATAAGTAACAAATAAAAAATAAATTTGACTGTTGGATTATAGGCTATTATGATAATCTTGCCTGAATTTAAACCTTTTCTTACATCTCAAGTACATAGTACACGTACATCGAGGAGTACTCTCTCATCTGCAAGATCGTCATTCCTGATGTCCATTTTTATTTTTCATTTTTTGTGTGATCCCACCCTGTGATGGAATTTTTAGTGCTTGGAGAGCGAGATTTATTTTTGCAGAGTTTTGTTTTTATTTGATTTTTGCTCTCCTAAAGTGGAGTTATTGTGTTCTTTTTAAATCCTTGTTTGGATGGGGGTGGGAAAATAGATAAAAAGAAAAGAGGTAGAAAGAAAATAAAACGAAAGAAAAATAAATTAAAAAAATGTAATTTTTCATTTCCTGTTTGGTGGGATAAAAAATTATGAATGAAAAAAGATTGGAAACTTTTTAAAAACAAAAAAAATAATAAAAGAACCTATTTGTTTAAGTGTATTCCCTTTTATTTTTAAAAATTATTTTAAAACGTGTATTTTAAAAATAGGAAAATGAAAACAACTTTCAATTTATTTTTTTTTGCTTTCAAAATACAATTTATTAATGATATATTGTAATTTAAGACTGTTTTCGAAATAAATTATTAAACACTTTCTTTTTTTATTTTTAAAAACTATTTCTGAACCTATTTTATAAAACTATTTTAAAAACAAAAAACTGAAAATACAAATAAACAGATCCTCTATTTCTATATCTGGTTTAGTAAAAATGTAAAAGGAAAGAAAATGTTAAATTACCAAATAATAAACTTATTCTTATTTATACACAATATGTATAAAATATTATTTACAATAAGGTAATATGAAAATTTACTTCACCGTTACTTTTTAAGATGGACTATAATTTTTACACTCATTTGCGTAATATTATATTTGGTTCGGTTGAAAAGTGAAAAGAAATAAAATATTAAATTACTAAATGATAAATCTATTCTTATTTATATAATATCCATGAAATATTATTTGCAAAAGGGTTACATGAAAATTCACTTCTCATTATTCTTTAGGATGGACTATAATTTTTTCAACTATTTTCATAATATTATTATAATATTTCATTAGAAATTATATATATATATATATATATATATATATATATATATATATATATATATATATATATATATATATGTTTATACATTTTCACAATGATATAAATTAAGATAAAGAATGAATTAATTCATGTTCACCTTTGACACATTGTTAGTTAGTGTAAAATAATTATACATTATTATTTATTTATATATTATTGCGTTATTATTTTTTTAATTTGTTGAAAATTTTTATAAAAATTTATTGTTATTTAGTCAATAAAATTACAAATTTTTTATTTTTTTAATTCTTTAATAAAAAACTGAAGTATCATAAATAAAAATACAAATGTATTTTTTTTTTACCATTTATTTGTGAGCTAGATTTTCAATAAATGAAACAAGTTAAATTAAGTTATATGAAATACAGAATAAATAATTCTATAAAAAATAGAGAAGATTTAGCTTCATTTAAATATACTTTAATTTTATTAAATTAACTACAAAAAGTTAGACCTTTTTTTTGTATAAAATTAATATTTTGTTAGTTTATAAAATATTTATCAAAGTTAACAGAATTTTAGCCTAAAATAGTTCTCCCGAATTGGTGAATGGAATAAGGGACACTTTTAGAAGTGAATGTCTTCGGTACTTTTTCCATAGCTTTTCTGCACATTTTGGCGTAGAAAGAATAGTGGTGGGACTCATACCACTTTTGTGGTAGCTTTTGTTGCTATTCAAATTTTTTACAGCAATTAAACATAAGGAAAACTTGTTTTCTACCTCTTTTCTTTCTATATTTTTTTCTTCCGCCTTTTTTTCAATAGAATCAAACAAAGGGTAAATGAAATTTATGAAAATATTTTGCACTTTATCTATCAAGATTTCTCTGAAATTTTTTTAAGTTCTTAGTCTGAATCTATTTTCTTAAACTGATTTTTTGAACTTCATTTGCAAGATTACCGATTAGAGTAATGAAGACTAGATCCAAATCTATTCACCTTAAAGGATTTCTTAAGTGATGCCAGATAATTTTGTTAGAATTTTCATTTTTCGATATAGTTATGGTTTGGATTGAGGAATCTAACATTATTATTGATTTAATAAACTCTTGTGTATTCCTTTGTATTGTAATCTGAGCTTTTTACCCTAATTATGAAATGAAGTTGATTTCTCTTGATAAAAAAAAAATACACGTACATCAATTTTAATATACGTTGAAGTTGATGGAGTACTCGGATAATTTTGGATTGATCTCAAATTTCATATACATAATTTAAATTACATGTATATAAACTCAAATGATGGATTTTGTGGACGAACATTTAATTAAAAGAAAAATCAAAGGTATGCATAGTTAGATAGAGAGTTCTAACTAAAATTACTAAAAAAATCTAGTTATTTTAATTTTAAATAATGTGATTTCACTCTTAGTTTAGGAAATTTTAGATATATTTGAATAATTAGTTGACAGTAAGTCTTAGAATTTGTTAACATTAAATATTTTAACTCTAAAATTTAGTATTAAGATTATCGGTATTAAATATATTAATCATTCAATTTACAATGTTTGAAAAAAATTTGAATTCAAATGTTGAATTCAATTTATTAATTTAAAAACCACTACACTTTCATTACAAAAAATAATGCTAACACTGACAGTACATTTTACAACAACAAAAATTTGATTGTCAATGATGCATTACTAAACTTTTACCAATCATAGAATTGTCAGTGATACATAAAAAATCCATGGGTTTGAATTTTTCTAGGTGGAAAAATTTTTGGAGGTAAAAAATACCCTTCATTGACGACAATTTTCATCAATGAAAGTGCTAGACTTTTAGTGACATGTTGTTGAAAATTGAATTTTCCTACTCTAAATTTTAGGATAATTTTTAGCGATGACATTTGTCAACACTAAAAATCCATCACTTTTACTGATGATAATTATCAACCTTTAACAATTACATTGTCATCACTGAAGAGTAAAGCACAATTTCTAGTGCCCCTTCTTCAACAATGACATATGTCGCCACTAAAAGTCTAGACTTTTAGTGGTGACAAATGTTGTTGTTGAAAAGTTAGGCACAATTTTTAATGTCCATTTTTAGCAATGACATTATTGTCGCCGAAAACTTATAACTTTTAGTGATAACAATATCATCACTAAATAAGGGTAAAGAAAATTATGCTGATAAATATCATAATATATACTAATGACATTGTCATTGGTGAGTGTCTTTAATTTTTATCAAAGACCCTTTAATGATGATTGAGAATTTTGTTGTCGTTGAAGTGTTTATCTATAAATATCCCCATGCACTATTTGAATTTGATTTCACATAGAGAAGAGGGAAGGCAATAGAGAGAGATGAGATGAGTGTTAATTTTATTATTTTTTATAATGTATTATTTTTTATTTATATATTTTTATAATGCATTTTTTATTTTTATATTTTTGTAATGTAATCATGAATTCATCTCCAACTTGCTCAAAACATCTTCAACTTTCTTCTTCTATAAAGGACAAAATTGTCTGAGCAATGAAGGAAATTGCTAAAATTGATTGGAAAGGCCAATTTGTCTCTTTTATATACATTTACACCTGCACTTTAATTGGTTTTCTCTTTCAAATTAATCTAACTTTCTGACAAAAAAAAAAATAAAGGAAACCAAGAATGAAAGGCAAGTGCATCTGTAGATGGATGTCATGTTAAGCTCTTGGCATTCATTTGAAATTATAAAATAATATAAAATATATATTAACAAAAATAGATATATAAATTAAAATAATTTATAATTTATTAAATTAATTTTTTTAATAAATTAATACATGAAATATTTTAAAAATTAATTTATAATTTATTAATTAATTTAATAAATTATAAATTAATTTAAATTTTATTTGAACTTTTAACGATAATAATGTCATCACTAAAAGATCTATTTCAATTTTTTTATTTTTTTAATTTAAAATTACAACAGCAACATTATCATTGTTAAAAGTTAAAATGTCATCGTTAAAAGTTTAGTTTTCAACTACGATTGTGTCGTCGCTAAAAGTTATTTTATAATTTTTTTATTTTTAATGATAAAATTATCGCTAAAAAGTAAAATTTAAAAACTTTTGAATTTTGAAAATTTTTTTTGCAATGATTTTGTCATTGTAGAAACTCAAATTTTTATCAATGACAATAATATCATCGATGTTGATTCCTTAAGTGACAAATTTTTATCGATAACATTTTTTACAATAATAATTTTATTCAACAACAACTGACAAATCTACACCAACAACAAAAATATTGCCTTTGAAAACCTTTTTTCTTGTAGTGTTAATATTAAAAAAATTTCACATTCCACAATTAGACTTAATAAATAAATATATCTTGTGGTAACATAAACAAAGCTATAAATATTGTTACAAATAAAATTAATACACGAATATTTTATATCAATTATTATTTTAACCAATCCAAATATAATATTAAAAGTTGAAATTTAACAGACTATTAGTATAAAATATTTTACATTATTAATAAAAATAAAAATAATATATCTTTAAAAATATGATAGTATTTGAGGATTAATTTTAACAATTTTTTTCATAATATGACAATATGAGATATTAGGTAATAATATAAAATTAATTTACATTGACAGTGAATAAAATTTAGATCTTAAGATTAATTCATGAGATTTTAGAAAAGTTAATTAGTAATTTGTCGTTGTGAATTTATCATATAAATTTCATCTGCTTGTGCATTTTTAATTTTAACATAATTTGTTGCATCATCTCCTTCTATCCCTAAATTCTAAAAAATCATACCCACATTATCATATTAAAGAAAAAAAAATCATCTACTCAAAATATATAAATTTTATAATGAAATTGTGTGTTGCTACAAATGCTGATATTTTTCTAAACTATATATGAATACGGAGCCCTCCACTAAAATTAGAGAGTTAGAGACTCATCACATATATAAAAATAAGAGATTTAAAATAACTTAAATAATTAGAAAACAATATATATTTAGTTTTGTATGTTTATATGCACTTATAGATATGTGTATATGTATAATTTCTTAACGGCTGAGACTTTGATATATAATTGATATAATAATATATTAGTATATCATCATATTTGACTATCTATTAAATTTATTTTTTTTAAATCAAATCTTGCATATTATTTAAGTACATACTAATTATTAAATCTAATGATATATTAATATACCATTATATCAATAATGAATCATAAAATTTTCCTAATTGAAGGTAGGTATATTTATCATTGAAAAAATAGTGCTATAATGATATAAAGAAAAATACTAGATGTGCCGAATTGGAGTTGCAATTCATGCCCGCGAAATGATTGTGAATCATAATAAAGACTTTAATTAAAATTCTCCTTCGGTTTGGATTACAAGTCCAACCATTTGAAAATTTTAAAAATTAAAATTTTAAATTACACAAAATTTTCATACAAATTTTTAATTAATTATTTTCTTAAATTGTCTAACTTTTTAAAAAAATTTAATTAAAAATCAGAATATTATTGGAGGTTGGTTGATCTTATCATTTTTTAGATAGTATATGTGTTATATAATTAACAAAAATTAAATTTGATATATATATAATTTTAATTAAATATTTAAAAATAAATTAAAAAATTATATATAAAAATTATATGATAAATCATCATATAATAATATTACAATTGTAATTTTTACTTAAAAATATAAAAATATATATATAATTTAATAAGTAAGAGAGAAGTGTTATTTTTAATTTTATGCAATTTAAGAATTTAATTCATTAATTTTTAAAGTTAAAAAAGATACGATTCAACTACCTCACAATTAATTAGAGAATATATATATATATATATATATATATATATATATATATATATATATATATATATATATATATATATATATATATATGTATGTATACAGACATAAGCTGTGAATAGCTGTTAACTAGGTTTGACTAAAATCAGCTAATTGACATTGCCAATCAGCTGATTATCTCTAAAAAGTTTGAAATTGAAAACGCTAAGGAAGGTAAGCGTTTTCAATAAGATGATTGGAAAAAATGATAAAAATACCCCTAATAAATTTTCATATTTTTCATTTTGTCCTTTTTAAAAATTCTTAAAAAATTTAATAATTATAAAAAGTATATTAATTTAATTTTAAAAAATATTTAATATATAATAATATATTATTTATAATATATCTAATAAATTATAATAATTTTAAAAATTATTTAATAGAATAAATATATAATATTATTTATAAAAACTATTTTATTTTAAAAATATCTAATAATTTAATAATAAATTATAATAATATAATATTTATAAGAAAATTTAATATACTAACTAATATATAAAATTTAAAATAATTCATAAAATATACTTATACCCTTATATGTCATTTTACATGCAAACAGATAATTATAAACAGCTAATTTTATCAAATACTCTTATTCAAACAATTAATACAATCAGCTGATCAAATCAGTTAACACAATCAGTTATCAACTAATAATTAATTGAATCAACTAACTGTTATAACTATCAATTGATTGTCAAATAAGGTCATAAATACACAATATCGGATGATTCTTTGATATTAATTCCTTATGGTACAGAGCAATACTCATGGCCAGATCTGAGGCGTTGATTTAACATGGAATGGTGAAGTTTCAATCTGTCCTATTCATTTTTCATTGAAAGCAGCCTGATGAAGTTAATAGTAGAAAGACAAATTTGCCCCTAGTATTTATTTAAAAGCAATCTCATTTGCGGCTTGAACGGTTGAACATCTTGCGCTGCGGTGGACTGGTGTGGCTTCGTTGACCTCTTTAGAAGCGTTTCAATGTCTCATATGCAGAGCGGAGAGATTGGCAAGCCTTGCTTAGTTAACATGTTCTTTTTCTCTAGGCCTTTTCTCTTTTTGTTTCTTGTTTTATATATGTCCTCTCAGTTTCTATTTGTTTTTTTTTAGCAGAAGACTGTGCTACTTCCAAGAATTTCAAATTTTTGATGAGATTATCAAATATTTAAATAATCTTATCCAATAAATAAGATTCTACCACATTACTTAAAGTTTAAAAATCCTGAGACACCTTAGATCTTATCTCTTTGACAAAATTCCAAACATCTGATTGGTAATACAAAAAACTGCATTCTGAGCAACATCAATTATTGTATTCCAAAATTCATCGAATTCACAACACAAATGCCACTGTAAACGGTACAAAAATCATAACCTTTATTTCAACATAAAAGAATTAACAAGAAATCCGAAAGAGGTCAGTATGCATTTCATAGATGCATATACCATTGTTGAAAAACCCAAGATTGACTGAAGTTAAAAGCAAACTGTTAGTATAATTCTATGAGGTTTGATATTTGAGTTTAGCATCTTACATTATTTATCAATTAATCTCAAGTTAAAATGAAAATATCATACCTCTTTCTGTTGAAAGGAATAAATAAATTTTCTTCTCCTAATTCACAGCACAATCTACATTGACAGACGGTGATTTGGTTGTCGTACCTCTTTATATTGTCGTCAGCGCCCAAGTTTGAAAGTTTACACTCCAGTTCTGTTAACATTTGATCCACAGATTAAACGGAGGATGGAGGACCTAAGGACAAGGATTGGCCGCCGCTGATAACTGATTGAATTAATGTTTTCTTCCATGTGCTTTTGTTACACATCGGCTTCCGATTTCAAGATTTTTCCGTCGAAATATAATTGATATTTTTTTAAAAAAAAATGATTTTTGGTTGGTAAAATTTCAAAAATACCCACGAAATGGTTAAAGTTTGTAACCGGATGGAAGAAGTAACAAGACACGCGTTGATTATCTACTTCCCTCCGTCCTGAGTATCTGAGGGTACCTAAAGCATTGAGTATGGAAGAAATCTTTTCCGATAATAATTTTTAACGATATAAATATGATATATTTATTTGAATTTGAATTCACGTATTATTTCACTTAAAAATTTATATTAAAATTTTAAAAAATTATTTAAAAATAATTAATAATTAAATTATAAATAAAAAAATTTATTTAAATAAAATAATAATAAATTTTTAAAATAATATTTTATTAATAATTAAAATTTTTTATAAAAATAATAAATAATTAAATTTAATAAATAATTTTATAATATAAATTTTATTAATTTAAATTATTAAACAAATTATCTACTGTAACGCATCAATAAAAAAATTGGGATGACAGAATCCCACCCCTACTCCTGGTTGCATTATTATTCGGTACCATTTCGCCTCTCAACGCCGGTGCATGTAGTAGAACCCAGATATTGATGAGAAAAGCAAATCTCACGATGGGAGAGAGGAGAGAGTGAAGTAAGAAACAAGTGAAGAGTTATTTGGATTACACAGAAGATAATTTTTTATAAAAAATTAAATTTTTTATAAAATAATTTTTTTATATATTTTTTTAAAAAATATTTAAAATTATTTAATTGATATATAAGAAATAATAATTTTTAAGAAGTAACTTTTTATATCTTATTTAATTCAATTTTAAATATTATAAAAAGCATTAATAGAATAATTATTATATCATCAATATTATTATAGTAAAGTAATAAATTTTAATTGTTATTAATTAAATTTAATAAAGATAATTTTATTATTATATTTATAAATAATATAAAAAATAAAATTTATTTAGAGAGAGGTGGATAAATAATTTCTTATATTTTGTACGAAATAAACTTTTAAAAAAAATTAATTTTTTAAAATTTATAAGATAATGATCGATCAAATAATTTTACTAATTTTTTATTTTTTAAAAAATAAAATTTTTTATATTATTAAAACGAATCAAATCACCTTCAAAATTGAACTATTTCTAAACTTAAAAAGACGTGCGGATAAAAACAGAATAGGAAAAGAATTTAAATTTAATATATTATAAATATAAAATATTTTATATTAATAAATATAATACTTAATTAAAAATAATAATTAAAAATTTTATTAATAATAAAATAATTTTAATAATTTTTAATTAATATAATAATATAAAAACAATTGATAAGATAAAATTAATTTGCAATTACAATAAACTAAATTTAAATTGATAAAAAAATTCATTAAATTCAATTGCTGCTGAGCGGGTCCTGTAGTTGGTTGCTCGCGGAACGAGTTCGGGGCCTCATCCTCCGCTAGATTAATTCAGCCAGTTTTCATTGATTTCACGTTTCAACAAAATAAAATCAACTTTCGTTTTAAATTTTTGCCTTCCCACAAAATTTAAATTCGGTTACAAAATTATATTTATATTTAATAATTTAATCACTTTTATAATTAAAATAATCAAATAATAAAATGTGAGCATTCAGATTGAATAACTCCAATTCAACCTCAAATTTTCAATTAGACAATTTTAAATCTCATCCATAGCCAATGATTCATGTATTAAAAAAAGTTCTATAATAACGTTAATGGCATAGAATCATATTCTTAAATGAACAATTTTATAATAAAATACTTGATTTCTTAATAATAAAAAATAAAAATTTTCGTAATATTATTTTTTCATTTAATCCAAATCCTTTTTCCCAGGTTTCTTATTTTAAGAAGTTATTTTGACTTTCTACAACGAGGTTAACGTAAAAATTATAAATTGAAACAATTAATATTAAAATAATATTATATATTAATAATAAAAAATAGATGGAGAAAATGTACAAAACTGAAAGGTAAACCCAGAGAAATTTGAACCAAAGACAATAAATTAAAACTAAATAAAAAAAATTAGTTAATGAATAGCCTATTTGGATACAAATTATCCTCAATCTTTGCTTCTTCTTATTTCCCTGGTTAATTGTGGAATGAAAACTTAAATTTTCATTATTTTTTTGTAAATTTGGGATTGATCTCTCGAAGCTGAAGAGAGAAAGGAAGAAGCCACAGGAAAAGTAGTGAAACCGAAGCCAAAGGAAAAATAGTGAAACAAAACCCAAATTCTCTCTCTTCTCTCGCCCTATTTGTGTCTCAGCCAGAAGGTGATGATTTGCACCAAACCGCTTGTGGTCTAAACCAGATATTATTAGAAATTTTAATATGGATTTCACATTAATTTATAAATAGTAATTAATGTTAAAGTTTATTATGTGCACTTTAAATAAAAATAACAATTTGAATTGGGTTTTGTTCATTATTATAGCTCAAATATGAATTGAGTATGGATTGTAATGGATAGAATTCATGATCTAATTTGATTTATTTAAAAAGTTCCTTACCTCCAATAACCTACTCTAATTTTTGATTTATCTCTGAATGCAGAACCAATCTCCTCATCAAAGAGAGAGAGAGAGAGGGGAAGAAAACGAAAGTTATCATAGAAATAGTCATATCTCTACAATAATAATTTTATATCTTTCTATATTACAAATACTGGTTTAGATAGTTAAAAAGAATATAGAATTCAAGATCAATCACTAATTAGTCAAAGTATTTATTATATTAATATATATAATTAATTATTCCTTAATTGTGCTCGTGCCATGATTAAAAGCTTAAAATCCAATTAAAAGCTTAAAATCCAAGGTTTTCACATTTAATCTAAAATAATACTAGCAATTGATATCAAAGCCTGTAATTTTGGAAATGAGTGATGTATTCTTTCTCTCGTAAAATTTTTCTTTATAAAATTTGTACGTTTTGGAAGAAAACATGGGTATATCCTTTCTACCATACCTAAATACAATAAATTGCTATGTATTTGGCTATATATATATATATATATATTGATGAATGTATCTGCCTATGTCATATGATAAATTTTGATAAATGTTAGAAATTGGCTTTGGATGATATTAGAAATTTTGAAAATGATGTTTTGGGATGTTTTGTGATCATGTAAATCCAAGAACAAAAAAAATTATATTAATAATTCTTTGAAATATTGTATAAAATACTTAGGAATAGAATCCATAAACCTTGTTCATACTATGTATGGTTGTTGTAGAAAATATTGGAGATGATAATGATAATTAAAAAAAAAGTTAGAAACCCAATTTGAAAGAACAACGAAGATCACCATGGATACACTTTTGAGGATGTGAAAATTTGAGAGAATAGAATGTAGGTAGAAGGAATTGGGTGTTTTAAGGGATTATGGTGTGTGAAGTATCATAAAACATGTGAAAAATCCCATTAAAAGGAAAAAAAATCGAGACCTTGATAGCCTCAAAGTTTCAATTTTTTGAAAATTTAAAATTACATTTTTGGATAATTTTGGCCATGAAACTGATTGGAATGGATTGAGAAAAATTAAATCAGAAATTATGGATTGTTTAATATAAAAAATCGTGCTTGAAATTGTGTGAAACTAAATGGGTATCAAGCAGGTCAAAACTAGGTTAGAATACAAGCCTGCGTGACGCATCTATTGGAGAAAAAGATAAACAAGAGTAGCACACATGTGGCTCACACGCAATGAAGGCAAGTGTGGTGAATGCATTGCCATAAGGGCATTTTCTGATAGTGATTATGTTATTGTGCTTCACTCTCTAAGCACATAATCTTCAGCATTTTTTAAGAATTTTTTGAAATAAAAATTATTTATAATAAATTTTGTCCAATTTATTTGAGTATTTATTTGAAATAATTTTAAGTTAAAATTTTTCCTAGGTAATTCCTATACTATAAGTTGCCTATTGTAATTTTTATAGCAAATTTGGAAACCATTTATGTAGTGTAATAATAGTTGGATGATTATTACATTAATTAATAATTATTGTATACTTATATTATGCCATAAAAAATTTATATAATTATATACTCATCTTTATGGAAGTAATTACATAAAATTTTGTACAAAAATTTTGCAAAGGAAAAACTTGTTTAAAAATATATAAGGGAAAGACTATATCAGTAATAGTAAATACTCTTTAGTGTTATCTTATTGATATGGTAAGTTAACTATAATATGAGTATAGGGTTGGATATTGTATTTCTAAAATTTTAAACATCCTTCAGTGTTAGATTTTAAAAGTATGATATTTGACTCTTATGTTATATTACAAAAACTTAAATACCATTCAATGTTAGTCCTTATAATGTAGTATTGGCTGATATTTCATAATATAATTTTGTGAGAATTTTTTGCATGATTAGGATTGACATGCATCAAATGATTTTAATATTTTGCTAAATTTAATGCCTATGCAATATAATTTTAAAATGATAAAAGAGACAAGTTGTGTTTAATAGGGCCTAATTCTAGATAATGTATATGATAATTTTAAATTTAGAACCCATAGTGAGTTCGAATTTAAGTATAGGGAAATATTGGAACATAAAAGATATTTCACTTGAATTAAGTCAATTTGGTGGTCATTTTGAATTGAATCATCAAATGAAATATCCCTAAGTTAGTAAATGCTTGACCAATTTACTTCGGAAAATAAAAATTCATGAATTGAGATTGAGTGAGAAAAGGTTATTAATTGAAAGAATGATCAATAATGAGATCAAAGGGTTGTTAAGGCCCATTATGGACATTATTTTGATTAATTTGACAAAGATATAAAATTTTGGTTTTTTTCAAACTTGTTATATAATAAATGTTTTTTACACCAAGGTTTATTGACTTTTTGAAAAGTATTTTACAATTAAAGATGGGTTTTGTTCATGTTATACTAGAAAATATAGTATTTTATTGAATTTTAATAGTAAAACTTTGTTTTGACTACCTATCAAATTTTAGTAAATAAAACTTATTTTTTGAGGTATTTTCGAGCTACACACTTTGAAAGAGTTGCTTGAAATTTTACAAAATTCAAATTTGAAAACTTATCCTTAATGCCATCTCTAGGAATTAATAAGATTGATCCATTTAAGTATGTCTTGGAATAATGGGAGACTATGAAATCTAGTGAAAAGTGGGAGTTGGAAAAACAAATGTGATATTAAATTTAATAGTGATGCTCATATAAGTTTGTGGGTTTAAGATTATGTCAGTCAATAGTTAATAACTACTTTAGGAAAAATGTGCAATTAATCAAATATTCTCTTATTTCAACATTTTAAAGTTTGCTTATGATCTAAAATAACTCATTATAATGGAAGTCATGTTTGTCAAATAAGAGAGTAGCCTTCTTAATTAGTGACTTGATAACCAGATAGTGTATTCATATAGTTGTATTTCATTTTGATGAGATTGTAATTTTTCTCAAATATTAAGATAGTAATGTAAATCAATGTATGATAAACTTGACTATTTTGATAATTTTTTAAATCTATGTGACAATGACATTTTTCTAAATTAGTCATTGTATAGATATGTTAGTTGAGATAAAGTAAACAAATTAAATCTAATAGGCTTGTAAATTTAAAATCATTTCTGTGGTAGGCCCATAACACAAATCTTAAGGATATTTGGTTTATCTTATTTTAGTACTAAAAGAGTCTAACGTGTCGATGTACTTTTTTATATTCATTAATTGGGGAGAATTAAATTTATTAGACTCAAGTATTTTATAAAATAATAAGGATTGTCCTATATGAGTTGGTCATAAGTAACTTGTTATTAATTAAGGTTAAGTATTTTTTAGATTGCAAATGATGTTGTACAAGTGATTATACATTGGCTTATAGAAGATTGAGAGATTTCATATGTATAGGTTACTTAAACTTATTCTATTAGTTATCTGGATGAATATAAAATTGTGTCTGGACATATGTTGGAGGTATTATGTCGTGCAATTATTGTGTAGTCAATTATAACAATCTCCGTTAAAGGGTAGGGTATGTTGTATGTAATAAATTCCTTATCAAATTGGCAAGTTAAAAGTTTTCTAGTTTTAATAAGATTTATGTTGCAATGATATTGCTATTATAGATTTTTTTCAACAATAACAAATTTACTTGTGTAAAGGACTTTAAATTGAAGTACCTATTTATGAGAGAGAAAATATATGAGTATATTTTTTAGTTTCAAAGGATTGTATACTCACAGATCCATTAACTAGAAAGATTAAAGGTAAATATAATACATAATCATGTGAATAAAGTGAATTTTTCTGAGTCTTTCCAGTATCTTGTTTAATGGGGGTTTTACTGATATGAGTTCATTAATATTGTGTGATATGATTAAACGAAATACTTATAATAAGATATTCATAATGTCACCATATATTGTGTACATTTTGATTATAGCGTGTGAGTAGAGACATTTAGATTTAGACCTATTATTGTGAACTAAGACATTTAAACTTTGTCTTATTAATGTATTGAGAATATTAATTCTTATAAGGCATTTTAGGTGAATGTTGGGACTATCATGTGAAAAATTTACATTCAGTCACATTGAAATAATGTAAATTTTGTTATACACATTATATTTAATCTTTGGTTAGTAAGATGTAGGTATTCAACATATTTTGTATTAATATTCTTTCGGATATAATATTTAGTATTGTTGGATACTTATAATCTCAATTAAACTTATAGGTGAGATAATATCATTTTTAACATTAATTCTTTTCAAGAAGTCATCATTTATAAATTTGTGGGGTCAAGTAAGAGATTGTTAGAAATTTTAACGTGAACCTCACATTAATTTATAAATGACAATTAATGTTAAAATTTGTTATGTAAACTTTAAATAAAAGTAACAATTTGCATCAGGCTCTATTTGGTATTATAGTTTAAATGTGAATTAATTAGATATAAATTTTGTGATATAACTTAACTTAATTTATTAAAGAAGCCTCTTACCTCTAATAACCAATCTTGATTTTTGATTTATCCCATCTAAATGCAAAAGTAACCCCTTCATTAAAAGTGAGAGAGAGAGAGGAAAAAAAAAAGAAAAAAGAAAAGAGGTTGTTATCAAGGTAGTCAAACTTTGGTAATAATAATTTTATATTTTCCTATATTATAAATACTTGTTCGAATAATTAAAAGTAATATAAAATTTAAAATTAATTACTAATTGATTTAGGTATTTATTATATTAATATATGTAATTAATTATTTCTTGATTTTGTTCATGTTATGTTATGATCGAAAGTTTAACATCCAAAATTTTCAAATTCAGTCTAAAATAATACTAGCAGATATGCCATGTTCACTCTCAAACCAAGAAGCGAAACCAAAATGTTCATTTTTGTTTTATTGTCTTCATCGGTAACCTTCTCACTCTAAAAAAAAATCGTATGCGAAGACAGTGGGGGGAGAGAAAGAAGACAAAATCATGTCATAGAGGACTTGGGATGAACAAAGTTTCAGGGAAAAAGGGAAAACAAGGATTTAAGGTTTAGATGAATTGGTACCGAGAGATAGAGAGGATAATGGCGCTTGGAAGTCGACAGTAGTGTTCGAGGAAAAGTCAAACGAGGAAGAGATAGGAAGAAGGTGGAGCTCGAAATGCAGAATGGAGCTTTTGGGAGGTGTTTTGATGGAGTCTGCAAAAATAAGGATGTAAAAGAAAAACAAGAAAAAGCTTCGTTTATTTCGTGAAAAATTAATTTTTATAGAAAAATTTTATTTACATATATATTAATAAAAAGATGAGATGTCATTTATATTAATAATTAAAAAAATAATATTTAAAAATTTAAAATAAAAGAAAGTAATTTTTTTAAAATAAGGAAATGATACTTAAAATTTTAAAAAATAATATTTAAAAGCTTATAAAAATGATACTTAAAAATTTAAAATGGAAGAAAGTAATTTTTATTAAAATAAGAAAAATTATTTTTTAAAATTTTTATATTTAATGTTAAATAAATAAAATATTTTTATTTTAATATTTTATAATTATATTTTAAAAAATATTTCTTGATAAAATAAAATGGAGTCTAAAATAATAAAAAAAATTACAAATGAATTGGAAGATTGAAATTTTATTTGTAAGTATCTCCATCCGTAATCTGATGGAAAGCATCCAACGGGATTTTGATTTGACGTATTTTGATAATGAGAGGGACAAAAATAAGATTTTAATATTTACGAAGGTTAAAAACAGTTAAAGTGAATATTAGAAAGATCAACCCTACATTTGGAGCGGGGGAAATCAGGGGAAAATAGAGATGGGGAGATGAAATTTTGAAATTCACCAGTTTTGCCGTTGAGTGAAACTACGGAGGAAAGTAAGTGGAATCGGAAACATTAGCGGGTCCCACCATAATTCTTCCCCCATAGAAATGAGATGAAAATTGCAATCAAAGAAGCTTATTTTTTCATATTTTCGATGGCTCTCCTTGAAATTATTCCTAATTTTTTCCTTTTCACTAATGCGTGCGTGTTCTTGCCTCGTTCCCCTTCATCAGGGTGGTATGCCTATGTACGCACGCCGAACTCCAAATTTATATTTAAAAGTTAATAATATTTTTTATTTAAATAAAAATATTTAATAAAAATTTAATATTATTAATTTACAATATTTAATAAAAATTTATCATTAATTAATTATAAAATATTTTATTAATATATTATTAATTTTTAATTCAGTTTAATAAATTAATATTATAATTATCTTATATAATAAATTATACAAATATTATAATCAATTAATCTAATTTCATTTGTTTCTTTTTTTTTAATTTTTTCTTATTCCTTATTTTAAATAAAAAAAATTTTCCCTTCTATTTTTTTTTCTCATTTTACCGACTCCAAACAAAAAGAAAATCTCTTCTTCTGTTTGCTTTCTCCTTCGTTTCTACTCCTAAGAAACAAAGTATAAAGTTGGAATAAAAAATATCTAAGGAATAGTACAAAAGGCATTGTTGTTGTTGTGATTCTTCCTAAAATCCGCACACACTTTGATGGCTACCAAACTTTAGGCGTGCACTGTATACAGAAACCGTGCTTTGTATATGGCACTTTCTTGTGACGTGCTTTATGGTACTTATTTGTAAGGAAAAGATTTTGCCGTATTTGCGTTAGATATTTGTCCACTCTACTTGACATGTGATGCACGTCATCATTTCCTCATTTCTTAACCCGTAGATTTTTTTTATTATATTTAAATGATATATTTTAAAATTATATGATGAGTAATTTCTACGTAAGTTCATTCAAAAAATAGGATTAATATAAATGTTTGCTTTATAGTTTAATCAATTTACAATTCAATCTTTGTATTTTTAATGGTAATTATTAAAAAAATATTGATTCAATTAATTAAAAGTTAGCTTCAAATGAATTTGACCTATCAATCAACATGAAAAAATTTATTAATGTTCTACTTTATGGAATATTTGACTACCATTTTATAATTACCTTCCCTCTTTGTCCTATGATAGATGTTTAACTTATGTTAAATCAAAATAATGAAATTTTAGTTAAAAAAAGTAATGAAATCTAACGTGATAATTAATTGATCTTCTGTAGTTTATTTTGATGGCGTAACGTGATTCTACGCTACATTAACCCCACCAAAATAGCCTTCTAACATTGGAATTTGATATAATATTTGCGGGGTAAAGTTAGGAGATGACTACTACACCCAACTAATTTACCTGGAAATTGCCTTTGAAGTAGATCAATTAACAAAATTTGAACATATGGATAAAGTGTTTGAGTGCCCATCATTATTTTACATAACTCAATGTAGCATGTTTTATAAACTCATGCACATTCCTATGGGAAAGACTACTAAGTTCATCTTGTTTACCAGGATATGAATCTAAAAAAAAAAATTAATGAATAAAATTTTGATATATGGATATTTATCCATTATTAGTTTACTTAACTCAATATATCATATCAAAAATTTCATTCAACATAAGTAATTATTAACTGATAATAAGAATAAAAGTTACTTAAAAAAAATGAAAATGATATAATTTTTTATTTCATTGGATAAAATATATGATAATGATAATGGTTGATGTATAAAAATAGTTCTACACTAACATCAACCTTATACTCATGGAATATTCTTTATTAAATGGTTTACATAAATGATCTTGGTTCTTTATTTCTCAAAAAATACGAACGGCATGGACATTTTGAATCCAATAACGGACATACATTGGTGGCTACCCTGCCAAACTCAACGCCTCTGCTGCACACAGTAACTGTCCTAAATTAACATGTGATACTTTCTCGAAGGAAGGTACTTATTTGTAAGGATCTTACCGCATTTGCCTTAGATGTGTGCCCACCCACTCCAGTTGACGTGAGTGGCAGGTCATCATTTCCTCATTTCTTTTGAACCCATAAAAATGTTTTATTATATTTCAATGTTATATTTAAAATTATATCACGAGATGAGTAATTTCCTCCTAAATTCATTTAAAAAAGGTTTATTTTTAATAGAATTATTTGCACTTCCTAATATTTACACTTTTTCACTCTTCTTTTCATATAAAAAAAATCTTTTGAATTATGTCCCAATATAGATATTTAACTTATGTCAAATCAAAATAATGGAATCTTATTAAATTGGTATGTTATTTATTTTGTTGAATTATTAATTGGGATAGATAATTATTTTGCAATTCAAACCATTGTTTATTAATAAATAAAATCATTCGAAATTAATCTATTTTCTACTAAATTAACATTTTATTGTGGTGTTATTGTTTATTTTGTTGACATAAAATGATTTCTCATCACATTAATCCCACAAAAATAGCCTTTAGTATTGGCATTTGACATAATATTTGTTGGGAAAAGTTAGGGTGAGACTATTATGCCTTAACAATTTGTCTAGAAATGACTGTTGAGAAAGTATGATGGATAAGAATCATAAAATTTTGATATATGAACAAAATGTTTGGGCGAACACCATTATTCATTTAAATAAATGTAGTACGTTTTATAAATTTACATTCCTATGGGCAAGACCTTTACATCTGTGCTGTAAAGATCAATACATAAAATTTTGATATATGGAAAAAATGGTCTAACCATCATTACTTTAATTAATTGAATGTAGCTTGTCAAAAGATTTATTTAGCACAAGTAACTGTAACAAATAAATTAATTAATAGTTGAAAATAGATAAAGTAAAATGTCATGATTTTACATCGTTTCACAGAAATCAACCGAATGGGACTTAAGGATGAGATATGATTTTTTTACCTTGCAAAAGAAGACATACAACAAGTTTTTATCCTTAAGCAAAATGTTAGAATACGGCAGTAATACCTTGCATTGCTCCATTGGTTTGCTTACGAAGTTATAATTTTGCCTTTATAAACTCATACATACATATGTACATACATATACACATATGTATTTTTGTACATATTTATAATATTTTAATTATATCAAAATAATTCTGTCACTAATTTTAGCAAAAAATCTTCCATTATAAAAATTAATTTTAAATTTTCATGCATAAATTTGTTAGTGATTTAAAAACTCAATTTTGTTATTTCATTGCTAATTTTGTCAATAAATATTATTGATAGATTTAGAGATGAATATAGTTTTAAGTTGAAAAATTCTAGAAATCTAAAAACAATTAATGACAGACGTTACATTATCTATCACGAATTCTATTACTAAAATCATAACATAAATATGACTCTTGGAGTCTTAGTTACCAATAGTAATTCCATCATTAAATATAAATTTTTTTATAATAAATATTTTATCTTTGACAATAAAGCTAAATTAAATTAATTCATATTTTTCTATCACATACATATAAGAATTAGGAATTAAACTTTCAATACAAAGAAAAGCAAAAAGCTTTTAAGAAATGTTGTATATCACTTGAGTCAAATGCTCTCAATATATTTATTTTGAGAGCTAATCAAAATATTCAAAATAAAAATATAATTACTTAAGATGTAATTTACCATATTCTTCGACATTCATGCTTATTTCTTCATATACTGACTTCATTTTTTATTTAAAATAAGAATATAATTATGTAAAATCTAATAAATTAATTTTATAATATCATATGTTTATTTACTTATTATTTATTTCTTTATGTTGAAGTAATGAACATAAATTAAGTATTTATATATAATTAAGATAATAAATTTCTAAAAAAATTGAAAAATCACTAGCAATATGTTATAAATTATCTTATGAAATTTATCAAATTAATATTTATTTTTCAAATAAGATAGTACATCAAATATATTTAAAAATTAGCTTATAATTTATTAATTAAATTAATAAATTATAAATTAATTTATTTATTAGGCTAAACAAATACAAAATTTTGTCGATTAATCTTCTTGAATGTTCATATTAGGTGAATTGTCTTATAATTTTTGTGCAAAGTAAATGTTTCTTTTTATTTCAGATGTCTATTAGAATTTGGGGTTTCAAACAAATCGTGATGAGTAGAATTGAACGAATTTGAAATTTAATCAGTTTAATTGCTAGCTCATATGAATCGCCTACATAAATCGAGGTTTCAACAAACGGTTTTAAATTAGATCGATCCATATACTTTAAAATCAGAATCGGTAAATTTATAGATTAAGTTAAATTAAATTATTTAAGATTTAATTTATTTTAGGAAAAACTTTAAATAACTCTCTCCAATTATGAGATTGCTAGATTTTATCCCATTAAATTATAGAAATTTAAAATTTACCTTTTACAATCATATAAAATTTAAAATTTATTTCTATCGTTATTATATTAACAGAATCTATTGAAAAATTTGTTATTATTATATTTATTAATTTTTAAAATTTTTTTACTTACTAATAATTATAAATCATTGTTAAAGATCAAAAAATTAGTTTATAATTATCATTAAATATTATAAAATTGTCGTTAAGTATTACAATCATTAACTTGATAATAATATGATAAAATTTAAGATTTATATAGTTGTAAGAAATAAAATTTAAATTCTTCTAATTTAAGGGAATAAAATTTAATGATCTTATAATTGAAAAGAATTATTTATAGTTTTTTCTTTATTTTAAAGACGTGTTTATATGGACCGATTTGTGGGATCGACCTGGCTCACCCCTTTACCAGCCGGGTTGCCGAAAAAAGGGGAAGGAAGGGGGGGGGGGGGAATAAAAAAGTTAATACTCTCTTTCATTCTAGGTAAGCAAGTCACTGATTGGAGCGAAATAGACAAAGCATGAATTGGCCATGTGAAGCCATGTTTGTGTTGGAAAGCGGCAGCAGAAATAAAGAGGAGAAACGGCCAATATTAATGATTGCATTCCGACGGCAAGTCGACCTCCACCATTAACGACCAACGCCGTATTCCTGCGGCTAAGGCTTTATACCACACTTTAAGGGTCCCTCGATCCCTAGGGATACCTCGAGTTTCACTCACCACCCACTTTTTGTACTCAATGCCGCAGCTTCTCGACAAAACCCAAATTGAGATCTCACAGGATATATTTGGATATAATTTTATTTTAAATTTAAATTTTAATTTATTTTTTTAAGTTACATATTTAAAATTATAATCTTTAAAAATAAATTATGAAAATAAATTTTCATTCGAAATATTTTCTTTCTAAAAATAAAAAATTATTTTTTAAAATAACAAACAAACAGATTATGTATAAACCTTTTTTTTTTCTTCTTCCCTCTCTTCTACTCGCTTCTTGAATGCGATGACAGCTTCTTCATACGGTAATATAAGTGGTAATGAGTGAAGGCGGGGGTTTCATTAGTTTCGGAATAATGCAACTCATTCTCTCCGAAAATACACAAATTTAAAATAATAGTCAAACAAATATCATTAAATGATTAATAAAAGGTGCTTGCTATGGTGCCCTTAGGGGTTTGGTACCCGGGGTGGTGTGGCAAAATACAAGCCATTGGATGAGATTACAAAAATTTTAGCATTGATTTAGTAATCTCATCCAATTGCCTGTATTTTGCCACACCACTTCGGGTACCAAACCCCTAGGGGCACCTTAGAATTCACCTTAATAAAATGATAAACTAATGATTCAAATACAACTCTCATGAACCTATGGAAGTTAATTCAAGTAACTGGAAGCTTAATCTCCTTAAATAAAATTTTGAATTCAAATCTTATAAATAAAAAAAATTATTAATAGGAGAACTTTACTTGAATTCAACCAACTTGACTTTAAATTAATCAAAATTTAATGTAACTATTGAATATCGAAGTTTCACAGAAAAAAAAATACAACTCTCATGAATACTTCTTGCTTGATTGTGTAGAAATTTTACTTCGTAGGTTCCGAACTTCATAGTAATTAAGCTTGACTAGTACGTCTTCTCTCAATGTGACATTGGCCAAGACTCCAAATTCATATGCATGATTGATACATACAAAGATAGTTTTACAATTCACAATATAACATATATTTATGCTTTTTATTTTTTCCTTAAAAATCCCTGATATACGACAGTTATATTAAATCTCACTAATTCAAAGATCAACCAGGTATATTCATACCTATTTATATATGGTATATTTGACGAGTGTAATGCTCATTATTATTAATACATTTTCCTCATACAACAAGAGGATATGTAATATTAATCCTGCTGTTACGTGAGAAAAAGTGCAGTGAAAATAGATTTTTCCCATAAAAAATTTCACAAGATAAAAGCTCTGCTCTAAAAGGGCAAAAATTACGTGTTTTGAAGCTCACTTTACTTTACTTTGTCAGAAAACATTTTTTCTTATATATAGGAAAATATTAATTGTTTATATATAAGTAACAAAGAAAAAACCCTTAAATTTCTTATATATTTTGTAATTGATAAAGTAATGAATGATGTTGATTATAGAAGTGGGATAAAAAAATTCTTTTTAAAAGAATGAACATTATTTTATCATATATTGTACATATAATATTAAATGAATATTTCTTTAACTATTAATACAAATAAATGATAGGTAAATTTTTTTTGTCAAAACAAAGAAACCCTTAAATTCCCTTATTTCCATTGAGTTATTGACATTGTTATTAAAACTGGATCAAACATTAAATCCAATAAGAATCTAATTTATTAGATCACCGCTTATAATATAAAAAATATAGATTTATATATAAAATAATAAAAAATATGTATTTAATAAGTAAAATAATAACAATTTTATATTATAATTTATCAAAATATAATAACAAAAAGAAAATAATTCAAGGTCACATAAAATATTATAATCAAATAAATTAAATTTTTTTAAAGATTATGAATATAATATAATATAGTAGTTCAATTAATTTAATAAAAATTCATCAATTAAACCGATTTTTTATTGATTCATATATAAAATTAATTTAATGATATGATTCAAATTGAATTAATCACTGATTCGTTAGTTTATTAATCAAATCGGTTGGTCCAAATATAATACTATGGTTATCGAAGCCTTGCAGGGCTAGAAAGGAGGTGCCCAAATCATGGCCATTGTTGTCGCAAAAACTGTCCCTCCCTTTGTCATTAAAACAAATATGTCCTCCTTTGTAACTTATGAGAGTGGATTGAATTTTAACATTTCAAATTTGATAAAGGATTTTGAATTCGATTCTGAAAGATATTTTTAAAATTTATTGTTAATTTTTTAAGTTTTAAATAGAAATTAATGTTGTATCTAATAAAAAAAAATATGGAGTCGCGTGGATGTGAAAGGAAAAAGATAAGGAATTTAGTGGGTGCCCCAATCGCGACCACCATTGTCACAAGAACTGTTTCCTTCCTTTGTCATTAGGCCACAACCAAATCTCAAAAAAGCTTCGTATTGGAAGGACACTGTATAAGTGCAGCCCCACATACAGACCAACCAATACAATCAAAAGCCACTCCATCCCAACCCAGAAACGGTGCGCCACAACTTCATCACCAGCCCTATAAATCAACATTCACCAGACATTGTTTCTGCAATGTGGCTCATCATCTCTTCACCATCTTCATCTCTCTTCTTTCCTATTTATTTTTGAATCGTTCAATTTCCTTCCTTTCTTCTAAGATTCCTGTGAAAATGGCCAAGTTTCAAATTGCAAGGGTCGTGACTGAGGTTGCTCCGCCGAGGGTGATCTCTGTCACCCGGAGGCGGTTGAAGAAGAAGTTGGATACCATTGCTGAAGAAGAGAATGATTATGGCTGCCATGACAAGTGCTTCTCTTCAAGTACAACTATTGGCTCTTCCTCTCTTGCTATTATTTCAGAGAGGCCACTTTTCTTGAAGAACTTCTAAGTAGTGCTACCAGCTAATCTCGTATATTTTAATTTCATTTAATGTGTACCCGGCAGAATCTGATTTAAACCGGCTCCATCTGTTTAAATTCTGCTAGGTACTGAAATGAGCTAACTACTGGTAGTATTTCTCGTTTACTGAAAGAATAAAGAGGCATGGTTTGCTAACGTCATGGCTCAGCTTGAATGAATAAAAAGGAAGGAGATTGACACCACTTGGGTTAGGGTTTTTATACTAACGACAATGTGTTGTCTTTCTCGATGTCTAATATTTATATTATTATTCTTTTTATTTATATTGCCCTTGTTATCCTAAGTAAATAAACTTGTACGGTTGGGTTCTTGTTGTACTTCTTGGCCTTTATGCAGGGAGGTTTTTATGGTACAAAATCCAATTTGTAGTATCTTGTGCAACAAAATCTGAATAGTTAGATGTTTAACACGTGTATACTTGTTAGTACAATAAAATTAATAAACAATACAGGCTGTGGTAGTGAAATGAAGCAAACTTTCTTACATTTAAATCCCTCGTAATTCTTTCTCTCTCAAGCCTGCCCTATTTTCCATCTGCTTCGATGACCTTTTTTTTTTTTTTTTGGCATTTTCGCTGAGCCAAAATGAGTTCAAGCATTCTCCTACTTCCCCTTTCAATATTTTCATTCTTTATAATATTCTGTAGGGTTTGAATTCCATTTCCCATCCAAAAAATGTAGTTTCTTTCCAGGTAGAATCAGAGAAGAGATTTTGGACGATCGCATTTATATATAAAATGTTATTTTTTTATCATACTTAAACACAAATTTGAAAAGTAAATATTAATATATTTTAAAATTTTAAATTATAATTTTTTTATAATAATTTATAAATTTCTAAAAAGTTTTATAATAACCTTTTATCAATAATTTATAAAGATTTAAATATAATTTTAATCTCTTAAAATATAAATTATACAATATTAATTTTATAATTTAAAATAATTTATTTTTATCCTCCCAAATATTAAATTAGTGTCGTTTTGATCCCCTATTTGAATTTCATCAATTTTTACCAACTCTATTTAATCTTTAAGCATTCATTTCATTATTTTTCAAATAAATCATATTTTTTATTTTTTTAAATGATTCAAATTTTCATAAGTTATTAATTGATTTTGTTCAAATTTTTTAAAATATAAGCAAAAATTTCTTTGATACTCATATAAATATTATTTTAGGTTAATATGGAGGAAATATTACTTGGAAATGATTTTGTAAAGTCAAAAAATTGAAAAAAAAATAAACAAAAGAACCAAAATGACACCAATTTAATATTAAGAGACCAAAATAGATTATTTTAAATTAGGAGATTAAAATTATACAATTTATAATGTAGAGGATTGAAGTTGTATTTAAGCTTTTTATAAAGTAAGAGGTTATTTTATTTATATAAAGTTACATCAGAAGCACAACTTTCAAAAAATAGAAAATAGCTGAATTGATTAGTTGACTCATAGTTACCAAAATGAAAAAAATAGAAATTTTTGATAAGTTCTACTTTTCACAGAGTATGAAAATAGTTGAATTGATTAGTTGACTCATTGCTAGCAAAATGAAAAAAATAGAAATTTTTTATAAGTTTTACTTTTCACATAATATGAAAAGTTACTTATCCACATTCCATCCAATAAGAACAATTTCATAATTTATTTATGGACTAAAAAATTACTCATATTCAATTTAATTAATGATTAACTTATTCTTTTATCATCACCACTAGTTTGGATATATATGGGAGGTTGTTAATTGTCACATTCTTGCATGGAGGCTAGCAATTTACACCATTTCAATCAAATGAAAAAAAATTATACTATCTATTTAATGATAATAAAATAATAAAAGATATTAAAGTCAATTTACTTAAATTAAACTATGCATTTATTTTAGAGATGAGAAATAATGAGTAGAATTAATCTTAGCCTTTTGAATTTATATTTTTCATTAAAATTAATTAATTACTCTTAATTATTATGCTTCTTTTTACAATTAAGAATAGTTTTTTTATCTCTACATCTTTATATGAAGGTTAATGATTCTCCCACATGCACGCACGTATGTGTGTGTGTGAGAGAGAGAGAGAGAGAGAGAGAGTCAATTTTAATTTTTATATTCAATTAAAAAATTACAAGTTTAAAAAATTATCTTGAGAAGATAATTGAAATGTAGTTTGGAAGATAAAGCTAGTATTTCTTATCTTTTCTATTGTAGTTCTAATTCTAATTTTTTGTAATAAATTAAAAATAAGAAATTACAAATTTTAAGAAGTTATCTTACTTAAAATTTATTGATATTTTTATTTTTTGTATTACAGATCTAAAGGCAGGGCCAACCACCTAATCTCATATATTACACTATAAATTGTTAAACTAGTTGTAAAAAATTATACATTGGTACCCCAAAATTTTAACATGATCCATTCAAATATTATGTATTTTATAGAAGACATTTAATGTCATATGTTTGAGGTTTTAGTAGTGAACAAATAATTTCTTGTTTCATATATTAAAATATTATTATAACTTATTATTATTTATTTTTAAGTAAAAAATATTAAAATATTAATACACCACATTAAAACATATAATATAATAAGAATACATTATACTTGTAAAAACATATAAAATACGATGTTGGTATTAAATTTGAATTTAAGTTATTTTCTTAGATAAAGCATAGTAACATTTTTAAATAAAGATACTAAATTTATCATAAATGATCTTATTATTTAAAAGCTAATTTTTTAATTAAATTGAAATTATATTAATTTTTTTAAATTTAATTTAATTTTGAATTAGATACCAATATATAAAAGTTTTAAATTAGATAGTTATAATTGCATGTACTTAGTATAAAATTTTTAAAGTATAATTATCTAATGAACAATTGAATAAAACTATCTATAATATTAAAATAAGTTAATTTTTTTAAATTTTTATTATATAATTTGTAATTTATAATTTTATTTTTATTAAAAATAATTATATTACACCTATATGTGTGTATAAATTTGATGACGTTCCACACCAATTTTTTGATTCCGTTCCTATCTAAAGGGTATAGTAATAATTTTTATAATATTTTAAAAAAAATTAAAATTGAACTAAAGATTACAGGAAGTTATTCTTGAAAATTGTCAATTTTTTATTGTCAACTAAATAATTTTAAAAACTTTTTAGAAAATTTACAAAAAAATTACTTTCTAAAAAAACTCAATTTTCAACAAAATTTTTTTGTGTAAACTAAAAGACTCCTAATATATTTCTCCCTTCTTAGTTTTAGAAAATATAATTATTTTGATTATGCTTTATGGATTTTTTGAATTAGATTTAGAAATTTAAAAATATATATTTTTGTTATAACTATATTTTTTGGCAATTTCGTAATTTCCTTACTTTGGAATTAAAATCAATTTTTTTTCCAATTTGCTCGAAACCATAAGTAGCAAAGAATAAAAAAAATCTTGAAAATACATCAAATAAAGAAGATATGATGGGAGGATTTCATGGCAAATATGGAGGGACATCTAAACAAAATAAAATAAAAACAAAACAAAACAAAAAACATGACTCATTAAGTGCCAAGTTCCCTTTAATCAATGGTTTGGATTTTATGGGCAATAAATTAACGGTTAAGATTTTTGTTGCATCTCATACAACAAAAAGGTGAATTTGTACCATAAAACTCTCTTTGTGCAGATGTAAAGAACAGATCAATCTTAGTAGTCAGTAAGGTAGCTAGGATGATGTGAAGGTGCCTATTATGTGATGGCTATGGGAGCAAGAAATTTTTGTACTTTAATGAAGTTTATTTTGTGTTATTATGTACTTGATCAACTATTGTTCGCCACTTGATACTATTTTGAGACTGACACCATTTTCATCCTTCAATAATGCATGTTTTTTCAATTTTAGTTCTTGTTTAATTCTTATTCTAAATTTAATCCTTGACAAATTCTATTTTCTTTAATCAGATCCTCCTATTAATTTTAAAGCGATAATTTGAAAGCACAAATTTTAGTATGAAAGCCAAGCATTGGATGGCACTAAATGCATATAAATAGTAAGTGTCTTGTGAATCAAAACAATATATTGAATGATAAAAGTGAAGAAACTAGAGCTATGTGTGAGGTTTAGAGTATGAATTAGGATGTCACATGGGCGTTGAAATGCGCCCCATCATACGTTGGACTTGGTATAGCATCAATTTCATTAATAAGGGTAGCGATGAATAAACAAGAAAACTTGGCTAAATCAAATTGAATCTAATTAAGAAGGATCAAATTTTAAACGAAAATTACATAGGGAACTAATTTAAAAAATTTGTATTTGTATGATATTTTAATCTCTCTCTCTCATGTGTGTGTTGTATACTCAAATTTTAATTGTCTTTGTTCCAATTTAAGGATAGTAGCAAATCTAATTTTATTTTATTTTCTTTTTTATTTTTTGTAATGGTAGGAGTTATAATATACTTAATGTACATACCTCAGATTGTGAATTTAAATTTCAGATATAATTAAAAGTAAAATTTCTAAAATAATATCAAATGTTATTATAACATTAAAGTACTAATAACAAAGCTAATTTTTCTAATAGATGTGAGGGGTGCCATTTAAAAAAAATAAAATAAAATTTTGATTTATTGAACAAAATCATCCTATAGAAGGACGATGCAGAAATCAATGTACTCATACCATTATTCAATAAAAGGCTTCTTGATCAGTGATCCTGATTTTATAGCATTTTCTCCGGATCAATGTAATCAAAACCATTATTCAATATTCTTCATCACTCTCATGTCTATGTTATTGTGGGTTTTCTTAAGGATGTCATTGTGTTCTGGTCGAAAATTAGTTCATGGTTTCGACTCTATTCTTGAAGCAAAAGCAATGGGTTCTCCTTTAGTAAATTGACAGAGTTCTAAGTGAAATCAATGTAAATGCAAGTACAAGTAGTAAATAAAGAGAATAAAAGAATGCACAAATATATATAAATGAATATAAAAATACATACAAGTGCTAAAAAATATTGATATTCAAAAGTAACTCATAATTTAGTCTTTATAAAGTCCTTATATGATGAGTACATCAGATGAACACAAAAAATGGGTGTGATTTGGAAATTCGATCCTCACTCACATTCAAAAATTTGTATTTTGATTACAAAGAATTGTAAGAAATAAAATACAAAAGGTAGTAGGATGTTGCAAAGGTTTAAATGTAGAGTGTGTAACCATGCTCTTAATAGCAATTTCAACAAAAAGATCATTTTATTTTTTCCTTTGCTCTATTTATATTATTGGAATTGAGTGGTTATCTATTTAGGGAGAGGTTGCATGCTCAATGGGATAGCCATTAGTCACCCACATGGCACACTTCCATGTAATCTTACCATAACCTCCTAGTGAGTTGCTGATAGCTCTATTGATTTTCACTTAGGTAGTATATATTCAAACTTGCCTATCAAAATGGGTTACTTGCATTTGATTTTTCTTTCATCTAGGATGTTATCAATCATTCTAGCCTGAGGAGGTGTTCAATCAAAAGAATCCAATTTAGCTTTAGCCAATTTTCCATTTTTAGTCAATTGTTTTTATCAAAGGCTAATAAAGGCCCTTAATTTAGATACTTTAAATGTTATGTCAAAGAGAAACTAAACTACCTTCATAAATTTATTTGCAAAGTCAAAGGAATGAGTAAGGGTGCTATCTTACCCCGAGTTGAAAAACAATAGCTTTTACATGTTTTGACTAATATGTTTGCTCAAATTACCAAGCGTAGTTAAAGAGTTGCTTATTAGAATGACATCATTCCATAAGTTGATCTTTTCATTTTTCTAAATGATCATATTTTGTTCGGATTTAGTGCTATCATATATAGCATCAAAGGAGTGATTTGGGTATCAATTGATTAACATGTACCTTGGCAAGTGCCATTATGTGATATGCATGAAAATTTAAAATTTTCGTGGCTTGTCAATGTTCATTCACTACATTAAGTTGCTTTCATCATGATTTCTTTTAAATAGTATTAATGATCCTGGGGATTACTCTTTTTAAACCTCTCTTCAATTCACTCTCATTTTTCACCTTTGGACTTTCATCACTTTCATATCCTAGCATCTAAGTTCTTTGTCTTACTTTCATCTTTTCTTTTCTAAGTTTGTGTGCATTTGCTTTTTCTATGATTCTTTGTTATGACTACTCAATTTAACTCTTCCAATCAATTTAATGCTACCTCAAGGTTAGTGAAGGTTACTTATCTAAATCTATAGAAGTTTAAGATATTGAAATTCTAAGTATTCTTCTAATCCCTTGATTTCACTATTTAGGATGGTGAACCACCATGCTTTTATCTTGGCTTTTTGGTTTCCTCTCCTTTAGACTTTTTTTTCACACTTACTCCTAGTCCTTTGTCTACTAAAGTTTTAATCCCCATCTTTCTTTGGTTGAATAAAGATAACATGACTTTTTGTCCATGCATTTAACACTTCAACCAATTACATTTCTTGGCTTAATTGTGTTCAAAATTCTAAAAAAGATTTTTGGAAACTAATAGATATCTTTAAAGCTATTCAATTATCTATACTCCTAGTTAAAGCCAATGCCCCATTATTAGGCATTGCCATCACATTTTGGTTATCTTTGACAAGTTCCCTCCATATACCTTATGACCTAATAAACCTATACGTTTTTGACATTTCAACTATTACTAACTAGAGCCTAATAGGAGAAACTATATCCCTTAATTTGTTATCTTCATCTAAAGCATACAAGACCTTAGTTCTAGTCATTTCAAAGAATTTAACCTATATTACTTTTCTTAATACTTATAAATAAGAGGATAATTTAGCCACGAGTGATATCATATATTATATTTTTTTACTTATTTATTGTGCTAGCATTTTTACTATATTTCTTCATTAAAAACTTCATCCTCATTCATCCCTCTAGTTGTAATTCTTCATAAGGGTCAAGAAGTAGCTTTGGCTTTTATAGTTCTAACTTATATCTTCAAAAATGTCAACTTAACCATTAGATACCTCAAATAAAACAAGTTTTTTGTTCTAATTTAGAAAGTCTACTCTAATTTTTCTAATTATGGTTAATAACTATTTTTTAGGATAATTTTGAGTTAGGTAGGAAGGCATCAATCAAGGCCTATGTAGAAAGGATTCAATTAGTTGAAGGAAATATAGTTTAGAAAGTCAAGTTCAAATCCCTTGAAGAGTCGTTCAAACATTTATTTTTCACTTCTCTACACCTTTTTAACCACTTGTCCCATGGAAAGAATTTACCCATTCTATTTTCACTTTATAGATAACGAATGGTTTGAGTCATCTCTCAATCTAACCAATCCTAATAGTGTTCAAATTTAGTTGAAGTTTTTATGTCCTTAATTTGTTCTAATTGTTTTACTTAATGATCATGCCCTATTAACTTATAAAGTTTTAGCCAACACCTTAACTCGTCATTTTAGCCTTATCTAAGGTTATCTTTTGGATCCTATTAACACAGACATTTAAGGGCAATACTTTTTATCAAAGATATTAATAAGTTTTTAGTTGAGAACTTCAACCCATACAACTATTCACCCAATCATGCTTGCATTGACTCTTTTGAACATTGGTGGTTTAGCCATACCAATAGATTTTTTGTTATGACTATTGATGAGAAGTTAACCTATATCACTTCTATGCAAACAATGAAAGCTTCAAAGAAAATAGCAAGCATACACTACAATGAAATTATAGCTTTTAAAAAGTATTCTAAAGTCAAATATGATTTTAGATATGTAAATTTCACCCTTTAGAAAGTTCAGGAAACCTTGAAAAAGAAAAAGAAAGTTCAAGATAATGCCTTTTAGAAGAAGTTCTTTAATGTTTTGGCTTTTAATTAGCCTTAATCAAACCTTCATTTCAGCCAAAACTTGAACTTTTACTTAATGGCCTTCTTAACTTAGTCAAATGCAAAAAATCAAATAAATTGAATAAATGCATTGATTATATACCTAAGTTAGCCGAAACTTTACTTTAGGCCATAATTGTTCAACCATTAGGAAACTTTTTAAATATTTTTCTCATAATTTCATTATTATAATAGAATATATAATCTTAAACATTAATTTTTTCTTTCAATTAAAGGTTTAATTATACCTTTGGTCTATATTCTAGAGACCATAACTGACATTGAACATGCTATGCAACAAGTTGAACATATGAAGAAGAAACATGAAAAAGCTAACTAAATGTTTCCAAAAAAGGATGTGGTTGAGAGCTAGACTTAGAAAAGGAACATTCTTGATCTAAGAAGAATAAATTGACCATAAACAATAAACAACCATTTGAAAATGATGCGATAATTCTTAAGCTAAAGAAGATCAAATTAAATACTTTGGTTGTTCATCATATTTCTTCATTTGCGGTTTTAGTTAAGACTTTAAGTTAACTTTTTATGCTCCAAGTTCAATCATTAATTTAGCCAAAAGATCCTATCATAATCAAACTTATTAATCAAATATCTTCTATTTCTTATATCTTTTAGTTATTGACCTCCTTTTGTACTTTGCTTAATACTATTTATGTTTTAAAGAGCCAAATAATCATAAAACCTATCCTTAACCGAATCTAACAGGTCCCATTTTGACTCTTATCTAAGGGTTTCTAATTCAACCCCTAAAGTTTTAAAAAAGGAAACTTAAAAATCGATGATAGAAAACTCCCTTATTATTGTTGAGAAATCTTCTAATCACCTACTAAAAATCCCAATGAACCAGCTCTAATAATAAGTGGCTAACAAGCCCTAAGAACCATTAATCGATAACTTATTGATAATTACTAATAAAATTCTATTGATTGAACTAAATTAAGATATAAATTTACAAGGGCTTGCAAATTAAGACATCGAGTAAGAACATCTTGACTTGACTAGTGATGATAAATAAGAGTAACTATTTAATGTTAATGATCACTTGAACAATAATGACTTGGAACGTTTAGATCACTAGTATAGAACTGATGATTTATATTAATTGGTAGACATCGATTTGCAATAACATTTTTTAAATTATATAAAAATTTAAGACAATGAATAAGAATACAATCAACATCTAAACCTTACTTAAAAACTTACAATGTTAATTTTATACATAACCGTTGTCTAAAATGAATTTCAAAAGTTTCATTAAAAATTACAAAATATAGGACATTAGTTCTAATTAATTGCCATCATCTAAAAAAATTTCAAAGTTTCATTGGAAACTACTGAAATACATTATTAGAAAGCATTTAAGGAGTCACGTCGAAAATCGCAGAATCATATGATGTCAATTTTTTTTATAATTGAAGTCTATTTTTTTCCTATAAATTTGCATTGAAACACTATCTTTCATTATGAACTCTTTCGACATCTTTCCAATATGCTTTTAAGCATAATGTGTTTGACACATAATATAATTACTAATCTCTCACTCTATTTTTATCAAGAACCGTAACCTTTATTTTTTTCTCATTGTATACTCTCTCATTTCTTATAAAGTAAAAGTAAAATAAAAAAGCTGTGAATAGAAGAGCTGCCAAACTCATTCCTTTTTCATAGAAAAAATGTATAATAGAAGAACCTTAACCTTTGATTCTCTCCCATTATATAATCTCTCATTTCCTAATAAAGTATACAAATTGGAGAAATTTCAATAATAATAGTAGAGTTTGCATTGAGGATGAAGATTTTGATATATAATAATTTTTTCATTATTTTTATATAGACATATAGTTTTTATTTATTAATAATTTAGTATAATTATTTTATATAAATTTGTAAAGATATTATTTTTTTACTTATTTATTTGTACTTTCACTATGAATAAAGTAATAACAATTAAAAATTTTAAATTTGTAGAATTATTTCTTTTTGTTCATCTATTTTTTACTTAAAATTCTATAATAGATATTTGGATTACACATATTAATAAAGAGAAGACATATTGAAATAAATATAATATTGTATATTAAATTAGTTCAAAAATAACTTTCTTTTTATATTTAGTCATTTATATAACAAAAATCTATAATAATAATAATAATAAAAAAGACTCTACTAAGGAAATGATTAACATAAAAATGTCAATTTTTAGAATTAGTTGACATCTAATATGATGACATTTTTTTTTGTAATATAAAGACATCTAAATGAATGCTATTTATGAAAAAGTTAAAATGTATAAAATTGAAAACATCTAAATAAATGAATTTATGAAGTAGTTTAAATGAATGAAACTGGAGAAATGAAGATGTCTAAAAGAATGAATTTATGAAGAAGTTTAAATAAATGAAATTAAAGAAGTCAAAATGAATGGAACTAAAAATGACATTAACTTAATTAATGAGAGAACTTATAACATCGGTTGTTTTTTATGACCATCATTCTATTCTATTTTAATCATTAAAACAATTCATTAGTTTGAAGTTCTAATGTTTATTTATTTTTTAATGACCATTGTGTAAGTCCTTGTCAATTATCATAATAGTTTATTAATAGTTTACACATCATTTTAGTACTTAACCAATGTCTTAAATTATCATAATGATAGTTTTACAACGTTGATTTTAAACTAATAATTGATGTCTATTTATTACGCCCCTAGCCAATTATGTTTCAATGTGAGATTGGAGACATGCTATTGTCTATATGTTATCTCAAATTTGGTAAAACAATTCCTATTTATACTTTGTTGTTGGTACTATCCATTTAAAGACTATTATTAGGGAATCTCTTTTTATGTATAAATGCAAAATGTAGTTATGTAGAAATTATAGGTTATCGTAAATTATATAACATCAAAATTCAAACATTTATAAACCACATTTTTGCCTATCATAAGAGACATCATTCATAAAAATGTGAGTTTTGATGTTTCGTATTCTTATTATAACTTATAATTTTTGCACCACTATATTCTACATTAATGCATGAAACTTTAAGAGATTTCAAAATAATAGCTTGGCAACATATAATACCAATTGGTATGGAAAAATAAGACATTTATGACTAAATTTGAAATAGAACATAGAGCAAGTGGTTAACATATTCTCGCATTGAAAAATAGGGATAATTAATTGCTTATAACTAATGAAGTAATCAAGCAATATAAAAGAATTACGAGTAAGGAATAACTAATTTTTCTTTTAATTTATGTAGGGATGTTTTATATATTTATTGTAAATGAAAAGTTTGTTACTCATTATAAGTAACAATTTTCCTTTGTATATGTTCATATATTAATATAGAAATAAATAAAATTATAAAATTAATTCTCATAATGTAAAAAAAAAATTAATCCTACCAATTCACTTAAAGTAACTTGAATAAAAAATAAAAAGGATCAATTCACAAAATAATATCAATATTCTTTACAAGATTTAAACTTAAAATATATAATCTTGTTACCTATATATATATATATATATATATATATAAGTTGTGTTTTAAAATTCTTATTTGATATATATAAGAGTGTGTGTGTGTGTGTGTGTATGTGTATGATATAAACTAGAAATTATAAATTCTAATGCATATAATATGTACAATTGAATTAGTTAGTAATATATATATATATATTTGTTGTATCTAGCCATTTAGGAATAATTTTGGAAAGGTTCTAGGATTATTCTGGAATAATTATAGCAAAAATTGCTTAAAAGAAAAGAAAATTATTTTCATATATTATGATGTTAATTTTTGTGTAGTAGCCAACATTAATATTATTTAATAAGATGATGTTATTTTCACAAAGCCAACATCTAATATTAAATTTAAATGTTAATTCATTGCAAAAATCATCATGGACACTTAGCCCATGAGCAAAAATTGAAAATAAAAAGGTTAAAATATAACACAAGTTAAAAATAAAAATAATGAAGCATGATGCCATTTGCAAACCTCATCCTAAAATTTTTTCCAACCCTAAAATGATTTTTTATCTAATAAGATATACTTTCTTTACAAACTTAAGATAATTCTCTTCGATTTTATGTTTCTACTTGCTAATTAATTATTTTGTAAGATTAAAGCTCGTTAACTTATGGCTAAATATGTAAGGTTTAGCACTCAATAGAAAAGTATATAATATAATTGTAAGGATTTTTTTCTTTTGTATTATTTTTGTAACTTAATTTTTAGTTTTCTATTTGATCTTATTTTATTACTTATCATTTTAATATAGTCTTTACATGTTTGTATATGTAAGAAATTTGATTTAATTGAACTTTTTTGGAATTTTATTGAATAATCTACTATGTTTTCATATGAAAATGTGTAAAGCATTAATTTTTTTATGAATGCTCATTGTATCTATAAATATTATATTCAAAAGATATTTTTAGGAATGTAAATCTCATATATTAAGCTAGGGTATTAAAATAGATTTAGTAAAATACTTATCTTTGATTGTGGTATAGTATATAACCTTTCATCATTTTCAATATTTTATTATTCAATTTATTCTATAAAGTTGGTTAAATTTGGATTTTCTACAATAATAAGAGATGTTAGCTTTCTATATTTAGTTAAAAATATAAAGGAAATAAGGAAGGTGAAGAGTGAAGAACTAGAAGCTAAATTTTGGGTGGATGGGTTAAGTTGACATACAACATCAATTATTTGAACAAACTGATATGGTATTTTAGTTATTGGATATCAGTTTTTAAAAAGTAAATGATGTTTAATGTTATTTCTTAAAATTATCAAAGCATATATGTCATTGATTTTCATGAAATAAAAATTAATGTTATTATTTTATTTTATAATAGTTTACAAATTGATGTTAAAACCAAATAAATTACAATGGTCAATTACAAGCCAATCATTTTTCGACATGTAATCTCCTAAATACTTGACATTAATTAGCTATTTTGTATTAGAAGATATTGAATCAAACATGACCAATTAGGCATTAAAAATTATTTGACATAACAAACTTTGATGACAATGATAAAAACCACTTTAATGTTCTAAAGTCTTTAATTTTAGGAAGTAGTTACTTAACTTCATCCATCTATCCTACTCTCTAATTGACTAAATATTTTATTATTAACTAGTAATGTATGGAAGAAATTAAGGCTATTATGGCCATGCTAGAAGAAATTCTTAGTCAAGGTCTTAAAGTTGTATCTTAAAATCTGGAGAACAGAGGGAAGCTAAAATAAAGTTTGAAGCTTTTGAAGGAAATTATAGATTTGAACCCTTAAATTTTCATAAGCTTCAAGTCTTATATTCTCAAGTTGGTAGGAAACTTCCTTTCCATATTGATAAACTTAAGTAAAACTTTAGCCAAAGAAAATACTTGCAGCCCCTTAATTAACAAAAATAGGAGTTAATCGACTTCTACAAAATTAGCTTGTATCATAAAAAACCTATTGTTAAGAAACATCAAACTCGTAATAATAGAATTTTGATCTTAAAGGTTAAAATATCCCAACTTTAACAAGAGATAAAGTAGCTTAAAGAGGCTTAACTAACTTTAAAGTTTAAACTTCAAGCTATAAAGTTCGAAAAGCAAAAGCTTTAATAGAAAGGTGAAGAAGTTGTAAAGAATTACAAGTTGACTGATGTTCAGATATCTATGATAGAAGATGAATATAAGGTTATATCAAGTTAAAAATTACAGGAATTTTCAAGTTAACTTCAAATCTCCCTTCAAGAACTTTGTAAGTTTTTTTCTTTCGCTATGTTATTTGAAATTTTAGGATATTTAAGCTATATTTTAGCTTTTGTGAATATTATAGTCATATTTTCAACTTATATTTTAATTACATTTCTTAATGGATGTCTATAATGTTTTCAATAATTATTTCATGAATACCTATCTTGTACATTTTTAAATATTTGTTCTTGATATTTTCAGCCTTATCATCTTCCACATTTTTAATTTTGTAACTATTTTTGTTGAAACACTTAATAACCATAAATGGTACTTCTCAACGAGGTGACTATTTACTATAATTTAACTTAACTTGCATGAGCAAAATAATCTTCCAAACTAATTAACCTCAAGAAAGTTTCCTTCCTCTAATATGTTTGTTATGAAATTTAGCCAATTTCTCTTTATTACGTACTAAACTATCCCAATGCACTTTATCTAAATCTTCTAATTTTCTAAGCATCAAATTGTAATATTAACCTTGTGACAATTCATTTTGTTATTGTATCTTAAATGCTTGCACTATCACTTCAACTAAAAGAACTATATCATGTCCAACTACCAATTTATAAAGAGCAACTTTAGTCAAACCTTGTGGTAGACTTCAAATTACCTAAAGCACATTTTCAAGCATTTGATGCCAAATCCTAGGATATTAGCCAACATATTTCTTAATCAAATTAATAATTAATTTATTTGCAACTTCAACCCCTCCATTATCTTAAGCATATGGTGTGGATGTTAACATCTTAATTCCCTTAAATTTTGATGCCTTAACTTTTTTACTTGTGAACATAGTCCCATAATTAGTTATTATTGCTTTAGGTAAGTTGAATCTACACATCAATTTATTATTAATGATATCAATATTGTTTACTTTCTTAATTTCCTTTCCTTGAATATGATTGCTTTGACCCATTTGGTAAAGTAATCAATGGCCATTAAAAAAAATAGTGGCCTTTAGTCGAAAAAGGGTATATCTTGCTAATGATATCCAAGGATCACCTTTGAATGGTCATGGTTTAATTATTTACTTAAGTTTGGTGGTCATTACCTTTTGAGTTAACCCACATTCTTAGCATTCCTTATAGCTCTTGGTAAATTTTATGTAATCTTTAATCATTAACAGCCAGTAAAACCTTTATCTAACTAACACCCACTTCATTTTTATCCTAACTTGATGTGCTCTACATATTCCTTAATATACTTCTTTCATAATCGAAATAGCTTTAACTTCACTTAAAAACTTAAGCAACTATCTCTTGAAGCCTCTTTTATATAACCCACAATCCAATATTATAAACCTTAAAGCTATTATTGTATCTAACTAACACCCACTTCATTTTTATCCTAACTTGATGTGCTCTACATATTCCTTAATATACTTCTTTCATAATCGAAATAGCTTTAA
Organism: Sindora glabra; assembly: GCA_020226215.1. Lineage (NCBI taxonomy): Eukaryota > Viridiplantae > Streptophyta > Magnoliopsida > Fabales > Fabaceae > Sindora > Sindora glabra. Next base: position 40,947,423 of record CM035229.1, read on the forward strand.
CTTCACTTAAAAACTTAAGCAACTATCTCTTGAAGCCTCTTTTATATAACCCACAATCCAATATTATAAACCTTAAAGCTATTATTGTAATAATTTGACTTGCTCTATTGGATGGATTATTAAGATATTTAATCAATAATGTTCTTTAATTTATCAAAGTATTGTCAACACATGCACATAGTACCCTTTTTCTCTCTACTAGCTCAAGATAAACCTACTTTATAATTAATTAGGAAACTTTAAGTTACTACGTTTATGTTTAAAAGATATTTGAGCTAAAGCATTAAGTTTCTCATTTTCTATTGAAAGAATGTGCTTTATGACAACATCATTGAATTCAAACAACAACCTCGATGAAATGGCTAAATGCTTAACTATATTAGAATTCATACACTTTTATCTTTAAGAAGTTTGCTTAATGATTAGTTATGAATCTCTATGAATTTTGACATTACGTATCTTTTTCTCTAATAATAGTTCTAAGTCAATAATCAATGCTTCATATTCAATTTAATTATTTGAGCACGTTATGTCTAATAAGAACATAAATTCAACAAATTGAGCCTATAATATTATGATCAATATTCCTATATCAATACTATTTTTATGGCAAGAGCCATTGAACTTTAATTTAATATTTTAAGCTAATAAAATTAATAGGTTGTTTATGATGTTTAACTATAAAATTGACCATAACTTGGCCATTTCTTACATTTAAAGGGCAATATTGTAACATGAATTTTGTTAAGCCTAAAGCCTATTTTCTAACTTGATCATGTATTAAGGGCCATGCTAAATATATTTTAAGAAATGAGACATAGCTAACACTAGAACAATAGTAGAAAGTAAATAATACTTAAATTTAGAATAAGAAAAATGCAAAACAAGGCACAATTTTTCAATTGCCAAATATCTATGTTCGATTACATTTAATATTCTATATAAATAATAAATTATCTTTCCTTTCCATTCATCAATCTTTTAGGTTAGGAAACAACCTATTAGATTAGCTAAAGCTAAAACATACATTCTTAATATTCAACCTGAGATAGATGAAAACATCACTAATGGATTGATATTCATCTTGCCATTTGAATTATTCTTCATTTTTCAACTTTAACAAAGGTGAAAAGACTTTGGTTCAACTAGAACAATTAGAAATGAACCTCATTAAGAAGTTAAAATTTCCTAGGAAGAATTGTAGTTCTTTCTTGTTAGTCAGTGCCACAATCTTCATGAAGGCTTTGGTTTTATTTTTATCCACCTCAATCCCTTTCTAACAGACTAAAAGACCCAAGAAGTTCCCTGTTAAAATATTGAAAGCACATTTAAGAGGATTCATTATAAGTTATCTTTGTAAATTTAGCTAAAGGCTTATTTCAAGTTTTCTAAATACTTTTCGTAAGAACTCTCTCTTACCATCACTTTGTTGATATAAACTTCCATTAATTTTCCTATCATATTATAAAAGGTTGTATTCATTGCCCACTAGTATGTGATTTTGGAATTCTTAAGTCCAAAAAGCATTACAACCCATTCAAAAGCACTAACTGAGCCTAAGCACTAAAATCTTATTTTTAGCACATCTTCTTCAACTATATACACTTGGTTGTAACTGACATTCCCATCCATTAAGCTTATTCATGTGTCCTGAAACTCTATTAATTAGCATATATGTAATCAACATGGAATACTCATCTTTATGTATCACATTGTCTAAGTTCTAAAGTTAAAACACACCCTAACTTGTCATTTTTTTTCATTATTTGTACTGCATTTGAAATCCACTCATCATACCTTGTGGGCCTAATAAATTTAGCTTTCAGTAGCCTTTCAAATTCCCTTTTAATCTCTAGTATAACCTCTGGTGTGAAGCATCGAAGTGACTATTTGTGAGGTTAAAATCCTTCCTTAATTGGAAATTAGTGCCCAACTAGTTCTTTGCTTAGTCTAAGCATCTCATTGTAATTTTAGGCAAACTAATATTTGCACTCTTTCATAATGTCAACTATCTGCCTCTTTATATCTTAAAGTGAAGTCATATTTATGAAAGTCATCTTCTTATCTTCTTTGATTCCTAAATTAACCTTTTAAAATAGGTCTTGAGCTTTAATTTTCTTAGTATCCTTTTTTATTAGTAATTCATGGAATCTAAAAGGATTGTCAATTTATGTGTAAGGAACCATGGTTTAGGTTTGCTTAACAAAATAGGCAAATAATTAAGGAAGGTGTTATTGATAATCATCCATGGAAGTTATAAGTTAATCCCATTATTTCAACCTCTAGGATTATTTTGAAGTCAAACATGTTTGGTATAAATATCTTGATTATTGTTATATCAAAGGAATTATCAACTTGCAGAGGTTATACATTAAGATAATATACTTTGAATTCAATATGGCATTATTGCATATAGCATAGTTTATTATTAGCTTATATGTTTTCGATCATTTTATCCATTTTTGAAATAAGCATTCTTTTAATACAAAGTAGAAGGGATTTATTTGACTACATGTATCCAATCTTTTCCTAATAAAAAATTATAATTGGCCTTTGATGGCATGACAATAAATAATGTTAACCTTAGTATCGAGCTAACTTTTACATTAATTAGCACCATCCCTTTGGATGTTGACATCCTCTTATTGAAATCTATGATGGCTATGTCGAAAGGCATGAGATCTTTCAACTATACTCCTAGCCGAACAAAGGTCGATCTTCACATGAGATTCATAACAACTCTACCATCAATTAGTACCCTATTTAGTGGTCATTTATTCATATAGGCTTTAATATGTAAAGGTCTTGAGTGACTTTTCATTTATTTAGTTAGCCTATTAAATTCCCTAACTATCCTTCTATAAAATCCTACTATTGTAATTATCTAATCATCTTCGAAATCTTCTCCATTTTTACTTATTTAAGCAAAATCAAAAGATGATGGTGGAATTGTAATAACAACAACATCAATGTCTATTTTCTGACCTTGAGTTTTAGGTTGAGACTTCTTTCTTCTATTTTTCCTCTTTTTTACTACTTAAGACTATTAGGCCTAAAGGTAATTTTTGCTCAAGGCCTTCTTCCTCTCTCTTTTTATAGGCAATATATCTTTGTATTCATCTTTTTGAGTTATAATAAGAGAAGGTCACTCATAATGAGAGTTATACCACTTATTTTTATTCTTATTATAACGAGATTCATTTTTTATCCATTTTCCCTTAAGATGGTCCTTTTTTAACTTTTTAGTATAAATATCTATCCTAATTTTTCTATTGGGTTGAAATATTTCAATCTATGAAATTTAAAATTTACTTTTCCAATTTTTTTCTTAAACTATTCGAACCTCTTCAGAGCTTTTTTTCCTTTTATTAGCTAATTTTTACACTTTAAGGTCTATATAGTTTTTCAAACATTTGTCATACGTTATTACCCTTGATTCATCATAATATTTTTCATAATAAGGGCATATCTTCAAGACTCCTCCCTCAACTTGGATCATCTTATCCTTGCAAGGATAAGTTTAAGGAAAAAATAATATGTCTAAAAGATCTTCATACTCGTAATAACAAACCATATTAATGTCTATTTTGAATAGGTTGAAGTCATTTTTTTAACTTTACGAGATCATAGAGTCTTTTGCTCATGTGGTAAACCATGTTGATTTCATGTTCAAGCAAATCTACCTTCTAACTTAATATGGTTAAAAAGCTCTTTACCTTAGTGATAAACTATGTTAATATCAATAACAAATAAGTCAAAGTCATCCTTTAGCTCTATATAATTAGACCTAATTGGAAAAAGTCTTTGTTTACAGTATCTTTTAGCCTTTATCAACAAATTTTAGCCTTAATTACTTGATGACTTCTTCAATCATCTCTTTAAAATAAATGTAATTGTTAGTGATATAGCCAAATATACTATGATATTTACAATACTTTTTATCTTTTATTTCTTCTTTTAATAAAATTTTATGATCTTTAAATAACTCTATTTATTTACATTAAATATTTGATCAATTTTATTTAAATCAACAAAGTAAATTTTTTTATTGATATGGTTTATTTTATCTTTCTTTTTAGATTTTTTTGCAAGGAGCAAGTGTATAGAGGAGTAAGTTTAAGTTTAGCCACATGGATTTTGATGTTACTATCTTTATATTCCTTATCCTCTTCAATATAAGCAATTTTTTCCTTTTTAAAATGAGTTTTCAATTTTCTATCTTTTTCTTTCTATGGTTACTCTATTTACCAAACCTTTTTAGCTAATTGAGCGATATTAGAAATATTTTGATTCATTAGTTTCATGCAAATGGCATAATTCAAATTTTCCATTATTATTTTAGAGATTTTAATCTTGGTAATTTAGGTAAAATACTAGTTACATGCTTCCAAAAGTGGAATTAATAGTCCTTACTTGATTTTATTAGACTTTTGCAAAGATTTATTAAGTCAGCCATACTTATTCCTATTTCTCCTAAGAAGTATTAACTATGGAACATCCTTTCTATTTGAGAATTGGTCATATCCCTAGAGAAAGTGGAAGTATGGAACATCTTTTCTATTTGAGCCTATCACTAAATTAAATTAAGTGGAAGTCCCAAATACAAAGAAAAAGTGGTTAGGTTTAAGAAAAGAGAAAAATGTGCCAATTTTAGGAACTCATTCCCAGATAGTTCTTTACATTCAACTATAAATCAAACAATACATTCAATAATGAATTGGTCATATCCCCAGAGAAAGTTATGAATTTTGGCATCTTGAATCCTCTAGGTAATTCGATTTGATGTATCTATTTTAAGAATGATTTTCAGTAATTTAAGTATATCCCTTAACCACTAAGTTGGTTCAATAACCTTTCAACTAATAATTGCACATTTTAATCTTAGCCTTGGTTCTGGTGAACATTTTGATAGTTTTGTATATTTTAGTTTAGCTATTATGCATTCTTTCATGCACCTCTATTTTGGAGTTTATTCAATGGATCCTTTCTCATTTGTTCATTACATTTAGTGGATCTAACATGGCCATGTTATAATTTTGATTTTTTTTACTTCATTATAGTCGATTTGATCTTCAATCTCGGATTCTTGTCTTTTTTATTCTTATTATTTACCTTGTTAAAAACTAAGATGTCATGCCATTCTTTCTTAAGTTTGGTTTATTCATTCTTGGATGGTGATAAGATTTTTTATTATCAGCCTTAATATGGTAGTTATATTTTGTGAGAGCATATAAACTATATTAAGATTACTTTCATCCATTTATTGTTTTATCATGGCCAAAATTTGAAAAGTAAAGCCATTACTTCCATTATCTTCAAACAACTTTTACATGTTGTGCATCAACTCCTTTGACTTGAAGATTTTGGTCATTATAGGCAACCACCTTATTACTTTCATCAATATAAGGCATACCATAAGGCATCCTAATAGGTAATCCATTAAGCTCTTCAACATTATTTTTTTGTCAATTGTTTGGCCTATTATTATTGTTATATGTTGAGGCTCTATTGTTATAGTTTAATATGGATTACTTATTATTTCAATAACCATTTCTTTGATTTTGATTTTGAGTCTAATTTAATGAATTTTGAAGATTTTGATTTTGTTTACTCTAGCCAATGTTTGACCTAATATTGTTTTGATTGCTAGTATTTTATGGCATAAGATTGATTCAATTATGTTTGTATTTTAAGCCATATCCATGAGCTTTATATTTTTAATTGCTACTTTTAGTTAAAGCTCATTAACATTTTGAATAACTCCTTCTTGAAATAAAAGGTTTTCAAGAGAAATCTGACAAAATGAAACCATATTGTTATATATAATAAAAAGTGGTAAATCAGTACCATTTCTTAATTATATAAATAGAGTTTCAATACCATGTACCTTAACCAACTCCCACCAAGCATGCTAATTTGTTTTGTTTAAAAATTAAATGATGGTTTTGATTGTTTTCTTAAAGCAAAAATAATGAGTTTTTTTCTAATAAATTGATGCAGTTTTAAGTGGAATCAATGTAAATGTAGGTAAAAGAAATAAACAAAAAGAACAAAAGGGTGCACAAATATGTAAATGAATATAAAAATACATAAAAACACTTATAAATATTGCAATTCAAAAGTAACCTATAATTTAATCTTTGTAGAGTTTTTATAGGATAAGTACAACAAATGAAAGCAAAAAATAGGTGTGATTTGAAAATTAAATCCTTGTTCATACTTAAATTATTGGTGTTTTGATTATAAAAAATTATAAGAAATAGAATACAAATGGTAACAAAGTGTGTAAATGTGCTCTTAGTAGTAATTTTGGCAAAAAAAAATCCTTTTTTCTTCACTTTGCTCTATTTATACTGCTGGAATCAAGTGGTTATCTATTTGAGGAGTAGTTGCATGCTTTTTAGAATGGCCATTAGTTACTCATGTGATAAACTCCTATGTAATATTATCATAGCTACTTGGTGAGTTGCTAACAGCTTTATTAACTTTTCCCCATGCCTTTGGTCTCCTATAGGTAGTACATATTTAACCTTACCTATTAGAATGAGTTTATTTGTTGCTAGTTATTCTTCTATCTAGGATATTATTAGTCATTTCAGCCTTGAAGAGATGTTCGATCAAATCAATCCAATTTAACTTCAACCATCCTTTTACTTTTGGTCAAAATTTTTTTGATCAAGAGTTAACACATTAAATACAAGTAAAAGACTCATTTTATTAATAACTAGCTACGGTAGTTATTAGTCGTATGCTTATCATGAATTTATATTATAAGAAAATAAATTAAATATTCATTCTATATAAAAGCATTATTTTATAATTTATTAATATGTTTAGATGTTCTTAAAATAATTTTTTGGTAATAATATTAATAAAATAATTGAATATAAATATATTGCCATTGTATTTTTATATACACGATAGAGTTAATTTTTTTATTAAAAAAATCAATATCCAATACTTGTATTAGTCTCATAAGATTTGAATTTGAAAATAGATTTTAATTAAATATTTATATAAATATTATTGACTGAAATAAAAATATATAATTATTTTCTATTATATGTATGCAAAAATAATATATGTTTTTATACATAATTTTTGTAAAAAATAATAATCCATTTATAGTTATAATCATTTTAATTTAGGGTTAAAAGTAACTTAAATTATAATTTAATTTTATCTAATTTTATTTTAAATATGAATGACTGCATTTTTTTGAGTTGTTAATGATGTAGGTACACTCTAATAGCCACTAGTATTATTTTATAGTTTTTCATAATTTGATTTCTTTAAAAAATTTTACTACGTCCGAAAAAAATTAAATGACAATGTAACATCACACAAAAATTTATAAATTACTCACGAATGATTGTGTTAATCAGTAGATATAACGATTAAAAACGTAAATTAATGCACATAATTATTAAATCTAGATATACACACAAATAAAACTACAAATTAATGTTGATATTTTTTATGAGCAAAGGGGCCACAACCCAAACAAAACATATGGATCATATTTTTAAAATAAAATCAAACTTAATTTTACATTTTATTATGAATACAAATGAAAAAATAAGTTTTATTATCATTATTATAGAAATGCAAATATACATAGGGCACTTAATAAAAGTTATATTAGTTTTTAACTAGTGTCTAAGTAAAATTTTAACATGGATTATATAATTGATGTGAAAAAGATTAAGTGAAAATTGATGTCATCTTTTTCTCATAAGATTTTTCATTTTTTATATTTCACGTTGATTTTTATAAAAAAATCAATTTAAAATGTTTATTCCAATAGAAAAAAATATTGAGAAAAGATGGATTCCATTTTTCTATTTTTTAAATAGTTCATATCTATATGTTCCAAATTTTAAGAAAATAAAGGATAATTATATAATTTTAATTAAGTTATTTAGATTTCAAAATTTTAATCTAATTTTTAAAAACTACCCATTAACTTATTTCTTTCTCTCTCTCCCCTTATATTTTCAATATTCAAATATAACTTGTAAGTCCACCATTTATAGTCACTTCTTTTTCTTCCTTGTGCAAATCTTGTATTCTCTTTTTCTTATATTATCTCATAAATTTTAATAAAATAAAGGATAATAAAAATAAAAAAGATCAAATACTTATGATCATATGTATATATCTATATATTATGTTAGAAGATTACCTAGTGTTATAGGAAAAAACACCAATACAAGATTTTCAAATTGCCCTTCGCAGTATTTTTTTAACTATGTCTCAAAGATGAACGCACAAGGTGTGGGCTATTGATGAACACAAAGGGTGTAAGCCCTTGAGTGCTATACAAGAAAAATAAAATGATTATTAAAATTGATACATTCAAAATTAAGCACCAACAATAATTTAGAAAATAAAATTTTCACTTAATTTTTTTGAATTTCTATCTGAAAATTGATAAAGTTTTGATGAGTTTGAAACTCTTTCAATATTTCTATAAAAACTCAAATCCTAGCATTTTGATTGGTCTAAAACTCTTCCATATTCTCATAAAAACTGAAATTCTAGGATTGAAGATTAGGACAAGAAATTATGTTCATTAATATCCAAAAATATTCTCACTTATAATATCACATTAAAGCTCATAATGCTCCGTTAAGGTTCTTATGGCCCGTTAAAGCTCATAAAGCCTCGTTAAGGCTCCTAATACCTTATTAAGGCACATAATTTATCTTAAAGTTTGTAATTTTCAACTTTCAAATATTCCTAATTAGGTGTTTCTTATTTGAAAATATATCTCTAATTAATATTTAAAATATGTTTAATTTATTTAAAACCCATTTATTAGATATTTTTAATTTAGGATATATTTTCAATAAATATTTAAAAATCAAATATTATATCTATAGGATTCTTGATATAATTTTATTTAATAAATTAAATAATTTAGATCATACTAATATGATTTTATTATAATCTTATCTTTAACTTTTAAATAATTATCCGAGAGAATATTCTAAAAATTGGTATTTCTAAAAATAAATTCTTACTATTTAACTATACTAAACTACATGCATGGCTTAATGCATGGACTTGATGATTAAGCCATGCATGTATTTTCATATATTAGTTTAATAATATTTTCTCAATTAATTTAATCCAATAGTAATATGTACAATGCCTTTAGTTTAAAAATTTTATGAATACATATATAATTTGCTCCTAAATAATTAAATACTTTAATTATTTAATTTTAATGATCCTTTCAGTATGAAATTAAAATTGCACTCTAATTATATACACATTTATTTAGATAAAAATCCAAACCAGCTTGTAGTTTTGTAAAATTATATTCTCATGTTACATTAATTCTTTGCTTATATGCCCTTTACGTAACATTTAATTAAATTGACAAAATCAATTCAATTTATTATAATACTTACTAATTTCTCTAATAATTATCAATCATCTTTTTTCTAATTCAGCCAAAATTGACGTGACTAGGTCTAAGACTTATAATCAAACATCGAAATCAACTAAGATCATTATATTACTAAATTTTATATTATCATACTATAATTATATTCTTAATAAATATATCACTACTAAATCACAAAGTATATTAACCATCAATTGAGTCTCATCCATTTGCAATTTAAATGTAACTATATTTATAAGAGTATAATTATATATAACCCAAGATTTAAAATAAAGTAAGTTAATACCTATAAAATTTTATTTATCTTGAAAATAATCATATAAATTTTATTTATGACCCTATTCGATATATATAAAATATATCTATAAACTTTATATGACCAAGAGAAATCATATATTCCAAAATTTACAACAACATTAATAAAGTTGCCAACTTTATTAATATATTATGAATAATAATTTTATTAATTGTAAATAACTTATATTCATATCTTTTGTGAATCTATATTATAATTACATAAGTACATATTATAAAATTAATTAAACTTTTATTTAATTTTTATGTAAAATAAATATTTAAAAAATACCTATAATTATTTCTATTAAAAATAAAATAATTCACAAAAATTAACTACTTTTATAAACTCATTCTTAACATAGACATGATCACGTGACTATACATTGAGAAAGATATCAAGTCGATAAAAAAAAATAGGCTCTTTCCTTTATTTGGCAGCTTAACTAGGTATAATTAATGTCTACTTCCAAAATACGAGTGGCATAGGCAAGTTCCATGCCGTTGTAGGATTTCAACTTACTGGTCCTTTGGATTATGGTGTGAACTTAATATTCAGAGAGAATCAGAGCGTTGCATACTACAAGGCGTCCGATCTCCTGATCCTCTTTGTGTGAAAGGAATGAAATCCATTGGATGCCATTTGACTGTATATTTTATTACTAAGGACAATGCTGATATTGATGCTTATTCGAATACCCCAGATGATTTTTTGCTATACTTCTATTATAAAAACGATTAGAGTTTAGCTCTCACAGTAATAACTATGGTTCAAATTAAACATTATGCAATAAGAAAATATTCCTATAATAACACTTCAAGAGAGTAGTCGATATTGATTGTCTCTACTATCTCTTTTTTTAAGAAAAAAAGTTTATATAAATTTATAATTTTTAATTAAAAAATTGTAAAATTTTATGTAAAAGTTATAACTTATATCACTTTTATATTTAAACTTTCATAAAACCTCGCAAAATCTCCTGGTATTACCAAAACATTACACATATTTTTTTCCTTCAATATTGACCATGCAAAAATTTGAAAATCCTAATTCATGTATAATCAACTACATATTAAGATATCCAATAACTAGCATACTAGAGTAGAAATGGTCAGCCTGAAGGCATGCAACGGCCCTCTGCAGTTGACCATTAGAATCCAATTTATTAGCCATTTTCAATGACAACAGTTTCTATGAGAGTTTGAGAAGGCAAATTTAAACTTAGTTCATGTTCTTGCATCTATAAATACCTCAAAGAGCTTCTACATTGTCCAGAAGCCAATTCAATACAAAAGCCTTCTGCTTTGCTAACCTTGTTTTCCTTAAACTACTACGCAAATCACTTCAACCCCCATGGCATCTCTTCAAAACTTCAACTTTGAAACCCAAATTCCAGAAGAGCTCCTCGTAGCTCAGATCATGCAGCTTCATGCAAGCATAACCAAGCTAGAATCCCTCAGGCCTTCCAAACAAGTCAATAGCCTTTTCACTAACTTAGTCCAACTTTGCACCCTTCCATCGTCCATAGACATTGCCACCTTGCCCCAAGAGGTTCAAAGCATTCGTGAGAGTCTCATTGACCTCTGTGGCCGTGCTGAAGGCCTTTTGGAGCTCGAATTTGCAACTTTCCTCAGCAAACTGCCCAAACCCTTGAATAATCTCACCCTGTTCCCATACTATGGTAATTATGTTAAACTAGCTAACTTGGAGAACAAAATCCTCCATGAAAATGGAGTGATTCACCCCAATAAGGTGGCATTTGTGGGGTCTGGTCCCATGCCACTCACTTCAATTATAATGGCCACACATCACATGAAATTTACTTATTTTGATAATTTTGATATCGATGAGAAGGCCAACGAGATGGCTCGTGGGATCGTTGCTTCAGATCCTGAACTCGAGAAGAGGATGAAGTTTGAGACCAACGATGTCATGGAAGTTCGGGAGAAGTTGGGGGAATATGATTGCATATTCTTGGCAGCTCTTGTGGGTATGACCAAAGAGGCAAAGGTGAAGATTTTGGGACACATAAGGAAGTATATGAAGGATGGTGGATATTTGCTTGTGAGGAGTGCAAATGGGGCTAGGGCTTTCTTGTACCCTATTGTTGAGGAGCAAGACTTGGGGGGTTTTGAGGTCCTTACTATATTTCACCCTCTGAATGACGTGATCAACTCGGTTGTTCTTGTTCGCAAGCCTAATACATTCTAGGCCCCAAGAAACACATACAGGTTTCGATATTCTTCGTAATAAGTGCAAGAATTGATGTTCTATTATGTTTTCTCCAAAGTTGGAATGGGGATCTCTGTGACTCAGTTAGGTAGTGGTGTCCAAGTTCAGTGCTTTTTGCATTCCTTTTGTTCCTTCTGTTTGATTGAAATAATGTGTCGGTGAAAGTTTCGAAGATATACGTTGTTTAACATACTACTCTAGCTCCTATTAAGGGAAAAAAAAAACAAGACACCAATTTGATTTACAATAAAGACTCCAAAGTCCAATAGCTCTAAAAAGATGATATTACAACAACACCAAATGTCACCCCTTCATCTTGGTAGGTCTCACCAAAAAATGTGATAAGACCCACTAAGATTGAGGGCTAAGATTTAAAGGTATTCATAGTACTATTTTCTTGTTGTTACGTTAGGATCCACTTTAATTTATTTCTGTTGAAAATTAAAAGAAAAAATAGTAATACTCCCAAGTTCAAACAAATTTCAAAATCACTTGTACTACAGTAACAGTAATTGTCCCAAACCACTTAATTCAAATTGTATTGTATTATATATAAAGTTGTTGTAAATACAAATTGCAGAGGGTAATATTATCCTGCAAAAAATAATGAAGCAGATCAGAGGGGAAACACCAGAAACAGAGAGAAAGATGAAGAATTAGGGCAATATATTACTCGCGTGCCCGCAACAATATAAGAATACTTCTTTTTATTGCTAGCTTTCACTTGGCCAGAAACAAACTCTCTTCCAACCATCAGGAACCACCAATTCATGTTAAATAGGATACTCTTACCAAGAGTGTATAATCATATTGTTAATGGTATGTATTCTTAAAATTATACAAGACCTCTTTTTCAATGCAAAATTTGTCATTGTGCAATTTTTCAGAAAGAAATTGCGCTAAAAATATAGCCTAAACACAAGGCGTAATTTAATTAAAATCCCGACAAGTTCTCTGCAAAAATCAAAAGCACTGCACAGCTTCAACGGAGAACAGACAAAACTTGTGGCAAGACTTAGAATCCAAATTTCAGTCACTTAGGCCAGGGCAACTTAAAGTGTAACAATGTCACTGTTGGGGACGGACTGAAAGACAGACTATCATTCTTGACGTTCTTCTTGCAGTTTCCAGCTCCAGCACAAAAAGTCAGTGTTATAGACCTCCATTTGCACACAAGGAAGGGCATCAACATGCTATGACAATTAGCAAGACAGACTACACTCATACAATCACCTCATACTGCAACATTTGTAAATAAAATAGAACTGTCAATTCGCAAAATCCATAAGTGACTGCAGAAACTGTAAAAACGGTTGAATAGATGATTAGAGTACACATACCATGTTTTGACCAAGATCATCCAAACCGTATTTTTTCTTGGCTAAATATTTGAAGACGTTCAATGAGATCTTCTTTCAAGGACTCAGGTATCTGCGATTGAAGAGCTCTCTTGGTATCTGCTATGATTGATTTCCTGCATACCAGTAGTTCATATCCAATTTAGTGTTGAAACAAGGTCTCCCGAGCCCAACTTCATATTAAGAAATGGAAAGAAACCTCACATGGGATAGATTGTAAACATTTTATAGAGTAATTGCACAATTAGTGTTCCAAATTCGCAAAGACTTTAGTGGCCAAGATAAAGGACAAAGTTATGGGTTGGGTATAGTATTTTGCACATTCCGTAATATAGATTTCCCTTTAAGTCTATTTCTTTCAGCTGTTCTCATCATAATTACAGACCCAGATGCTTTGAAACCCTAAAATTGTAGCTCATCCATCAATTAAAACAAAGAACCATCTAGGCAACACAATCAAAAGCATTTTTTTGATAACACAACCAAAAATTATCTTTACAACAGAACTATCTACACTATAGTTGTTGATATTGTAAGATAAAAAATGTATCATATATGATATCTCTACAAAAGTGCCAAAAACGATAGCAAAGGAATGGTGTAATGGACCTGAATTACCCAGCACCGCATCATCTTATAGAATACTGAGGTGATGACAGATTGATTCAAGGACTATTGAAATTGGTTATCTCTTATATTCCTTCTACCATATTCATGAATACCCTTAACAAGAAAATAGAATCCACTGTAAATTACCATATATAAATCATTTTAAATATTAACTTTTTCAGATCATCTATTTTATAATATAAGGAAATATCTCTTCTCCAAAATTTCATAGTAGCAGGTGAAAACTTGGTTGGGGAACCCTAGATCCCTTCACCAAGTAAGGGTAGCCGTGTTTTGAAATCGATACCTTGCATTCTTAGGCAGTAAAAGTGAAAATATTATAAGAAATATCAGGAATAAATTGTTATAAATATATCTCTTCCTGTACCATGATTACATAAGTAGTGTAAAATCTGATCAAACTTACTTCATTTCATCTCTATTCAGTGAATGTCCTGATTCTTGAGCTCTTAACCTTTTTTTTGAACGCATGAAATCATACACCTTATCTACCCAGCCACATGACCGCAAAACTGACAACACATCTTTCCTGAGACTAAATAAAATGTCAAAATACAGTATCAGAACCAGTATTATGATAAACAATAGTCAAAAGTAAACAAACATGGACAGTAGAACATGCCTCTAAGGAACTATGCCTCTAACAAAATAACATCAAACATCAACTTAAATTCAAAGCCCAAACCCAAAAAGCAATGCATCAATCACAGTCACAGCCATGAAATAAATAAGCTGACAATATAGAATGATTAACCCTCAATGTGTTTGAGCATACTAAAGGACAACCAAGCTTTTTAGAAAGCATTTTTTTCATTTGAGAGATAGAAATTCAAAATATCAAATTACAAAGAAAACATAGTTCTTGACATCATACATGTCTTTCACTTCCTTAACTCTTGCTCGAGAGTGACCATCACTTGCAAGCAAAATGCATGAACCCTCCAATTCCTTTCTCTTATTCCCTGAAACTTCAGCCCTTTTGTTAAGGCCATCAGTTTCTAGCTTATGGGGACCAGAATGTCTGCTTGTCATTACCCTGCTCCTTCTACTAGTGTCTTCCTCAAGATTTAAATTCAGAGTGACTTCACAGATATCAGAGTTTACTGGATAGATATTAACACTCTGAGTATCAGTGTTTCCACTCGCCAAACTTGACTCCTCTCTTTCAGAATTGTCAACAGCAACAGCTTTATTTTTTTCAAAACCAATTCTGATTGGTAACGATGAAGGATGTTTATTATTATTCTCCAACAAAACTGAGTCTTTCACATGGCCATTCATTACCAGAGGCTGATTAAAAGAAAATTCAACTTTCCCATTTACACGAGCAGGAGATCTTTTGGAAGTAGAATTTCCATTGATATTAAATTTCACTCGTGGGCTAGAAGGCGCTTTACCAATCTTGGATACGGTTGGCATATCCTTCCAAGAAGTTTGATCAGCATTTGGTTTAACATGCACTGTTTTCAGTGGTACATCATCCTTTGGGTATTCAGATGCTTGAATCCCATTGCATTGATGAGACTTCACTCCATTTAAGGCAAGGCCATTACTAATTGACTTTTTCCTTTGGTTAGTACGAGAGAAAAAAAGAATATAAACCTTCTCAGACAAAACCTCCTGCAAGGTTGCAAGAGATACATAAGCATCATTGCAGCAAAACCACCGGCCCATTGCATCCTGTGCAGAGAGTAAAAGTTTAGGTTCTTAGCACAATAAATAGGCATTTTCAGAATCAGCACATGGGCATAATGTGCGTGTAGATAAAGAATAAATTCATACCTTTATGTAAGCGTAATAATGGCCAGAATCCGGGGAGTACCCTGAATGCACAACAGTACCAAAGAGCTTATATTCTGGTTCAAGATTCTGAATCACAGGGAAGTGTTTAGAAAGAAAGTAATTATCATAACAGGAATAATATAGTTTGGTAGTGGGAGATAAAAGGTTCAAAAATGCAACGGAAAAGTACATTGAAACTATGAAACTAGCATGGATTGCAGTTATGTTTCATGATATGTACGCAGAATTGCACACAAGTGATTGCTGTAACTAATTATAAATGAAGATCTTAAATACCTGGCTTCCTTTGCACATGAAACTAGAAAGAACCAAAGCCTCTTCAAATGCAATAGCCTTATCAATCTTGCTACCGAATATGCCCTCAAATCTCTGCCAATTAATTTCAGCAACATCGCTTTATTCAAAATATAGACACAGCTAACTTTTACCATTGCAGACGAAATGTACTAAAAACTAACCTTGAGTTGTATTACAAGGACGTTGGGTGCTTGAACAATAGACATTTGCTTCTTCGCCGCCACCAACTTTTTACAACTAAACAAGATTAATCATCAATCAAACCAGTTGATGGGCACAGAATAAAAATTAAGAATGGGAAATTTAAAAAACACAGAAGCACTTACTTGTCACACTTGTATTTATTATTGCCATCTAAAACCTCAGGCTGAAAGAACTTTTGCATGGCATCTCTAAGCGAATTACTATGCAGAACATCAAGACTTATATCCATTATCTCATCAACTTTATTGGACTCATTGCCACAAGACAGACACTTGACCTGGCTCTGCAAGGCTCCCCCAAAAATCCTCTTGACAATAGTAGTGCCACTGGAATTCAAGTTAGCATCGCTGCCCTTTCTACGTAGCTTCTTAAGGCGAAGACAGGTGTTGTGGCAAGCGTCGATGACATACCTTAAGAACTCGTGTGCGTCCTCTTGGCGCCCGCACCGAAAGTGTTCGGCAAATATCCTAAGACAACTCTGGATCTTCAAAGGAGCGTCCAGATTTTGTTCCAATCTCAGGGAACGAACAATCCGCTTCTCCAGTATACAAAAGGGGCAATCACGTTTCCTTTCTTCCGAAGCAGAATCACCTGAAACACCCCAAATGGTACCGAATTAGGGCAATAATTGAAAAACCCACAGACGAAAAGTTGAAAATTTTCAAATAAATACGGCGAAATTGATACGTACAACGGGAAGAGTGCTGGTTTCGAAGGCAGAAATTGGCGAGTGGAGGAGTGTACGTGAGGCACTGGAGGACGCTGTTGAGATAGCAAGAGTTGCCGAGGTTTTTGAGGCCTAAGGGAGGACCGGTTTTACGCTTCTGACTGAGTAGACTCGGCTGCCATGTCATTTGCAATTGCAAGGCCATCAACGACGACGACCTCCGTCTGCTTGCTCCGGCGCATTGGACGACATTGTTTCGAGAGAACTAAACCCTGAGCAGCGCCACCATGACGGCGACGACAACCGCAATCGCGTCGATCTCGCTCTCCAATAGATGTTTCCCTCTCTGTCTTCAGCGCCCTCTTGAAAGGGGGAAAGGGACTTGGAAATTTTGGGGACAGTTAGTTTTAGTTATTGTACTGCTCAGAAAATTTTAATTTTTTTTGTTTATTTTGGAATTTTTTTCCCAATAAAAACAATGTTACAGATAAGGTCTTATGGGATTCGTTAGTGGGGACAGAAGATCATACCAAGCACACGTAAAAATGATTCACTTTTTGCGTAAAAATTGCAAAAATTATTAGAGCTAGATTCAATTTTCATTTTGTAAAATAATGAAAAAATTATTCTATTTTAATTGAATTTTAAATTTTTATTAACTAAAAATTATAATGGGATTAAATGTATCCTGTTAATTAAGATTGTGATTAAATCACACATAATACTTATTGTGAACTAAAAATTGTAATCAATGACAAGAAATTATTAAAAGTGAGCAATATAGAATTAATAACATGCTAGTTCAATAAAAAGTGTATTAATTTCAAACAAGCTTTATCTATTAATAGTTTAAAAATTTGGATTTTAAAAATGATAAGAAGTAATTATTCATTTTGCTTAGTGATTCACTAAAAAAAATTAAGAGTGCATAAGTTATTTTATATGTTTTATGTGGTTTTTTTAAATGAAATTTCAAATTTGTACAAACACCAAATATCTCTTTAGTTGCATTAAACGCATTTATATACACATGTTAATTTAATAAAACAAGAGGTATATTTTTTTATATTGTATATTAGCACTTTCTTTCTTCTCTCTAACTTTCACATTTTTTTGTTAACCAATTTGAGTAAAAATGTTTCATCTTTTATATCTACTTTAGCATTCTATGAATCTACTATCGTTTGTCTTTATTTTCTAATTCAACTCATAGGCATCCTAAATTTATTATCGTTTGTCTTCTTTCAACTCTCTCTGAGAGTGCATTGCTACTGGACAACTCTCTAATTTAAACTTTTACATTTTTCAATGTGAACCTATTACTTATAAAGAAGGTCAATGTAATCGAGTAAAAATTGTAGTCATGTGTGACAAGTAATAGGCCAACCAAAAGAATTTGGCTTAGTTTTAGCATTGATTTTGTTTAAATACCCTTAATATTATATTATTTTTAATAAAATTATTATAGATGTAAGTTATATTCGTGATCAAAATCTCCATTGTCTTGTACATTGTTTGAGGAAGAAAAATTATAGGTGTTAAACTAGTCTTCTTCTTCTTCTTCTTCTTCTTCTTCTTCTTGTGGGTAAAATAAACTAGTTACACCTCAGCCTTACTTCGATTTGAAAGTTAAAGATATACAACCTTTAAACTTGGAGAAAGCATTATTGGCATAATTGCAATATTGTTGTGTTATGCTAGGGAAAGAAAATTGTGGCAAAAGTGGCAGTGTGTAACTCACAATGGAGGAAAAGGGAAATCCCCGCCAACACCAAACCCCTTGAAAGGACACCCACCCTTATATCTTTTCTTTCATGGTCTCCACTTTGTTTATGGTGATGATAGGCTTTGTAGGACACCATCTGTTCTTGATGTTTGAGGAGTTTTTTTTAACCTAGAACTGGCCTTTTAGAGGAAATTGCCCACCAAATGAAATGCGTTTATTGCACTTGAAAATGATAAAAAAAAGGTAATATCACTTTTAGGTGGGTTTGATTAGAAAAATTATATATTTTCAAGAATTTTAATATTTTTGAAAATATAATCCTCAATATTATACCTAATAGTATTAGGATTAATAATATTATAATTAATTATGTACTAGAAAATTTGATAAGTGGGAATAATGGGATAACTTATGCCCTAATTTGAAATTAAGATAGGTTTCGGTACACTTCTAATATAATGGTGTATCAGTGTACTATCAGATCTAACCGCACATTAAGTTTACATTTTTTTAAAGTTAAATCTCACATGCTATATAATAACATATCAATGATTAGATCTTGCGATGCACTAGTATACTTCTATGTCCATAGTGTACTATAGAATTTTCCTCTAAGATTTTCCTCTTTTTGGTAATTCGTTGCTTAATCTACCACAAAGTGTGCTCCAAACGTTTCTTCTACAATTTATGAGTAGCATTCTACTTAAACTTTTATTTAATTTCATTTAATCTTTTGCATTCTAGATAATATAAGGTTTTAGTGGAATTTGGAATGATTTTGCATTTCTAGCTTGGAAATTATGTTTTTCATGATGAGTATTATTGTTATAACACTTTATTTAGGAGTTATAGTGGTTTGGATGAAAGATTTAATGTTCTGAATGAGATTGGTAGTTAAATGCAAGGGATGAACAGTGAAAATCTACAGAACTTCTTAATTGAATTGATTTACTAATTAATTCATCAAGTTATTAAGTGCTTCTAGATAACCTGAATCAATTCAAGAATAGATTCATTGAAATTTGGAGAGTTGTTATCCAACCTAAATCAATTCATCAATCAATTTTTCAAACAATTCACTAATCCATTCATCAGGTGTCGAATTGTTTCTATACAACTTGAATCGATTCCTAAATTGAATCCCTTAGTTTTCCTTTGAAATTTTACATGTTTTAAGAACTTTACATGCATTGTACCTATTTATATGAGCTATATGAGAATAGATGATCTTATTATGGATAGGTAGGCATCAATGAACTTAATATTCATTGTGAAACCAAATAGATTGGAAATTATTGATTTTTTGTGTGCATATGCCATGAATGTGAAATATATGATATGCTCACATCGTAGCATGAATGTGTTATAAATTCTTTCCATATAATATGAGGATGAATAAGGTTTGGTTTACTTATGAATTGTTATGAATGAAAATGTTATGATATAGAAAGATGGAAGTGCTAATTAAGACACTTGGTTTATATGTAAAGGATTATGTTGAAAATATTATTTCATGATGACAAGAATGTTGATATAAGGGTATTTTATGCACTAAACCTCCATACTCATTTGTAAGGAGATAAACCCACTAATACAAGTAAGATGGAAACGCTAATTAAAACACTTGGTTTATATGCAAATTGCTATATTGAAAATGTTATTTCATGATGATAGGGGTGTTAATATATTGGTATTGTGGCTTAAGGGATAAGGATGAAGTTTGTAAAAAGATAATAATGACTAAAAGTCACAAGAAGATTTATTTAATTATTATGTTTAGATATTTTATCAGTTGCTTAAATCTTCTTATATTTAATATTGGAATTGTGAATGGAATGGATAATACCTTGAATGGCATCTTTGTTTTGGTATTCCATTGTGAGGATCCACCTTGATAAATGTATGCATGCACTCTCGATACTATGATGAGGCTCATGAGAGAGTTTGGGTTCCTTCTATTCATATGACTTTTTCTTATATAAAAATACAAGCATTTCCCCTTTCTTATGGATGAGACATAAGTTAGATTTCTTTAAAACCTTAATACTATGGCTAATTGAATTGTGATTTTGAATTATAACTTATCTAAAATAGTTACTCATTAAGTTTTAGGAAAACTCACTATTTTCTCTTCCTTTTTTTTTAAGGAATTCTTTCCTTTAGGTTTGCAATTACTCTCTTGATTGGCCAGAGGTAAGCTTATTCAAAGAAACTATGGCATAATGGCGAATGTTAGACGAATTTGATTAAGTGTTCACTCCACTTGTATGGTAACAAAATAAGGTCATTCATGGATGCAAATTTGGATGCTAAATTAGTAATGTATTCATACTTGAATCAAGTTTCTTTGAAAGTAAACACAAGATGGTATGTAAAGTATTGCATCGAATGCATATAAGCAAGACTTGTAGGTTGTTGCTCATGACAATTTTTTATGTCAATCATGTATCAAAATTTAGGTTGTGACACTCAAGAATTTAATTTTTTGGAATGTAAGATTACTATATTTAGCTCAATAGAAATATTCTTAGGATTGTTATAATATTGTATTTTATTTTGTATATTTTAAAAATATTAAAAATGTCCTCATTGAAAATTAAATTATATTAGGTGGTGGGTGGCAATAATTAGTGATTGATAGTAAGCATCAACAATAAATGGTAGCGACAATTGTGATTAACAATGGTGGGTGGTGACCGGTGATGGATAGTGTTAAATGGTGATCATAACAATGGGTGGTGCTCAATAATAATCATTAGCAAAGGATAGTAACTAATGGTGGTCACCGATAATGAATGGTAGTGGACAATAATCATTAATGGTGAATGATAGCCGACAATTTTTACAAGTGATAGATAATCGGTGGTGATAGTTACTAATGATGAAAGGTGACCAATGATATTTACTATAATAGGTAATGGTTAGCGATAGTCAACAACAGTAAGTAGTAATAAAATGAGATGTTAATAGTACTAGTAAAGCTTTAATAGAAGAATGATAAGATAGTCTATTTGTATGATTAAAACATTCTCATGTCATAAAAATATAAGATACTTACCTCTCTATGAGAATATTTTAAGAGGAATATTAGATTAAAAATATTCCTAATAATGTGAACATTTCTAAAAATATTTTTTCAAAATTTAAAACAAATATGAAAATTCCTTATTCCCTTAATGTAGGAAAGATTGTACACACAAAACTTCACATTAATCTTTAAACTCATTCCTTCTTCACATATTATGAGACTCGCAATTCTATGAATCTTATTATCTATTAAAGATAAATGAACAATAGATTTCTAAAAAGAGAGGTATTAAAATTTTCTCGTAAGTTTATGATAAAATTTGGGAGAATCATGTTTACAGGAAGGTCATGTTTTGTTATGTAATATTTTATAACTACTTTAGTCAAAGTTGAAACATCCCTTTTTGTAACATTTTGAATATTTTTTGTTGCAGCTATGACGGTTAGAGTTACGTCTTCTTTTAAAAAAAGTTATAACTTCTATGAAAAACCTACAATCTTTTAATAAAATCATGCCATTTTTTCTTGCAACTCTTTTTTGAAGTCATATCGAAGCAAAATCCTTTCAAATTTTTGTTTATGTTCAACGTTTTTTCAGGAAAATGACTTTAATGAAATTAATGTAGTTAGCCATGAGTAGAATTTGAATATATCAAATTAATATTAATTTATAATGCATAAAAGTTTTAAGAAAAAAAAATATTTATATTATTACTTGTCCTTTCCTTGCTGCTACTTGGATGGGAAGAAAGAAAATTTTGCAATTTTATCTCTTCTTTTGTTTAGTTCAAGAGAAAAGAGAAAGAAAAAAAAATTAAGATAGAATATGTAACTATAATCTTCCTTCACTTTTCAAATTTTAAAAATTTTTATCTCTCATTTTCTCTCCCATTTAAATTTAAAAAATTCCTAGGAGAGAATAAATTCCTCTTCTTTCTCTCCTAGGGCTGAAAGATAGACCTATGATAAGAAGTTATTATTTGATGTACATAGGTAATTTGAATTTTTATGGATTTGTGTTTAATTAACCATTCATTATGTTATTAATATTCTTCAATTAGTTAAACATGAGTACAGGTTATCTTTTTTTAACTTCAACCCAACTTTAACGTATAAAATAATAAGACATAAAATCAACAGCTATACAATAAATTTGAAATATTACGCTATTGGATTTTACTTATTTTGTTTATTTTATATCAAGGGCAAATATCACTAACTGTTTTAGTAATTTTCTTGTGCTCTTCTTTTTTTTTCCTCTGGTTCTTGGTTTGCTGGCTGTTGTTAATAGAAAGAAAAAACAGAAGGAATCTCTTATTTCTCCTTCATGTTCCAGTAAGAATATCACATAACACAAATGCATATAAGAAATCAGGTCAGAACGATTGCATTGGTCCAAAGATTCGCACACTCTGGATGAAACAAAAATTCCCAGCAACGTGCCAAATGTATCAGAATTTCCAATTACATTGAAGTTCATCATCTTACATAAAAATAAATAAAATAAAAATTCCACAGGTACATGAGTAGCTAAAAATATGTAATATAGATTCCCAGCTAGTTAGTAGCTACCGGCCCATGGTCCAATCTTGATAAATAGTGGATGCCAGGGCTTTGCTCTTGATCTTTCAACTTGCAAGAAGCCTATTGCTAACATAAAAAGTGGTAATTGCTTCAAACAAATGATCATTGTCAATTATGTCAAATTCTGCAGCATCACCGAGGGCCTGTTTTCCTGGATAAAGTGTGTTGCATCCTCATCTTCATGTAATACATTTGGTCTTGCACCTTAATTTCCTCAATCTAGAATCAGTTGCAACTAAGTCTATATTAGATCTGAGGAAGTTCTAAAATGATGCTAGCTAAGACAATTTACTACATGAAAATTTGATGCTATCTTGCAAAACAATAAGAGAACGATGTGTCATTATCTTCTATATGTTCCCATTGAATTTTGAAACAAAGGAGCAAGAGAGATTCTTTCGGGCAAATAAAAAACTTGGGGAAGATATGTTCAAATAATCATAGGTGACTGGTACAAACCTTAACAGCGGTAACTTAAAGACTACTACTTGCGATTTATCTATTTGATGGAGGATGAGGATTTTGCCCTTGTGAAGATTCAGCTTGCTGAGAATCCACACTGCCTCGAGAAACTTCCCTTTTCAATTTGTGATTATTGTATGCTGCTACTCCTGCAATGGCTGCAGGGAAAAAATTCCTTATTTATGAAGGTGCATTACTGCTTCACCTCCTGGCATTGAATTACTAAATTTTTCTATTTTGTATAATTTGACCTATATAGAATGCAAGCCTTGTACTTCTCTTAAGATATTTTGGTCAAATATCAATGATTATAGTTCAGCACAAAACTACAGTTAACTAACTTTTCTCTGTCTCCCCACTCCAAGTGACAAACTTCCATCTGAAGTAATCAGAAGCAACATATAAAATGTGAAGAATCACATCCTCTTCCTCCCTCTCCCAAAAGAGATGAGAAAAGGGTAATTTAGTATGCTTAGCCTCCTAGAATATTGAGGAATAAACCATTATATAACCTAACTAATAATTGAGTTTGTACTAGCTCACAACTTATGCGAAAAAGTTGTGAAGAATCACATCCTCTTCCTCCTCCTTCCAAAAAGAAATGGGAAAACGGTAATTTACTATGCTTAGCCTCCTAGAATATTAAGGAATAAACTATTATATAACCTAACTAATAATTGAGTTTGGACTAGTTCACAACTAGTTCCAAATTAGAGGTCAATTATTTGGTTGCAAGTTCAGGGAATCTACATATGCACAATCCTCCAGCAAGAACCCAAAGTTGGCCTATTGTTGTTTGTAATAAATGTATAATATAATATTTATGGGCTAACTCCCAAAAGACTGGTCAAAAGCAGAAGGGTTAAATAGATACATACCAATTCCATAACCAAACAAATTTATCATGGTCAACTCTGTATCCGCAAATAGAACAGCAGATAGTAAGACAACCACCCAATCCTTGACAACTCCAGCAACACGAATGGTCAAAGCACTTGTGTGTGTAATTACAAGGAAAACTGATAAGTTAAGAGCAAAAGTACAGAGACAGTTGAGGATAAGCACAATTGGTGGGAAGTTCCAAGGCCCATGTTCTTCCATCTTTGGTTTCTCTAGAAAAATCCATGGAATAAGCAGGCAGAGTGCACTGCAGAACAATATAAAATTGTTTTTGCAGAAGTTAATTTTCCATATGTGGGGAAAAAGAAGTTCGATAAGTAATTGTAAATTTTTAAAAAAATAGCACATGCCTGCAAGGACTAACATAATACATCATGGACAAAGGATTCAACTTGAGACCCTTCCTCTTAACAAAAATTTCCATGAAGATAAGTCTTAAAGCTTCACCAACAACACCACCCATTTGGTAAACAACTCCAATCCAACTTATATTTATTTCTCCATAAGAAGCTACTAAAACACCAAAACTTATCACTGACATGATTAAAAGCATTCTGCCACTCATTTCCTCAAGTCCTGCAGCTACTCCCAGCACAAAAACAGCAACAGGCACTGCAATTGACATTTGGAGAACCAGAGTGGTCATACAATTAGGATATTGAAGGAATGCTAGTTTGCTGCAATAATCAATAACAACATATTGTGCAACTATGACTAGTTGACCAACCAACAGTGGATTATCTTGAATGTCTCCATATACAAAAATACCAGTTATACTTAAAATCAGTAAATACCATAATTCATCTGTAGTTATTGTTCATATCCAATAGGACCAGTACCTACTTACTTATTGCCTTCAACATTTGTGCAAATGCAACAGAAATATAGAGGTAAGCAGTATTTCCCAACCAAAGGGTCAGTGCAAACATAGCTCCAATTGGCACAACCGATGTAGCATATCTGAAATAATCAAAGATCTAATTAGAATCTGTATGCAACGTCAATAAACATCAAGTCAAATTATTTTTACCAAACTTGCTCAATATTGACAATCTTAGTTAATCATAAACACGATCAAATGCATCACTAGATTCAAAAGGCCAATTTTTATAAAAATAAGCCATGTCAAAACAAAGATAGTGCCAATATTATTGACTCCAAAGGGCCTGCCCAACGAAAGGGGAAAAAAAAGGGAAACGAAATTGCTTGAGCTAATCACTTGGAAATTCAAAAAACTAATTGGGGATTTTCAATTAAAAAAAATTGCAGTTGAATTTTCAAAACATAGAAGTTCAATTGTAGAACACCCCTTAAACTTGTTCCCACTACTGAAAATAAACATTCCATCTTAATGAAGAGTGTTCATTTTATCAAGTCAAATGGATACCCTAGTTGGAACAATAATATTCAGTGTTAAGTTCCAAATCACCAACCTTATATCACAAGTATCTTGGTGACACATGATAACATTGGTTAGGCTTTCATCAGAAAACATTGAGAATTTGAGATTTCAAGGGTTCAAATGGTTAGGAGCTAGCCAGCCGATTGTAAGACTCAACTGGCTCATAAACACCCTTTCAAAAATGCAGCTAACAAACCATTCAGAGTGATCTTTTCTTCCTAACATAAATAATTCCTTCTAAAAAAAATTTAAAAAAAAAATTCATCTTCATAAACTAAAGAAACATGTTTGATAATCAGTTTTTCATACAGAACTATGAGGATCGGCCAGATAGAAGATGCAAAGGATAGGTAAGATGAACAATTAGCATATTTTGCCTAGATGTAACTTATCTGATGTAAGGCAGAGTTGAAACTTAGTGAAGAACTACCGGCACCTAAAAATTTGCAAATCCAAGAAATCCTGTCCAAGTACAGACCACATGGCTCCTAACTTTTTTTTTTCCCTCTGGTAATCAGATATTTCATATTTGATCAAAAGCTAAAGTACACACATCCATTTTTCCTACACTCCTATTTCTTATATCAATAACTATAGCTATTACTCTCTCTCAAACAATAACTACATTCTGATCTCACTTTTACATTTCAAGCAAAGATTGATAGTTATATCCAGTCATCACCAGCCAAGAACACGAATGAACAACTGAAGTTAACATATATAAAACTTCAAACTTAATGCCCAGGGGACACCCCAATGTTTAACTTCAAATCCCATTGGTGACAGGTGGGATTTGATTTATGGAGGAGATGGTTCACCCAACTGTGGAATCCCAAAGGACCAAAAACTAAAATCTCAAACACAACCACAATATATGGAATACACATTTTTACTCACATTTCAGGAGTCATTCCCTCCTCAATCTTCATAACCTGTAAAAAACAGATTACTATTGTAAAATGCATTAAAGTGATTGGTGATTGGTAAATATCACGACTAATAGATTGTTTAAAACACATACCTTCAGAACTTTGGTTAGTACAAAACAAAGAACAGAGGAGAACACCATGTGAAGTAGTGTCAATCCCAAAGGATAAGGGAAGTTTATTTCTTTAGAAGACAAAACCCACTGCAATTAACAATTTGACAAGGAGAATGTCTATCAGCCACTGAACAGAATTTCATTTATTTCATTCTTAGTCAAGCCATATTATCAAATCAAATATCCATGATAAAGGCAAATTTTAAATAGATAAGAGTGAAAAAATAGGAAACTAGAATTAATCTAGGAAAAAAATGCAAACAATCAAGATTTCCAGGTAACAAGATCCAAAACCCTAACCATAAGACTAGCATAAAAAACCCGAACAACAGGCTAACATAAGGCAATATTTTCACCAGCATTTCATAAACGAGATAATTAGTTATGTGCAGAAAGAGTTTATTAACTCTACATTTGCTTCCCATCTTTCCATAGACAAGGCATCATTTTTTGTCAGAATAGAATACTTAGGGCTTATCCAATAATTGCAAAGCTTTGCGTTGGATTCATTCCATATACATATTAACTTCAATTTAACGTCCCATTTGTTGTCTAAGAAACCAGAGGACAATTAGGTCAATGAAAATTTTCCAAAATCTATCTCTGAAGCTGCTCTGAGCATCAAAGGGTCCCCATTATTCTCTGAACCAACACATAGCCTCTCTGAAGGCCTAGCTCCCAAGGACCTAACTTCTTTTTCCCCCAATTCGAACTAAATACCCAGGACAAAGCAATTAGCCGAAATACCCGGATACACCAGATCTATAACCAAAAAAACAAAAAAATCCAGGGAATCAAAATAATCCACATGTTTTTACCATTCATTAAGAAGGCAGAAAATTTGATAGGAAGAAAGAGATTGGTAGAAGAGAACCTTGTTGAAGAAGATTTGGCCGCTGGAGAGAGAAATGTATAGAAGAAGGTAAGCGTACGTTATAACACTATCCTTCAAGGATGGGCTCCGTTGATCCGCCATTGCTGCAACCTGCAATGCAGATTTCGATATTGATGCAGCCTTTGTGAATTTTACGTTCAATTTGGCCAGGTAATCTGCATCTAAGATCAGATTGTGAAAGTCAAGTGCAGTATATTACATGAAAGGGCAAGCTAGCTCGCGTGTTCCATGGTCAGGGAGTAAATTCAACGAGGAAAACGGGTCGGGTCCCATAGCGCAACGACTGGCTTCGATCTTCGTCTGTGTTTTGATTTTTTTTTTTTTGGCCCTTGTCAGACCCCAAAAAAATCTTTGAGGTGTCGACTTCCTTAACTACAATTTTTTTGGGTAATAATAGTACTTTGTCCCGTGCGTTTGCATGAATATCTAATTTTATTGTTAATATAAAAATAAGACCTGTATAATAAATAAAATAAAAATTATAAAACATAAAATTTTAATTTATTTTACAATGTATTTGTAAATAACAAAATTTTGAAATGTAATATTAGACTTAAAAAATATGCAGATGAATAATTATATCAAATTACTTTGTTAATTTATTTAATATATTTTAATGATAAAAATTCATTTTATATTGCATACTATTTAGTAATATTAGTTTTTAAATTGAAAATAATAGGAGTGAGCTAAAAAAAAAGGTGCAATGAAGTATGAAAAAGAAATAGAAATAGCGTGTGAAATTTAAATTCTTAATAAAATCTTAAATTGATATATATTTTAACTTTAAATATAATACTTAAAAAATAATATTAATAAAAAATAGAAAAAACTTGAATAAGCAAATTTGATTTGAATTTTCAAATATTTTTATTAAAAATATATATAATTTGATTGATACTTTTTATATTAAAATTTTAAATTACTGAACATAGTTTTGTAATAAAGTTATATATATCATGTTATGTTTATATTATTTAATGATATTAGAGTACAAGTAGTAAATAATAATATTGAATTAAAAAAATAAAAATATATCTAATCAAATAAATTAAAAAAATAAATGAGCTATATAATAATATAAGCATTGAAAATTAATATGTGATTAAATGACTCAATTAAATTGAGTCTTTAACTTATAGAATAAAATATATCATAATGTATCTGTAGTTTTTAGTAATATTAGTGTTTGAGCCATAATAATAAGAGTATATATACAAAAACATGTAACACAATTGATAAAATGAAGTAAAACTTATTAATGAGTTGTAAAATATTGATAAAATATATTTAAATTAAAATATAGTACATAAAAATTGATACTATAAAATTTTTACAAGATTTAAATAAATATATTTAATTTTTATTTTTCAAATATTTTTATCAAATAATGGAGCATGAAATTATGTATTTTTATTAATATTTCCTATATTTAATTTTGAATTCATTTAAAATATTTTTAATAAAATTAAATATGTTGTGCTATAAGTATATACTTTTATGATATTAATATTTAAGTTGCAAATAATAATAATAAGTATAATAAAAGGAAAAAAATCAAAACATACAATTGAACAAATAAAAAAAATACTGAGTGAGTTATAAAATGATATGAAAGTTAAACATAAAATGTGTAATTAAATAATTTAATTAAATAAAAATTTTAACTTATTTAAAATATTTTTATGATAAAAATAAAGTACACCATGTAATATATAATTCTTGGTAATATTAGCGTCTGAATAATAAATAATATAAGTGAGTATGAAAAATAAAAAGAGTGATATACAATAGAAAAAATAAAAGGAAGAGAACAATAAGTAAGTTGTAAGGAATATTACACTTAAAAATAAAATATTGAGTAATTACCAAAAAAGAATAAAATATTGCATCATGTAATTATATTAAATTAAAATTTTATTTTATTTAAAGTATTTTTATGATAAAAATAAAAAATATCATATCATATATATAATACTCAATAATATTAGTATCTAAGTTTATAAACAAGAGTGAACAAAATGGAAAGAAGAAAAACATTAAAAAAAGAACAAATAAAATGAGGAGAGTGCGTAGATTGTAAAGTAATATAAAATTTAAAAATAAAATATATAATTAAATAACTAATTTAAGTTAAAAAATTTTAATTATTTAAAATATGTTGCTATAATAAAAAAATATACCATATTATATAAATATTTTTAGTTATATTAGCCTTTAAGCTGTATCAGGGATTGACATTAAAAAAAATGAGATGAGAAAATAAATATAATAGAATAGAAATTTTTAGTAAGTTGTAAAATAATATAAAAGTTAAAAATATACTATATAATTAAGTAGTTTAATTAAATTAAATCTTTAATTTATTTATTTTTATAATAAAAGTGAAATATATTGCATAATATTTATAATACTTAATGATATTGACATATGAATTGTAAATAATAAAAATAAATATAAAAAATAAAAATAAGAAAAATACGTAATCGAGCAAGCAAAAAGAAAAAAAATTGTACTTAACCCATAAAGCAACTATATATGAGTTTGAAATAAAATATATAATTAATTAATTGAATTATATATATATATATATATATATATATATATATATATATATATATATATATATATATATATATATATAAACACACAATATAAATAAAAAATGTAATAGAGTAAATAAAAATTATAGAACAATATATGACTTAAAAAATTACATAAAAATTAAAAATAATATGTGCAGTTAATTAATTTAATTAAACTAAAATTTTAATTTATTTAAAGTATTTTTATGATAAAATTGAAATATACCATGTTAAATATATATCACTCAATACCATAAATAATAAAAATAAACATTAAAAAATATGCAATAAAATAGATAAAAAAGAAACAATATATAAGTTGTATATTAAAATTTTAATTTATTGAAAGTATTTTTATAATAAAATTAGATATATCATGTTATATTTAGACTACTTTAAAATATTAATGCTTAAGTTGTAGACAATAATGGACTCAATAAAAAAATATGCAATAGAACTGATAAAGAAGAAAAATAATATGTTAGTTGTAAAGTAATATAAATGTTAAAATAGAATATAAAAGTAAATAACTAACTTAAAATTTTTAACTTATTTAAAATATTTTTATATCAAATAATAAAAATGTCATATTGTACATATACTTCTTAATTATATTAACATTTAAGTTAAAAGTGACATGAGTGAAAATGAATAAAAAAATATACAATAAACAAATAAAAAGTAGAGGAATAATGTGAGTTATAAAGTAATATAATAGTTAAAAATAAAATATGTAATCAAGTGTTTTTAACTCATCTAAAATATTTTATAATAAAAATAAAATGTAATATGTCGTATTTATACTATATAATAATATTAGTATATACATAAATGAATAATTTAATTATTTAATTTATTAAAAATATTTAAAAAATATATAGTGTTATATCTGTAATACTAAGTAATATCGATATATAAAATATAAATAATATAAGTGAATATGAAAATAGTCGTAATAAATTAATTAGATAAAAATAAGTAATAAGTAATGCCTATGTAATATAAAATAAAAAATAAATAGGAAAAAATGTGTGAAATCCTCAAAGTAATAGAAAAAAAATGCATAAAATGCATTTGAGCAGCAAGTAATTTTCAATTAATGAAATAGAAGGCGACACATAGCAAATTTATTCAAGAATGCAAATCCTATTTTAGTAAGGTAGCATTTTGACCTGTGCTTCCCATGAATATTTATTTATTTTACCATTATTATAAAAATAATGCATATTTAATAAAATAAAAAATTATGAAATACTAAAATTTTAATTTATCATATCTATTTTACAATCATATATTTAAATTTATAAATAATAAAATTTTGAAATGTAGTATTAAAGTTAAAAATAAATTATGTACTTTAATAATTTATTTAAATTAAAATTTTATTCATTTGAAATATTTTTCAAATAAAATTTTTTTGTGTTATTCTCATACTATTCAGTACTACGCCGGAGTTTAAATTATATATAATAGGAATGACACAAAAAAATATATATATAATGCAGTAGATACAAGGAATGAAAATAATGTGAATTGTAAAATTTTGAGAAAATTTTAATTGATATATTTCAATTTGAATATAGTACTTAAAAATTAATATAAAAAATATTGATAAAATTTAAGTAAATGAAATTGACTTTAATTTTGAAATGCTTTTCATAAAATTTAGAACATGTATTATGTAATTTCGTTAATATTTCTTATATTAAAATTTTTACTTATTTACATTATTTTGATAATAAAATTTAATGTATTATGTAATATTTATATTACTTAATGATATATATGTCTAAGTCATAAATAAAAGTAATGAACATGAAAAAAATAAAAAATAATTAATAGAACAAATAAAAATAAAAAATTTTGGATGAGTTACAATATAATATAATATAAGAATTAAAAATAAAATATATAATCAAGTAATTTAATTTAATTAAATTGTCAACTTATTTGAAAGGAAAATAAAATATATCATATTATATACATAATAATACATACATATATATTACATATATATATATATATATATATATATATATATATATATATATATATATATAATATTACTATATGAACCATAAATAACAGGAGTAGGTATAAAAAAGAAAGGAATAAAAACATGAAACAAAGCAAAGAAGAAGAAGAAGAAGATGATGATGATGTTATTATGAATATAATGATATTGTTGATGCACATTTCTTTCCTGAAGCCTACCCTAATGAAAGTGAATCAAATTTTAATTTCATAAAAAGAATTTAGTGTGAAGGAGGAATGTTAAAAATGTTCCCATAATGCGAAAAATATTTATGATACTATAAAGGTAATAATGTATGGCAAACAATCCAATGACCATATTGATCCTAAAGTATAAAAGTTAGCCAATGGAAAAAAGAAAGTCTTGAAGAAAGTAGTGAAATTTGAATAGAATAAAGGCAAGTCAAAATTAATATTTCACTAGTTATACTAGAACTAACCAAGCAAGAAGGCAAGAATCTAAATTACGGATGGCAACGAGATGGGTAATGACAAATCGATGGTATACTAGTCTCGCCTCGCAGGCTACAGAGCTCTACCCCATCCTTAATTATGGGGTAAGTTAGTGGCTTAGTGCTTTATTCTCGTGATTTGTGAGGTACAAAAAATCTTAAAAATTTTAAAAATAAAAAAATAAATTTATAAATTTTAAATATATACATAACTAATATTTAATATCCAACATAATATAATAACATTGATTTAAAATCACATATAATTTATCCAATTAATCTTAAATTTAAAAAAATAATTAAGATAAATATTAGTTAAAAATAATTAAGATAAGTATTTTTTAATTATAAAATGATTACAATGGGCTTATAATAATATATATTTTTAAATATAATATAAAAATAAAAAATAATTTATTATTTCAGAGCATCGCACCATAAGGTAATATTGTTTTGCCCTACTAATTACTTTCAGGTAAAAATTTGCCTTGTACCTTATCTTGCAGGACAAAATTTGATACCAAATTCATGTCCTGTGAGACAAAATTTACGATTCATTTTTTTTCCATCTTAATCTAAATTGGCACAAGAAAATTGAAAGGAGAGTATGTCGAAGCGGAGTGGATAAAAATGAGTTTTGACATGATAAAAGAAAACAACCATAGGGACCAAAGTTTAAAAAAGGAAGAAATAAAGGATATAATCATTATTATGAGTGGCTTCCACCTACAAAGACATAAAAAAAAAGCATTTGTAAAGACAAATTGCTTGTAGAAAGAAACAAAAAGAAGGCATGGAACTAAAATCACATTCTAACCATGGAAAGTTAAGTCGACATAAAAATGATAATAAGAAATAAAATTCTTCTTCAAGGCTTATAGTCCAAAAAATAAATGTTAACATTAATGTGGTCACTATCTTACCACTTTCATTCATTAGTACTAATATCTATAATGGTGGTGAAGACTTTGAAGATGATGCAACCACCATAGTGGTCAAACTTTTAGATAAAGAAAAAATTATCAAGAAGGAAGTCGTCAAAAGGTTTAAAATGCCCAATGAATCCATAAAAAATTATTTATGGCCTTTAAACATCAAAGCCTATCTAAATGGCCTTCTAATCAACCGAGTATTGATAAAGAGTAAGGCAATAATTAACCTCATGCTAAGGTTAATATTTGTTTAGCTAAGAGTGTAACCAAAATATATTGTGTCATCCTATATTGCAATCACTGATTTCAATAGGAAAATGTCAATTATTGAAAAGATAGTGCTAACTTATTTAAAAGTTAGTTCAATTATCAAGCCTATGTTATTTATTATACTACTAACTAAGGCTAACTACGATTTCTTGCTTATGAAAGATTGGATCCATGCAGCCAAAGCAATTTCATCTACTTTACATCAAAGATTGATTATGTGGAAAGAGGATGGAATAGTTAAAACCATATTGGTGGATGATAGTCCTTATTATATGCAACAATGTCACGTCGACTTTAAGATATACAATCCAAAGGTCAAGACCTTATAAGCTAACAATCACTTTGACCCTAACCACAATCAAGATATGTATTTTGGATACATTTGATTTCAAAATAATCCTAAAGGGCAAAGTAACAGGATTAGCTTATAATTCCAATGAGTAGCTATAAAATGTAATTTGCTTGATTTTTAGCTTATATAATTAAGCAAGTACAAAACAAAGTCCTTAATTATATTTATGATAATTATTTGTTTAGATTTCACAAATCCTTAATTAAAGAAAACACTAAGAATGTTAAAGTCTAAGATCATTTATCTAGGGACCAAATATGATAAAAGGCTAACTTTTATTAGTGCAATCTTGCTAAAGGACATTAAATAGTAAATAGTCGATATCTTGAAAAAGTACAAAGATTACTTTCTATAGAACTATGATAAATTGCCAAGACTAAGCAAAGATCTAGTTGAATGTAGATTACCAATCAAAGAGGGATTTTAACTATATAAATAGCCACCTTTACAATTTGTATTAGAGGTTATATTGAAAATTAAGGAGGAGATAAAAAGGTTATTGAAAGCCAAGTGCATTTGAACAACTATGTATGCTAAGTGAATTTCAAATATGGTACCTATAATAAAAAAGAACTAAAAGCTATGAGTGTGTATCGATTTCAAATATTTGAACAATGTGACACCTAAAGATAAGTATCCTATATCGATTGTATATTAGTTATAGATATGTTAATCAATATAGCATCAAGTCATGTGGTAGTAAGATTAATAGATGGAAATATCAAATATAACTAAGTCTATATAATCGAAGATGATATGCTAAAAACTCCATTTTGGTACCTAAGGTTTATTAGCACTTTTGAATAGGTAATCATATCATTTAGGCTCAAAAATACTAAAGCTACCTACTAATGGGCAATGAAAACTATTTTCCATAACATGATTGAAAAAATAATGAAAGTTTATATTGATAATGTTATAGTCAATAGGAGTTCTAATTAGGAGCATTTGGTCTATCTAAAAGAAGCTTTTCCTCAAATACAAAAAGACAATCCAAAAATGAATTCCCTTAAATGTGCCTTGATATTTCAGTAAGGAATTTCCTAAGTTTGCTTATTCATTAAAAAGGAATCAAAATTGACAAAAACAAAGCCAAAGCTATTATAGAAACTTCAACCCTAATCAACAAAAAATAGTTATAATGCTTTATAGGAAAGGTGAATTTCCTAAGAAGATTTATATCTAACTTAATTGGTCAAATAAAGGTGTTCTCATCATTGTTAAAATTGAAGAATGAAGAATAGTTTGTATGACAAACTAAATACCAAACCTCATTTGAAAACATCAAGAAGTACCTAAGCAATCCACCAGTATTATTTTTTCCTATTCAAAGGTGGCCTTCGAAAATGTATGTTTTAACCTTTGAAAATGTAATAAGTTATTTTTTAACCTAGGAGAATAATGAAGAAAAAATGCAATTTATTATTTATCTAGGATATTAAATGTAATTGAACAAAAATATTTAGCAATTGAAAAGTTATGTCTTGCTTTGTATTTCTCATGCACTAAGCTTAGACATTATTTATTGCTAACTATGGTATTAGTCATTGGTAAGTCTAATATTTTAAAATATATGTTGGCATGGCCCTTCATTCATGGCTAAGTCAAAAAGTGAGCTCTAGACATAATTGAATTTACCCTAAAATATTGCCTTTTAAGAGCAATAAAAGGCTAAGTCATGGTTAATTTCATAATTAAACATTATAAATTACTTTTCAACTTTTTTAAAGCCCACTATTGGAAGTTATACTTCAATGAGTTTTACCACAAAAATAGAGTCAAATGTGGTATATTGATTATAATATCATAAGGCTAACTAATTGAATTCATATTCTCATTAATCAAAGCATATTTAAATAATAAGACTAAATATAAAGCATTATTAATCAACTTAGAATCACTTCTAAAGCAAAAGGCACACAATGTGGAAATTTATGAGAATTTAGAATTAGTTATTAAATAAATTACATAAGAATACAAGTGCATGAATCTAAGTATAAATAAGTATTTAACCATTTTAGCTAGGCTATTATATGAATTCAATGATATTATCATTAGTCACATAGCTAGGTTGAGAATGAAAAGGTCAATACTTTGGCCTAATAACTTTCAAGTATAAAATGAATAACTTAAAATTAATTAAATTTATTTTAACACATGCAAGTTTAGAACCAACCAAAAAGATGGTTATTATGTATATGTGTCGAGCCATCTTTAACCAATTAAAGAGCAGCCTTGATAGATTATTTCAATAGTTCATCCAACAATGTTAATCAAATAACTAGGATTAAAGTTTTGAAATTCATATTGTTAGATAAAGAGATGCATAAGAAAGGATTTGAAGGCTAATTATTAAAATGCCTAGGAAGCTAAAGCGATTTCAATCATGAGAGAAATGCATGAAAGAATATGTGAGCACACCAGAACAAAG
Organism: Sindora glabra; assembly: GCA_020226215.1. Taxonomy (NCBI): domain Eukaryota; kingdom Viridiplantae; phylum Streptophyta; class Magnoliopsida; order Fabales; family Fabaceae; genus Sindora; species Sindora glabra. The sequence continues at coordinate 40,984,418 of CM035229.1, forward strand.
TTAAAATGAAGTGAACTTTAATAAGAGAAGGTTTTTATTAGCAGTAAATTATTAAATATTGTATAGATTTTTTTAAAGAAACATGGACCAATCTTAAAAATATTAGCTATTAGATTGAAAAATATACTCAAATCATAGCCATTTAAGGGTTAGGTTTTAGACATTGTTGGTAAAATATATCCTTCATCATCTAAAAATCATCATTTCATCTTTGTGGTAATTGATTACTTCACTAAATGGTTAGAAGAAGTGATTTACAAAGAAGTTAAGCAACTCTTGTCTCTGTTTAGATAGATTTTGGTAAGTCTATTCAATGGTTAACACTTTATTTAAATTAATTACTATGATTAAGAATTTCTTAAGTATGTCCATGACATGAATTTTAAAGCTAATAATTATAGGAAAGTTAGATTCAATGGTATTCTTCAAAACTTGTAATTTTTTTCAAGTTTTTCATGATCTTTTGAACTTTGAACAATAGCTTGTAAATCATGGTTAGGAATCTCTTTCAATAAAGCCACTACATTCTTAATCTACACAGCATATTCCTTATCAGCAATCGATTGTCTAATCAATTCAATAGTTGGAGTAGTTAAAGTCAACTAACTAATTCTATATGTTACTTTGTTAAGAAAGCAAAAAGGTCTTCGTTACTATCATACTAGTGCTTTTAGTTATTTTCTTGATCAAATGTTGTAATACCCTAGAAAAATATTTAGAATATTATTATTTTTAAATGCCTCAAAGAATTTATTTTAATTGATGAAGATAATTGAATCATGTTCATTTGGCTAATATTTTGTTCCAAAATGCATTTAAATAATTATTATGGTGATTCTTTCACGAAATTATGAATATTTAATAATTGTAAGCATATTTAAATATGGGTCGCTATGTAATTTACTGAGTATGAAAACCTAGGTATCCAAATTCCTGTTCAGAAGTATTAAAGTTGTAATTATATTTATATTATATTTACTTTTATCTAGAGTTATACAATTTATTAAAATATCCTGGAATTATTAGAAAAGAGAAGAAAAAAATAAAAATAATGAAAGTTAAGATAATAGGCTAAGATTTAAAAAAAGGTCTGGTGGTTAATTAAACAAATGGCTAAGATTAGGGGAAAGATAAGCTTATTGTGCATATAACACACAAAGTTATAGCCCATAGCTCACTTTTTTCCTTTTTTCTTCTCTCGCCAGTAAATCCTCCTCATTTTAGTTTTCTCTGTTTTCTTCCTTTCTCTTTCCTTTTCTTCCTCCAGCATCCTATTTCTATGCCATCCCCAGTAATCACAACATCGGTACTAATTACTACCAATTTGTCATCGTATGTCTCTCTCTTTCTCTCCTTATATCCCTTTCCTTTTCATTATCACGAATGAAGGCCAAAAAGAAAAGCTTCATATGTGATGAGCTAGTTGAGAAGGAGCTTCCTCACTAAGCTATCTTCCTTTACATGCCTCCCTTCACATTGAAATGGTAGCTCACTAATGCTATAACGAGTTGTTAGTTAAAGCTAGACTAGTAATGTACTAAAGTGATGGGTTTTTTGGGACTATCGATCCAATTCACACTTTTCACCTGCCATTATTTCCAACACATCCTTCTTATTACCAAAAAACCTACTAATATTAGAAAACTACCATTTTTACAATTAGAATGGCAACAAAATAGGCCTTTGACCCCTTTAGTTTCACCAGTGTTCCGGTATCATTTCATGATCAATAAAGTTCTGATAAAGTGCATAAGAGAGAGGTTAGCTTACCTATATCATGAACTTTGATATTTTAGCTAACTTAATGCATAATCTAAGAAGCTCTATTTATGTAGGCTTTTAAATGCTTGATGATAACTAATTTACAGGAAATGATTAGAGTCCTTTCATAACAAAAAGATTTAATAATTTTAATGATTTGAACTTAAGATGAGAAGGCCTATTTTTGAAAAATTTTCAAATACATGATAATACTTATAAAAAATATGATTTTTATATTACAAAACAATAGAACATGATTAAAGTATTTATGGAGTAATGTCTTTTCTTAACTCGAATGGTTTATGTATAACTTAAGGAAAAATCCTAAATAAATGGGATGTGGTTGGGTGATCCTATTGAATTAGATTTAAAAGTATTAGTAAATAAAGGTATGTTTGGTTAAAGTGATATAATTGAGATCTTCTTAGATCATTCAATATTATTATTTCTACTTATGTGAGCTTGATTCAAAAGTCTTTATATAATGGCACATTTTTAATTTCCTATGGTTAACCTTAGAGAAATAAGAAAATGGTGACATAAGATATTAAAATATTAGAATTGGATCTCAAAATAGTAATTTGTGAAAAAAATTGAGTAAATCCAATTTATTCATAGATTATCCTTGTAAATTGTGAGTAAGAAGATAAGGAAAAGTTAAACTTAAAAACTCCAGAGTGAATCCAACAGGCCCCACCAAATGAGTATATATCTTATCCTAAAACTTGTATATTACTTTTATTGATTGATTGTTATGTTTTTCATCTACTCTATGGATTATAAATATGTTCATACATGGAATTGAACTTATCTATGATTAGAGAACTTTAATCTTGATATTAGTGATTGTTTAATTAATCGATAAGCTGTTAATGTAATTAATTCATTAATATGTGTATATATATATTCATATGGTTATTTCATAAGATATTATTATTCACGATCTAAGACCTTGAGGTAAAAGCAACATACCATTGTTATTTAATAATTCTTGATGCTATTTATTCTTAATAAAACAATAAGCTATGAATTTGTATATATATTGAGTGAATGTGGATTGACCATGTCTATGCTTAGAGAGCATGGTCATATTATTATTGATTATTGATTGATTGAGATTGAGTTGATATTGTTGCTTATGTGCTAGAAAAGTGTAGCATAAATTATATTGGGGTGTGAATAAACATTGCTGTTAACCTTAAGTTTTATATAATGAGTTTTGATGATGATAAATAGGTGATTGTAATGGCATTGTATGTCTTATGCTAAAGTGATATGTGTTAATAGATATACTATGTTATGGTTAATGCATATATATGAAATGATAATTGTACTTATTCTTGTATATGCATGATGACAACTATATGTTTGCAATAACATTGCATATCTTTGTACTAAAATACTATAAAATCTTCAATAGACATGCTAGATTATAATTATAATAGCAATACTTGATTATATGCTAAAAAAACTATATTGTAGATAATTATTACTAAATATATAATTAATCAAGATATATGAAAGGATAATTATGCATGTTCTTGTGCTAATTTATTTTATATGAATCATGCATATCAATATCTTGATATATGATATTAGAGTAACTATATGATTTACAAAGTTTATAGTTATTATATAAAAAAGTCTAAGATGAAAAATAGTGAGCATTGAAGGAAGGAAATGGAAGAACATGTTATGCTCAACTCTAGAATAAGGAAGAAAGACAAGAAAGGAGATGTGATATAAGTATTGAAAATTAAAAAGATTAAAAGTTTGGAAGCATAAAGAAAACCCAAGAAACTTAATTGGTATTGTTTTTCATCTTAAGGCTTAATCTTTCTTGTAAAATAAAATATTTCATAATATAGAGCTCAAACATGTTTTTCATAATCTCAGCTTGATCAAAATATTTTAAAAGATAGCCCACAGTTATGTTTTTACAAGATAGCCTATGGGAGCATTTCAAAAACTAATGAAATATGAGTTTATGATGTTTTCAATTTTGACCTTTAATCACTGTTTTAATCATATCTCATAAAATACTCATGATTTGATTGCCTTTTTCTTATGAAAATAGACCCGAATAACTTTTCATGAACATATCATTTGCTTAAAATGATCAATATATGAAAGGGTTATGATTCTTTCAAGATGAGTTTAGAAATCAGTTTTTTGCATTTCAATCATTTCTGACATATGCTTATTATTTTTATTATATCTTGAAAAATACAAATAATATGAACATGGAATTATTTTTACATGAGAATAGACTCCAATATTTTTTCATGGATAGGTTATTTGCTTAAAATAACTAAAATATGAAAAATTTATGAATTATATAAGTTGAGTCTCAAAATTAAATTTTTACAAATATACTATTTCTAACCTTTGCTCATTGTTTTGAATATATCTAAAAAATGATATTAGATATAATTATGAAACTAGTCCCATTTGAAAATAGACTTAATTAACTTTTAAACGATAGATTATTTACTTAAAATAGACTTAAAATGAAGAAGTTATGATCTTTTAAAATTAAGTCTGCATTTCTATTTAAATGAATTGATTCACCAATCAATTCTAGACATTCAGAGAGCACCCTGAACATCTTAAATCGATTCATCAATTGATTTTGATCATTCTAGTGTGAGAATAATGGCTAGTAATGGCTAATTTTCATTTCTAATAACCCCAAATGGCTATATTACTCCATGGGCTTTCTATATAAACTAAGAAATACTAAATACAAAAAAAAGAAAGCCTGAACTTCATTTCTTAACATCATTTTAATCCTTCTTTCATCAATATTATGAATTAAGCTTTACATTTGAATTTTTTTCTATTCTTGGTGTTTCATTTATTTTATCCACTCTTTAAAAGAGTTTATTTAAGTTAATATCTGTCTTGTATCACTTTAGAACTGCAAAGGGTGAGGTATCCTTTAGAGAATCATTGAAAGGGTGAGAAATCTTTTGTAAAAAGAGATTTTGCTTAAAGAAGAGTAAGGATTGTAAGGTTTCTTCAAGTGTCAATTGAAACTTGAAGGGATAGTGGATTGATATACAAGTTTGGAGAGTAGATGTACACCTTGGTGAGGATATCCAAAGGAGAAACTACTATAAATCTTTATATTTGATCTCTCTACCCGATTTCTCTACCCTATCTCTCTATTATTTCTACACTATACTATGTTTCTCTGGTTTTGCTTTATTTTTCTTGTTGTATATGCTTTATTTTATTACTGTCATTTGTTGAATATTTGCTGTATAAATCCTTGTGCTTGATCTCTCTATCCTATCTCTTTATTATTTCTACACTATATTATGTTTCTCTAGTTTTTGCTTTGTTTTTCTTGCTGTATATGCTCTGTTTTATTACTATCATTTGTTGAATATTTTATTCTTGAATGTTTATGTTAATGCTTGGATGATTATATACTTAAAAGAATTATAGGTCCATGTATATGTTTCTTAATTATTTTGTCTATGTATAGTTGATAAACTAGTTAAATGAATTGTGCTTTAATGTTGATCTTATTAGTCTAATAGCTGAAAAAGAACTCAATTTATGTATTGGCTTCTTGATTCTTATTTATGCATAATTGAATGAATTACTTTGCACAAGTGAATTGAATTGTTATATCTAAAGTATAAACATATTCATAAAGCTTTCTTGGAAGTGTTTAGATTAAAATTATTCTCATAACTTCACAAAATCAAAGGGTTTTCAAGAAGGATTTAAAAAAATAGTAGAAGTTTTAAAAACACTCAATTCACCCCTTATTGGGTGTGGGTTACCAAGGCTAACAGTTGTGACCTTGCAAAAAGGTATAAGGATTTTATTATATATATATATATATATGTTGTCTGTGATTAATATTGCCCTGCGATGATGAAATAGTTATTTTATGTTGAAACTATATTGTAATTGTGATATATAGAACTTAAGCTCTAGTGTTTATACCATACTATGAGTTATGCTACGACCAGTATTGAAATTATGAAATATGATAACGGCAATAATGTGAAAACTAATTAAAAATTTTCCAAAAAAAAGGTGGATAGGTACAAAGTTAACTCGAAAGGAATAAGAATGGAAAACTAAGAATAAGGATGAATCAGGAATCAAAATATGGATGCATGTATATTTCTTATAAATTATGAATTGTGTTATGGCATTGAGAATTACTTATCCTAAATAGTTTTATGTAATGTGATTATGATAATTTGATTGTGATTAAGCCATGTTGGCTACTTAGAAGTCTAATGACTACTTGGAATGGGCTATGCATGTGATATGGTAATGATACTATATAAATTGAATGGTTAAAACTATTATGCTTTGTGATATGACGTAGAAAAACCTAAGTTGAGTGCAGGTAAATACATCAACCTGCGAATCAATATTGCATGTTACAAATTCCAGGACTTGGTTTGCAACTATTTTTATTTTAATGCATAATTAGCATATTATTGTTCTATATTATTGATTCAAAGTATAATTGTAGTAGATATATGCTTATTGAGTTCTTACAACTCATTTCATTTTATTTTCAATATTTTCAAGTTGAAATCAATGCTTTTGAACTTCATTGCATGTTTGTAGAATCAAATACTGCCATGTTAGAAGATTTTAACAATTAGATCAGGATTAGAAGTGAAGTTGTTAATGTCTATATAAACGCTAAGCATGATGAGATTGTGCAGTATTATGTGTATTTTGAGTTATTGTCATATTTGTAAAGCTTATAGGTTTCATGATTTTGGACATGTAACCTTCAAGAAGTATACAAAAATAGGTAAAACTCGATTAATTTTTCTATAAAAAATAATTTATAATAAAATTAAGTTGCTATGAAGATAAAGAGATTTCCAATGGGCAAAATCAATGCAAATAATGTCAATGTTAGTGGAAATTGAATAGCAAAATTAAAACTAGTCATGATTAGGTTTGAGTCATAATAGATTTATTTTTTACCAAAATTAGATTTGTGTTCAATTGGTCAAAAATGACATATTTGTCAAATTCATACTTCAAAATGCTCCTACCATTAAGATAGTTATTAACATTTAACAAAAATTTTAACTCTTTCCTAAAATTATTTTTAACTAACTCTTCCTTATCAAAGTTATCTTTATTGCTAGATGTTAGCAAGCTAGCTTCAAAATACATATTTGCTTCTAACAATTTCTAGGCTAAGTTTGTAAGGAATTGCAATTGTGTTTCTTAAGTTAAAGTGAATAAAATGTCAATTAGAACTAAGACATTAGCTAGAATACCTTGGGATTGATTTGCAAAACTTTTAAATTACAAACTTTGATAAATCAAATGTTATAAAGGCTAAGTATATTTAGTATTGTTCAAAGTGGTATGCATTGGTTAATCTATACTTTGTACCTAAAAATTGAAAATAATTGAATATCAATCAATTTACTAAGTAATATTAGAACCAAAAAAAGGTCGAATGATGAGGTCGAACTTACTATAATGATAGTTATGGTAGGTTAAGGTATACTGTGAGATAGTAGTTCAATTTAAGCGCTCGATATTAGTTGTAGTCATTATGGAAGGCACATAGGGGTGTGATAGTAAGGTTTTCAATCTTAGTTTCTTTGGCTTCAATTAAGACAATTGTTCAATTAGGTGATTACTACTAATGGCAAATGTTTTTCTTTTAGTTTGTTTTCTTTTTCATGAAGTTTAGATAAGAGCATTTTTATCCTTAACAAATATTTTTTAGCTTTTTTATGCTTCTTTCTAATTTCTTTAGCCTATTGAGTAACTTACTGAGCTATATGTTCAACCTCAGTTATAATGCATAGAATATGACTCAGAGGAATAGCTGAACCTTCTACTAAAAAATAATTCGTAAACAAATGCATTAATGAAATAATGCACAAAATAAGGATAAGTTATTCTAAGCTTTATTAGATGGCAAGTTGATAGTAGCCTAAGGTGTAATCTCGGTTACCATTTCATTAATAATGTAAGAAAATAAACAAGTAATAATTACTTCTGAGGCATGCTTCTTTATCCTTTTTGGTTTTATATATTTAACAAAATTGAAAGGATTATTCAGTAAAGCTATTAGTTTGGGTCATAAAGGAGGTTTCATTAAAGTATTTTCAAAACCTAAATTATTAATAAAAACATGCTAGAATTTCTTTTGGAAAAACTAATCATAAGCATTTTTTACATTTTTAAGGATGTTTTAGCCTCTCGAAGTTTGTAATTTATGCTTTTAAAATTATATTCAACTTTATAATATTTTTCAAAAGTAATAATTTTGGCAAAGTTATACTTGCAATTTTCTTTAAAACCTTTATAGTTTGCACAAAAGTAATATAGGTCAGTTTTTCATCAATACTCCATAAACATGTCAAAATATTTGTTAATTTGGCTAAACACCAATCTCATAAAGATTAAGGATAAGCATAATAGGAGAGAAATTTTAAAAATTGAGGTGCTTGGCCATAAATTGAGTAAGTTCATCAAGGTGTAGTACTTTAGTAGGATCTTATTTAAAATCTAAGTTAGTAGGGTCTAGAAGAAGACTTTAAATGAGGTCAAAATGCCATGTTAAAGTGTTTGGTAAGACTTTAAATACTAAAAAACTCAATTTGTTAAAAGTTAGTTATCACTAGTTAAGGGTATAAAAATTTTAACTAAATGCGAACACTAATAAGGTTAGTCCAATTAAAAGGGGACTTAAACCATTTAATGCCTTTAGACTAAGAATAATAAAGGTTAATTCTCTTCATCTTGTGATCAGTTAAAAAAGTGTAAAGGATAGAGAAAGAATGTTTAAGAAGTTTCTTAGGAGTTTTTGACTTAATTAACATAGTTAGTACCTTTTATGCTATTTGAATCCCTTTAATAGAAAATGGTACATCGTTCTTCTAGGTCTTTTTGCCTAATTCAAAGTCATTCCATAAAATGATAGATAGCTACAATTGAAAAACTCAAAGTCATCCACCTATATTAGTAAAAGATTTATTTTGTTTAAGATATCTAGAAACCATGGTGATATTATTGAACATATAAGCTAATACTAAAAACACCAAAGCAACTTGTTGACTTCATTCAAAATAACAGCTAATGGGACATAGTTCGAAGGAACTTTTAAAGAATAAATACAATATAAATGTTTGCATAATCAATATGTTAGTGTTTGATATTATTCATTGTTAAACCTTTGGCTCTTTGATATGAGATTAGAAAAGTAGTGTAAACCAAATTATTGACTATTAAAGCAACTAGATTTTTAAAATTTTCTATATAAAGTTAAAGAAAAAAGGATGTTGTTTCTCTTATAGCTAATAAATCTGTCATAGTTGAAACATTAAATATGTAAAGGCCATATAGGATATGAAGTGAATTGATTGAAGATGATCATAAGGAAATAACCACACCTAATATTAGGTTATTGACTCTAATTGGAAGCTAAGATAGTTAAATGATTTCAAAAATTCTAACAAACTTCCATTGGTTAGCCTTTTCTTTTTATACATGATCTAGCCAAAGGATGTATTGAGTTAAAGAATTAGATGTGGGAGAAGAAAAAATATAGAAGGTTTGGTTCACTTTAATAACCTAAAGAGAAATGGGAATTAAGGCCCTAGTAAATAAGGGTAGTATTTAGAGCTAAGGTAGAAGGTCCTTAACAAATTTAGCAAAAAGGCCAAGATGGCAAATTGGTGATTCATCATCATCAATAGAAAACTCTAAAGATAGAAGTAATATCTAGAGCCTCAAGATTTTTTACTCCTATATGTTAGGATCAGTTATTTAACTAATGATGCTATAGATTAAGTTTAAGAAGTAAAGATTGATGGAATAGCCATGGTGAGCAATTTGAAAAGAAAGAGTAAAACTGAGAAAAGCAAATATGAAGGTTAAAGGTGAAAGTGAAAAATGAAACTGAGCTTGAAAATTTACAAGGGATGTTTATAAGGGCAATCAATGCATTAAAAGTCCTGTAATGATCAAAATGGCTGGATAGAGAGGATTAGCATTAGGGAGCCATAAAATTTAAAAAAACACATATAGTTGTAGAAGATAAAAGACCTAAAGTTGTGATAGTTTAATAATAGAATGGATGCACCCTAGAATTCCATATATGCAAGCATAAGATTCAATAAAGATTCAGCTGCAAATGTTAATAAGGAATTTGCCAATGAATTGCAAAGGTCAATTAGTCAATTGATGTCATTTACATAATAACGTATAGGATTCTATAATAATGCTTTTATACTTCATTTTTTGGCCAAACTTAGTCAAACAATTATATCAAAATGATACATCTTCATTAATAGTCTTCTAATCTAGATATGCACCAAATTATCATAATACAATAAGGTTTTCTTTTGAGTCACGAGCAAGGTAAATTTTCAACCAAGGTAAAGGTTGGATAATCATGATAGATGGTTTAATGCTCACATAATCTTCAACTAAATCCAAGTCAAATAAACATGATAAATGACTTTCTTCAACAAGTAGTGAATTTTTAACTTAAGCATATGCTAAATATTCATAACAAAATAATTTAACACTTCTTTGATAGTCTTTTAACCTAGATATAGGCCAAACTATTTAATGAGATGATGTTATCTCTAGAAGCATGGCTAAAGTAAGGTTGTTTAACCTTATTTTTATTTAGTTCTACTGAGAGTGAGGATTAAATGATCCTAATGTAATATCTCAATGGCAAGTAAATCTCTAATCAAGATATAAGTTGAATAATTAGACCAACAAGTTAAACTTTTGTAGAAATCTACAAATAAAATACAAGTTAGATATCTATAACAAGATGGTGAAGCTTCTTCCCAATAGATTTTTGGCCAAAAGTTCAAACTAGCCAAAAAAGGCAAGATACTTTAGTTCCTTTTCTATAACTCAAAGCATTTAAACTATTGGATCAAAGGGGCTTTGTTTACACATATTTAAAAATTTGGCATTTGAAATGGTTGAACAAAGTGTAGGAGTGGAAGGCAACTTTTTTTGGCCAAAGAGACTTGCAAGTTGAACAATCCTACAAGCTAAAGTGAGTTATAATAAAGTTTCTTATTGAGTTATGATGTGGCAATTAACCAAACATAAGAGTGTGACATGTGTGAGTCACATGGAAGCTTGAGACATAATCCGAGAAATATGCAATTGCTATCTAAACCAGTGATAACTATCTCCATAAAAAACATAAATAAGAGAAGACAAAAGAAGGAAGGATCTTTTCGCCAAATTTCACATTAGATATATACTAAATTGCATTCTATGTCTCATTGTAGCACTCTATTACCATTTTTCTTTACTTTTATTTGCAGGTTGTGCAATTCTTCTTCTAAGCTTTTAAATGCGAACAAATTAGGATATTTTTCTAGAACTAATTGTCCGATTCTTTGCAAAGATTCTTTTATGAATTGCATTTAAGTTGTCTTTTTTAGACACTTTGATGTATATGTTGATCATTATTTGCATAAATGTGAATTTTATCATTTGATTGTATTGGTTATTGATTATTTCTCTTGCATCAATGCCTCTTTCTTCAAAACTTCCCTAATAAACTAAACAAAATCCAAAAATAAGTTAATTCCAATGGTGGATTTTCAGCTTAAAATAGTAAAGCTTCCTAATTACAATTTTGAATCCCATGTAAATTAATCATCTAATTTACTTTGGTAATTTGTTTGTTAGAGATTAGAAATTTCAATCGGCACTTAAACCTTTTTCAAAGCTTTAATTTGTAGATTACTAAGTACTAACACTAAATTGTGTTTGTTTTCTTGTCCTAAATGGATTATATAATTTACATGATTTCTAACTTAACATGTCATTCTCACTATTTTTTTTTCTTTCTAGTAATTATGAACTTGTAACTTATTGAATATATATGCATTAATTAAAATTTCCCATAAATTTAATAAAACTTACTAGCTAAGATTTAATTTAATCTACTTTATATATTAAAGGAATTAAAATAAAATAATTTATTTAAGAGGACTAATATGATCTATTTATATATTAAAATAATGAAATATTATAGTTAAACTTTCTTTTAATTTTTATAATGGTTACTTTTTGAGTTATACTAATATGTAATTAAAAAAATCATATTAATATATATAATCTTACAACTTTTGTAAAAAGAAAATATTTTTTACAATTTTCTTTGAAATGCTATGACTTTTATATAAAAATTTAAAGAGTTTTTCTAAATTTTTATGCAAATTTAGTTGTTGAAATTGTGCATTTGCTATATGTGAACTTTATACAAAATTATAAATTTCTTTTTTCAAAAGGTTAAAAGATTTTGAATATCAAGTTGTAATGTTTAGGAGAAATACTAATAAGTAAATTGGTAACTAATAACTTAATTTATAATTAATAACTATTAACTGATAACTGATAACTAATAATTAATAAGTGAGTTAATTGTATTATAAGTATATAGTAGAATTATCTATTGAATAGTTGAAAAATGTAAAATGACATAAAAATATATTTTAATATAAATAGGTATATGAACTAAATTAATTTATCTTTATTTTGAAATTAAATTGTGTTGGTACAATAAATATATTTGAAATAAAAGTATAATTACTTAAAATTTAATTAATTATATTTTTATATTACATATTTATTTATGTACTTATTATTTATTTACTATTCAAAACAAGAATATAATTACTTAAAATATAATTAATTATATTTTATAACATTAGAAATTTATTCACATACTTATTTTTATTTATATACAATTCAAAATAGGACTTAATTGCCTAAGATTGAATTAATTATATTTTATAATATTATATATATTTATTTTTATTTAATTATTTGTACAAAAATTTAGGGCATATATTAGTCAATTAATTTAAAAAAAAGAGAAGGATAAGTTTGAAAAATAATCAGTAAGTTATAAATTATCAATTATAAACTATTTCAAGTAATTTGTTAAATTAAAATTTATTTTTTTGATAAGTAAGTATATTGAGCATCTCTTGAAATTAATTCATAACTGATTGAGCAAACCAATAAATTATAAATTAGCCAATTTATCATGCTAAATACAGCCTTTGTTTATAATATTAATATATTATATTAATTTTTAGTACAAACTCATAAAATTTTTAAGAGCATTATCTTCAAACCATATTCCTTCTAACATATTAATTCTAGAGTCTTCAACAGGCAACAAATATTAAACTAAAATAAATTTTATATTACATTAAATCTCGACTTGATTGCTACTTTCTTATGAATATTATGATTTTATTTGATAATTAGCTGATTACATTGGCGATTAGTTAATTTAGGCCTTATTTAGCAACTAGTTGATAGTTGTAACGATTAACTGATTCAATTATTTGTTAGCTAATGATTATGTATTAGCTAATTTAACTAACTAATTGCATTAACTTTTTGAATAATAATATTTAGTAAAATCAGTTATTTATGATTAGTTGTTTGAATATAAAATGACATATAAGGATATAAGTATATTTTATAAATTATTTAAGTATTCTTTTATTTTAATATTTTAAATTTTATATATTAGTTAATATATTAAATTTTCTTATAAATAATATATTATTATGATTTATTATTAAATTATTAGATATACTATAAATAATATATTATTATATATTAGATATTTTTAAATTAAATTAATATGATTTTTATAATAATTAAATTTTTAAGAGTTTTTTAGAAAGGATAAAATAGAAAATATGAAAATTTATTAAGGGCAATTTGATTATTTTTACCTATTAGCTAATTAAAAATGTTGATCCTTTTAGCTTTTTCAATTTTGGCATTTTAAAGGCAACCAACTAATCAAATTAACTGGTTGTCAAATGTCAAAATTAGCTGATTGTTAAGCCAATCAACTAATTTTGTTCAAACTAGCTGAGAACTATTGAAAAAATTATTAGCTAAACATCTCTTTAATTAATTGTTAGTTAATAACTAATTGTATTAATTAATTTGACCAGTTGATTACATTAACTTTTTGAATAAGATTATTTGATAAAATTAGTTATTTATGATTAATTATTTATATGTAAAATGACATATAATGACATAGATATATTTTATGAATTATTTAAATATTTTTTTATTTTAATATTTTATATTCTATATTTAGTAGATTAATTTTTCTTGTATATAATATATCATTATAATTTATTATATATATTAAATATTTCTATAAAATTAAATTAATATAATTTTTATAATTATTAAATTTTATAATTTAAAATGAAATTATAAATAAATTTTAAAATTATTAAATTAAAATTATGAATTATAATTTTTTATTTTTAATAAAATTAAATAAATTTAATTTAATAATTTCAATATTTAGAAAATTAATACCACATATGCTTTAGTAGGCTACTACTCCCTAGTGATTACATCACGTCACATCCTAAAATAATGACATAAAAAATAAAGAAATGAGGAATGCCGAAAAAGGTGAGTATAAATATATTTAGTTTTTTTTTTCACTAGAGGGACAAATTGGAAAACCCCAATCTTTTTATAATTAGGTACAATTTGATCCTTTTATAATTACTCATCAATTAGCTAAATGGAAAACACTGCCCTTCCAACATCTCCATAATAGTTGTTTGTATGACAATTAACTACTCAAATTGGTTAATTACTAAACATCAAAATTGACTGATCAACCAAGTTAATTAATCAATTTTAATCAAGTCAGTCAAAAACTACCCAAACAGTTATTTGTTAGACATTTCCTATATTATATGTATAAACATTGATTATTTCGCATTTTTAGTCAAAAGTATGTAAAACATCCTACTTTGCCATTGAGAAAATTTGACAGAACCGGGCATGGCAGGCTCGGCACTCCCAATTTTAACGATTTTAACAGGGTGGACAATCTTGTTTTGTCCATTTTGTATCATAACATCAGGGCAAAAAAAGAAAATGGCAGAAACTAGAAATAGTAAAAATTTTAAAAGAACGGAGTGGCAGGAGAAAAAGTACTTTTTTATATTTCACACAGAAAAATATATAATTAAAATAAATTCTAATGACCATTTAAAGACACTATTTTTAATACCTTAACCAAATCTAAGGGCTCAAATAAATTACAAAATAACAAAGTTACAGCACAAATTCCCATCAACAGCAGTCTAGCTGATAACCAAGAACTATTAAACGATTTAATTGCTACATAATGATAATTTTCTTTCTCAACTATCTTTACTAGTGTCTTCCAATAAAAGTTCTTTCTAGTCTGTTATAGATGTGTTGCTCTACAATCTATCTTCCAAAAGTAGTAGTATATTTATTTCCAGGCCTTGTAGTTACAAGAATAAGCAACAGAGATCAAAGAAATTTCAGTTTCCTGCTTCCATTGGAGCCAAGATGCAATTTCCCAGTGTGATTTCTCTAGTCCACCACAAAATTCTAGAGTGAAGGGGAGAGAGTAGACCCTGCTATATTGTGAGTGTAGAGAAAATATAACGACTCTCGCAACTAATTAATTCTTATTGCTTTGTTCACAGAACCTGTTGAATATATATATTTTCTGTTACAAATATCACCACGAAATTGTATAGAAGTGGAACTTGCCAAAAAATTGGTTAACAATGGCTGACTGGATCATATGGTGTTTTCGGTCATCTTTTTCGGCAGATTGTTATTCCATCTCCGATTGGTACCTAAGACTCCAAAAGAGTTATCAAGAATCCCTAGAAATTGTATTAGTAATCTGGAAAATTTGGGTGCTTACCATACTAATGCTTACTCGCTTGTCTTCCAGTAATCGTTGATTAAAAGTTCTAACGCTGACAGTTTTGTTGTCATTTACCTGCATGTTAGAAACTAGAAAGTCAAAATGTCAGGTGCACTCAACTGCAATTGAAGGTAGACATTAGATAATGTTTATTCACCAGTGGGTCTGCGACTTTTCCATGCCAAAGAACATTATCAACTACAATTAGACCTCCAACCCTCACCTGGAACAACAGAATATCAACAATATAAGGTAACCAGTTCACGTGAAATGCAATTAAAATGTATATGAAAAATTTTACAATTAAGTGGGGAGAAAGGGGTTTGGAAAGGGCTACTTTACTAGTCTATTATGTTCTCACCAACTGAAGTAGCAGCTCAAAATATTTCTGAGTCATCCTTTTCTCAGCATCGATAAATGCAAAGTCGTAACTACACAAAGAAAAGCATGTTGAGATTCTAGTTTATTGATTTGTCTCCGAAAATGTCCACCACTACATAAGCTTGATCTAAGCACATTGCACACAAGAGCTCCTTAATGAGAACATTAACATATCAGCAGAGCTCCCCACCACAATGCATGCTAGGAAGAAATAATAATAATAATAATAATAATAATAATAATAATAATAATAATAAGACGATTTTGAAACATACCTGCCAGCTTCACCATTCAGAATTAAAGATTCTAGGGTATCAGCTGCAAGTCCAAATTTTACATCCACCTAAGAAATGGGAAAAAAAATGCCATAGTTAGAACACCAACTTAAAAGGTAGAATTAGAGCATAAATTAATGAAATTTGGGCTCCACATTTTCCAAGGTGAAATGATAGAGATTTGTTGCCTTTTTCAAATATCAAAGAGACGAGGTGTACCTTATGTGAAACACCAGCTAACTGGTAATACTTCTTGGCAACCTCAAGAGATTTGGCATCTCTTTCACAGGCAACTAAACAACCTGACTCTGGCAGGACTAAGGCTATTGCGAGTGATGAATATCCCTGGGTGAAGTTAATGCATTGTATTCATTGAAAGAAAAGATGCTCCCTACCAATTATGTAAAAGGAAAATCTATGTGTTGCAGTAGACTGAACCAGAAAGACAATATCAAAATAAGTGTTGCCCACAGGGAATGTAAGGCAGTGATGTGATTTACAGACCAATCTATTCAGGAACATGATTTGACTTAAAAGAGGAAGGTAAATGCTTCATCTACAATTTCAGGATAGAAAAATCATTCTGTACACAGAAGAAATGGATCATCTCTAATGATAATACAATACTGTTAGATTTTATATCAAAGTACACAAGCAAATTCAAACTTCATGGGACCAAAAAGACTTTGAGAAGCTGCTGGTCCATATGCACTATACTTTATGAGCTCAGCACACAGTCATTTTCAGTTTCTCACACTGAACCAAGTTGTATTATAATGGGTATAGCAAATAAGATACTATCATATACAAAAACATCAATACTTCTAAAAAATTTGGAGATTTCATCTTAATCACAGACTTTTGAGAAATGTACAAGAGATGAGATCATCAGACTGAAAAAAGGCTTGTACAGATATACTGTGATACAGGCGAGGCTTGTCTTTATTATCTACTTCTTTTTCCGGGAAGTATATAGTTGTTTTTTCATAGAAAGTATAATGCTTTCACTGACAAGAGAGCTAATTATCACTTAACACTCATCATCTCTTCTGATCTAGCAATTTTCCCACCATAACTGAAAATATGAACCAGGCATGAATCTTTTAGCAGGCTTTCTCCTGAAGGTAACAAGATATATAATTTTATGACAAGTATTCTCCAAGTCAAATGCATCTGAGTAGATGTAATGTTGATTACTAAATGCCTTAAACTGATGATGAAGCATCAAATGTGACAGTTTCAAGAATAAACTTAACCCCTTGTGTTCTTGCATAACATAGAACACATTTAACAGTAAAAAATATATAGATGTGAAAATAAGTAAAGAATCCACTCTTAACCACATGCAGTATAAAATATTTTACAGCAACAAACACTGTGTAATCAGAGGAAAACCAATCTATAAAGTGTGAATGTGAAGGACATACAGTGTAAACACCAACTTCAATACACCGTTCTGCTCCCAGAATCTGCACAAGCATTGCAAGCAGTTGTGCTTGTTCGGGTGATACCTATTAACAAGATGATGCATTGTCAGCATCTTATAAATGGTAGGAAAGTTATACCACAATGCAAGAAATGATAGACATAGTGATGGATCTAAAGAAACTCATTTTATACAACTTGTCCAATTTGTTTTTTTTCCCTTATTAACTGCACAATCCAATACTTGATCCTGAATTTTACCGTGTACTGACCTATAAAATCTACAATCATAAACCAGAGTATACCCATAGACAAGGAGTTCCTTGTTCTGATCCTGTCACCAAAAGTTTTTGCATTTGGGAAATTTGAATTTCTTATACACATTACATGCTGAAATCTAGGTTCGTCTTGTAAAAAATATTGTAAACTACATTCTCTTGAAGTAGAATAATTAAGAATTAAAACATTTCCATGAGATCAAACATTTCAAGAAGTATTGTCACTTGAGCTTTTAGCTCAGGTAGTTGAAAATCTTGGTAGAGGTTGTAAGTCAACTCAGGGTAAAAATTTCTGGATGTACCAAAAAAATCAAAGAGCATTTTTCATAGTTTCATAATTACAGGAACACCAGCCTGTTACGGACCTGAGTCCAATGGTTGAAAACTATTTGTTTTCCTTTTTCAAATGAAACAGTTCTCAACTAATTTGGAAAAAAATGCATATGTCCATTGTGGATAAAAGAAACCCGAGGAAAGATTTAAGACATTTATACTATCATGACATACAACCAGAAAAAGATAACATTATGCCACTGTACTGACATAAATTAATCATAAAGTTATGTATAAAAGACAAATAAAACTCTAGCCTGCATAGTGAGGATAAATGTGCATGAATTAGCTCTTTTAATTTAAGAATCCTATTCGCACAATGTGCGGGTGAACTTGTGGATGAATAATTGGTGGTAGTGAATACCTGCATCTGACTTCCACGCATGGAGGCTGTCTCCTCTCGCAATTGCCTTAGAATCTGAAATGCAACAACTATCAATACGCACAAAAGGCAAATTTGATATGCATATCCAAAATTACATCTTTAACTGCCAACGGAACAAATTGGTGAGTTCCCCACCTCTGGCTCTCGAACATTTTTGAGGACATAGTCATATAGTCGTGGACTGAGACTAACCACCTGCTTATTGCCATATTTTTCATCATGAGCAATAACAAAATCATTGGTTGAGCAACTTCTAACAAGCCGTTTCCACTTGCAGCTGCACGCTCTGAAGTGCAAGCAACAATTACTGCACCTCAAACTTTCTGAGGAGACTTGCACAGCATTATTCGTGATAGACCAGGTTGCAGACAAGGAGTGAAATTTCAGCAGTAACCTTGCAGGTCTCAATACACAAGCCAAGCTTTTATTGCTCAATATTGAGCCCTGACGGAGCACTAAATTGCTGCCTGCCATATATAACTTTGCATGATAACCTGTTTTCATTCTTCCAATCTTCTTTGCTTTTCTCCAGATTCCCTCTCTTCCCTTAGAGGCATTTCGACAAACAGCAGTTTGGCGTTGAACTCAGCAATGCCATTGCCACAGGTTCGTAAGAATTGAATGATAAACCTATGAATCAAACTACAAAAGTCATCGACAAATAACAAATAAGAAAAATAGTCAGCTTGAATTGAACCTTTTGATCCAAAACTACTCTTTTGAAAAAAGAGTTGGTGAGTTTGATCATCCTTATCCAGTTGGGATTGAGCTCAAATTATGCAGCTTTACAGATAGCATTGCATACGGGAAATCATAGATTCAATCTTCGATACAGATCTTTTCATTAAAGCCCGATAAAATTATGGATGTAGATCAAATTTGTTAGGTCGGATAAGCTTTCGGGCTTTTTGATTGTCCGTTTATTTTTCAAGTGAGACTCCGACCCTGCTTAGCCTAGCCCAACTCGAATATAATATGTTTTTAAACTTACCATATACTAGTACAAAGTTAATTATTATTATGAGTTTGTTTGATAATTAATTAATTAGTAATTAATTATATTAACTAATTTAATTAATTAATTACATTTGAATAAAATTATTTAATAAAATTAGTCTATTATGATTAATTATTTATATATAAAATATATAAATATATAAATATATTTTATAAATTATTTAAATATTTTTATTTTAATATTTTAAAATTTATATATTATTTAATAAATTAATTTTTTTATAAATAATATATTATTATAAATTATTTTATATTAAGTATTTTTTAAAAATTAAATTAATATAATTTTTATGATTATTAATTTTTTTTAAAATCAATAATCATAATCATTTAATTTTTATTTGTTATTGAAATAGAAACAATACTGAGCGACTAGATGAAAGATGCTAGTTCAAGTAGACAAACAGTACTGATTCAGCACAACATGACAAAAGTATTTGACGGCAATTAACATTTGGACAAAGCTGGAAATCAAAATATTAATGAGGGATAATATAATCTTTTTCTGAACCATTTATGAAACCGTTGACTACAAACCCTGGGGAAAGCAATGTTTCAAATTTGATATTTTAAAGGGCAATCAACTTGCTGTCAACCATTAAAAATAATTGATTTAGTAAGTTAATCAATTAATTTTAATTAAATTAATTAAAAATTACTTGAACCAAATGAGGCCTATGCGTGAAAGATGTAATATCTAAGAATTTAATAATTATACATAACCTATTAGATTATTTAAACATTTTTTCTTTAAAATGTATTTTTTATTTTAATAATCCAATAAAAAATTAAGCTTCAAATAAATACAAGTGATTCGGTCCAATTAAATTCTCGCCAAGACATTATATTTTATTGTACATAAAAAAAAAACTGATTCCAAAATTCAGTAAGAGGACCAAAAGTGACTAAAGGGTGATTAGTGGCTGAACTCGGAAGCGGTTTGGGGCATTTTACCTTCCAAAATTTTTTAAAATATATATTATAATTAGTGAAATCAAATTTGGGAGGTCTCAATAATATATATTATAAAGAAGGTAATAAATATGAGAACTGACTCCCTTCATCAAATTTGGGTTACGGCTTGAATGTGAAGATTTTGAACTATGTATCCCTAAAGTCGAAAATGTTGTTATATGGAAATGTTATTGAAATTTCTATTCCACGAATTATTATGCTATAGTTTCTTTCTTTGTTTGGGCTTCGGCTCTGGTGTTGTTTTTCTTTTTTCTTTTTTTTCTTTTTTTTTAAGGAAGTTTATCATTTTTGCTGTAGATGTGAGGATCTTCCAATAATAGCGTCATGCTAACCTAATGTAAAGGATGGTGCCTAAGTGCCAAGTTGAATGTAATTAGTAGGGCATCTCATACCAAGTTAGTATTGATAAACTCTTATTCTCAGGTGGGGTGGTGCGAGGGAGGTGTAGAAAGAAACAACCATCAATGATGATCCAAGGTCATTGTGAGAAACTTCAATACATAAGTCAGTAAATAAGTAAAGTGCAGGTAATAAAAAACTTATACAGCTTGTTAATCTCTATTTAATCTCTATATTTACACGTGAAGATTAGCAACTGTCATTTTTTAATTTGGATGAAAAAATATATTATTTATTTAATAATAAGAAGTATAATAATCAATTTATTATTATTATTATTATTATTATTATTATTATTATTATTATTATTATTATTAATGAGTATATTCATTGTGAAAATATAAAAAAATGAATGAAGTTAATTTAAATATTTTAAATTAATATTTTTCATTAAAATTACTTAAATATTTTCTTATTTTATTATTAATATTAATTTAATAGTATTTTTTATTCAAATAAAATAATGAGAATTGTTAACTTCAATGTGAGGGTTAGTAATCCCTTCTAATTATATATCTTAAAGTTTTGAGCATATTTTATGTTGTGATGAGGGGTAAAATGGTTTAGAGAATGAATAAGATCTATACAAACTGTTGATTTCGCATAACATACAAATAGCTAGTTAATGGCTAAAAGAGAGTAATCATGATGTCTAGAAAAGTTGACAATGGATAGTAATCATAGTGTACTAATGTTAGGATATTGTCAAGCTAACAATATAATACTAAGTTTGTCAAATAGATTCAAGTTTGGGGACATGTTTTGAGCTTGTATGAATTTTGACAAATTTGAATTCATAAAATTGAGTTCTTCTTTTTATGGATAATATGCATTTGTCTATTATGAACTAGGTTTGTATGGATTGAGCAAAGTCCACTCATTTAAAAGACTTTTAATTAAAGTTTACAAATATGTCTGGGTCTATACAAACTTTTTGTCAAATTCAAACTCTTTAAAATTGAGTTTTTTTTTTCATAGGTAATACAGATTTATTTATTAAGGATCAGGTTCGTAATAGATGAGTTTGTTTTTAATCTAATCTACCCATTTGACACTCCTGTATAATACATGCAATGGACAATATTAAGGCCATAATTAAATATCTTTTTTAGGGGGATATGCACACATAAATTATTAAATAAATTTTATTATATTTATCTTTTAATATCCTTTTAAATCATGTGTAATAATAAAGTTAACTATTTTTAATTAGACAAATTATATAGGATTGATAGAATATTTAGAGGATAACAATGGCATAAAATTTTATGTATTAAAATTGCACAAAATATGGTAAAAAAATTACAATTTAAAATTCATTAATTTGTAGGAATTCTTTTTCTTGTAACCCTTTGATTAACTTATCAACTTTGCAATAGGGGCTTTAGAGCTTAGTTTTCTTTTCCAACTCAATTTTGAAGTTCTCTTCTTAATTTGATGAAGAAGAAGGCTTTGGCACTTCATCTTTTGCTTTAATGTAATAGGAGACTTGGAAATGTTCTCTTAAAGGCTTCTTTGACCTTATTAAGACCTAACAATACTTTTGATAGAAACACTTAAAATTATATTCATTAGTTACAAAAAGTTTATGTCTTTTGTCTTCTTTCTCTCTTTTAAAAAAGCACCTAAAAGTTTACAATTGTTTACAAAAACCTATTTTCTGTCTTAAGAGAAAAATTTTCTAATGTTATATTAGTACTAAAAATTTAGTACTACTCTGATATAAATGTTGCTAAATATATTTTTTTCAATTCAATAATTTGATTTGATAAAAAATTAGTTGTTTATGAAAAAATGAAACTACTAAGTTGGAAAAACAATACACTTGATAATATCTATATAAAAATAACATTGATTTTTTAATGTTAATAGAGCAATAAAATTTTTTCTCTTTTAAGGAGGCTTAAAAACTTTAGAAGTTGCTTAGAAGGAAAGCATTTGAAAGCTCTTTCTCTCTTTACTTGCAAAAACTTATGTCTTTTAACCTTGTTGGTTCTCATTTATGGTGAACTCCTAACCAATTTATAGATTATGGAAAAGGCTTCTTGAATTAGATAATTACACAAATATGTAAATGAATTTACTTGTATATCCAGGAATGTAACATCGAAGCCTAACTATTAAGATTTAAGTCACTTATATAATGAAAGCCCGAATGAAATAATAAACTTAAAGTTGAATTACTTATTAAAGATAGGGAAAATGCAAAATATTTCCTTTAACTTTAGGATTGTTAACTTTATTAATCATTTTATCAAATTATATAATTTTTTTTCATAAACTTTTTAACAATGATCACAATATTATAATATATTTTATCATTTTTCATATATATTTTTGTATTTTTTATTTAATTAAAACTTAATATATCTAATTTAATTCCTATTAATTACATAACATAGAAATTATTTGTGAAAAAATAACAAGATACACTAAAATATTATAGTATTATGATTCTTGTTTGAAAATATCATTAAAAAATATATAATTTGATAAAATGATAAAATAAGTTAATGGTGAGGGTTAATTCCAAATTTTATATAATTTAAAGGGGTAATTTTCAAATTTTCAAAGTAAAAGGGCAATCCAACCATCTTAAAGGGAGTATTTTGCATTTTTCCCTTAAAAGCAAGTTCAAATAAATATCAACGTAATTTAATTCTTTATTTTGTTTTTTTACTTATTTATTATTGTTATTATGGTGTGTCTACAAGTACATTAAATAAAAAGTAAAAAAATAAAAAAAATACTTATGATGTACTAATTATTCTTATTAGCATTTAAAAGGACAAATAACCTAAAGTTGTATCAATGGTAATAATAGCGAGAATTTACAAAAACAGCGATGGGGGTCTTGTAGTGGGGTATAGTGATTGCATAAATGGGTGGAATCAAAATTTTAAAAATTTAATTTAATGCAAAAAAACTTAAAAATAATTCAAAAATAAATAAATAGAATTGGAAAAAAATTAAAAATCATACCACGAGTTATGAATTGCGTATAATTAATGCAAATACAAATGAAAAAAATATTGAAATAAAAATAACAATGTATTTAAATTTTAAGTATTACTGTAAAGAAGAAAAACTTAGGGGGGAAAAAAGATAAGAAATGATTTGTACGTAACAACATAAGCAGACCTACATTATATAGAGCGTGGGCAATTCACTTTTCACTTTTTCACATCATTGCTATTTAGATATTTATTTTGTAATATATAATTAAATTAAAATTTCATAGCATATTATATCATTAGGCCCACTGATTTCCATATTTAGACCCATTCTCCTTCTTATAACAATGATATTACTTTATTAAATTTAAACCTCATCCATTCATGTCTAGACCACATTACTTTAAACTTTAGGTTACATTTAATATATAGAATCGATCTCACATTTTTTCTACATATTTTAAAAGAAGGTAAGGTTTTCATATTTAATCTAATTTTTAATTGAGAAATTTTATTATCTTCAAAATAATTTTAATCTAATATTCTTTTAAAATATTTTTATGGAAATAGATAAGTATCTTATATTTCTATTTCCATTAGAGATGTTTAACAGATGGAATGGACTAAATCAAGCTGAAAATTGCAAACCTAACTCGTTTAGGTCCAATTTGGGAAGGCCCATTTATAAGTGGATTCATTTTAGCTGACTTGCTTTGATTTGCAAAACTGCCAGACTGATCTTTGAACTAGCCCACTTTTTTTCTTTTTTTAAAAGTAAGTTATATGTCATCTTTTATTATTTGTTGTATTTTTATAATTTTATATTTATTATATTATTTTTATATTTATAGATTTTGTTTTTATATTTTTATATTTATTTTATTTTTATTAATTTTATTATTAATTTTTATTTTATCAAATTATCTTAAGTATTTATATTTAATTTTTAATAATTAAATTATATTTTATTAAATTATGATTTAGAAATAATTAATAGATGATTTTCTTTTTTAAATATAAATATTATTTAAATTATTAAATTTAAAAAATTTAAAAAATAATTCGACTCATTTAAACCCATAAACTAGCCTAATTTATTTAGAACTAGTTTGTTTTGGTCTGTAGCTCTCTAGGCCAAACCAATTTAGATTCATTTTTTAACAAACTTAATTTTTTTAATCTAATTTGTAAAAAGCCCATGGATCAATCTTTTTTACTTGTAGGCCCCAAAACCCATTAAACACCTCTAATTTCCATGATATAGGAGTATTTTAGTAATATAAATAGATTATTTTATCAACTCTTCCATTAATATCTTACCTTTACTAGTATCTCATTTTGTTGTCATTTATAGTAATTAACCATTATCGACTATTACTTATTATCATTAATCATTGCCTTCAATTACCTATCACTTACTATTACCAACCATCACCTATCATCCATAATGAATTATTGTTGTCACTACCACCCATCACTAATGACATCTATCAATCATCATCCATCATTTATTGCTAACGACTATTATTGGCCACCACTTACAAATGACCATCATTGCCAATGATATTTGTTAGCTATTTCCCACCAACTATTGCAAGTGACCATCATTAATTACCTTTTATTACTACTTGTGTCATTAATTATTTAATTTTTTATACGAATATTTTTTATAATTTATTTTTTAAATATATAAATTAGTTAAAATATAATATTATAATATTATTAAGAATATTTGTAGATGACTTAACTATGGTAAAGTTATGTTCCTAAGAATTAAATTTTTGGAAGTTATATTCCTAAAAATATTAAGAGTCTTAAGAATGTATAATTTCATCAACCAACACCACATCAAAGCATTAAATTGTAGAATTATTGTCATTTTACTTTAATTTTAGGATGTTGTATTTTTTTTTAACTTTAGATAAGTTAAATTAGTTGATCAAAACGTACTATGTTTTCTTTCTTAATTATTATTATTATAACAATTGCATATAATTATTGTTGTGTTTTTATGATTTTTCTTAAAAATGTTATCATATATTAATAATGTACTATATTAAGAAATACTTTTTTTATTTCTTATGGCATATAAATAATTGTCCTTACTAATCCTGCATCCACCACAAATGGAATCCATGTAAGGATGAAAAATGAAAATATTTAATTTAAAAGATTGCAGACAGGAAAAGCCTATATGATTTACCTATAAAGGAAAAATTTACAATTAATGTGAAAATTGTCAACTAATATTATACTAAGTTGACAATGCATTTTAGATCTAAAATAGAACAAATAAATTTACACTTAGTTAATTTGGTCAAAAAATATATTTTATAGCAAAGTATCATTTATATGTATAATGGTAAAGGAGTGACATATTATTAGTATAAATTATAATTAAAAAATAATATTTAGAATCATAGTAATGAAAGAAAATAATTTTTTAGATAGAATAAATTACTTTTTTTAAACTTTCTTTATTTAATATTGAACAAATAAAATATTTTTTATTTTAATATTTTATAACTATTCTTTATGGAAAAAGATTTTTTATAGAAAGAGATGGACCCTTAGTATGGAAATAAAGTTTGTAATCATAGCCAAGAATATGCAAGTTCATTTATAGCTTTTGTTAAAATTATTTAAATTAATTTAGAAAAAAAAAAAGACAATAGCCTTTCCTTATATGCACCAAACTGTTAAGCCACGTTACACCTCGACAAGAGCTATATTACATCTTGATAAGATGAGGTCTAGTAGACTTAGGAACTTGTGATAGAATATTATTTAGTGGTCTAGGTCTACTAACTTGGCCTCTATATAAGCAATACTTTAGCTAATTTGATTAAAAGGAAAAAAAGGTAATTATGCTAACAAAGCTTTGATAAGCAAAGCTTCAATTCTAAAAAACTGCTTTGCAGGGTGTTTGTAATTTCATTTTATGAGTGAGAAAAAAATAGAGTATTATTTTATAATAATGTGTGAAAGAAAAAATTATAGTGTATTTATATTTATGAGAGTTATTGTAATTTTGAAAGAAGAAAGTTTTCTTTCATTTTTACTCCTTTTCCATAATTTTTTTAATTTTTGGTGTTAATATTATTAGTAAATATATTGGTTCCAACATTTGGTATCAGAGCTTAATTACATAATAGCAATAAATTCGATTCAATTACAACATCCCAAATTTAGCAATAAAAATTTCAACAACTAGGGCATTAAGTTAAAAGTATTTTTCAAATTCTAAGATGTATAGAATTTGGTGGAGAATGACTATAAAAAAGTAAAATATTAACAGAAGTTTCATGCATTGGAGAAAAATAAGCAAAATGCACTATTGGAGGCCTAAAGAAAAGATCAAAAAGCATTATACGTAATCTTTGAAATCATTAAAGAACATATATTTAAAAAAATATCATTTGCAAATATATCAAAAGAAGCATAGGATATTTTGCAAAGATTCTACAAAGGTGATGATTGTGTCAGATAAGTGCAATTACAAACATTACAAAGTGATTTTAAGTCTTTAAATATAAGTGAATGAGAATTCATTTTAGCATATTTTGATTGAGTTCAGATTCTCATCAACCAATTAAGAGCTAACGATGAAGATATTTCAAACATCAGAGTTGTAAAAAAGATCATACGATCTTTAATTGTGAAGTTTGAATATTATTACAGCAATTAAATATAACATGATATATCATCCATGTCAATAGATAGATTATTAAGCTCATTATGCACACATGAATACTAAATGAATAAAAAAGCCACTAACTCGAGTTCTAAGGAAGCTTTGCAAAATAAGATAGTTTAACAAAATCGTGGAGGTTATCAAAGGTTATAGAGGCTATCAAGGTGGTAAATGAAGATAAGGACAAGGATGTGGAATGAGTGGTCATTTTAATACCACTAACAGAGAAAGGTCAAATGATGTTAATTCTTTTAGACGTCAAGAAGCCTATAATAAAGCTATTAGCTTAGAAAAAGACAGTTATTGACTTACCAGTAATTAATGCTCCTGATTAACAATATGAAGGATATATCCTTGAAAAGTAGCACAAAAACTCTTTTCCAATTGGGAAAGCCAAAAAAGCTAGACAGTCATTAGAGTTAATACACACAGACATCTGTAACTCAATTAAAGTAGAATCACTTAGACATAAAAGATACATTTTAATTTTTATGGATGATTTCAACTAAAAAGGCTAGGTATATTTTCTCAAAAAAAAAATTAGAGGCTTTTAGGAAATTTAAAGAACTTAAAGTTTTTGTTGAAAAGCAAAGTGGTTACTATGTGAAAACTTTAAGATTTGACAAAAATGGAGAGTTTATGTTAAATGAATTTTTAAACTTCTACAAAAGTCAAGGAATTTAACATTAACTGACAATCAGTTATACTCTTCAGAAGAATGGTATAACTAAACGAAAAAATAGAATAATTTGTAAAATAGTTAGAAGTTTATTAAAAGCTAAAGCATTGCCAAAATCCTCTTAGATAAAAGCTATTGCCTTTGCTATATTTTTATTGAATAAGTGTCTAACAAAGTGTTTTCTTGGAAGAACCTTTAAAGAAGCTTAGAGTTAGAGTGGTGATAAGTTAAATGTTTCCTTCTTACATATATTTGAGTGCATTACATATCCCTATATTCTAAATGAATAAAGAAAGAAGTTAGATGATAAAAGATAAAAATGAATTTTCATTCATTATAATAGTACGACTAAAGGATAGAAATTATATAACCCAATGACAAAAAAAGTAATTATTAGTAGAGACGTCCAATTCATTAAAGATAAAACTTGGACTTAGAATCAAAGTGATGAAAAGTAACATGAAGGAGTTATCATAGAAAATGAATTAAAGTCAGCTGAAATAAATAATTCTATTCTTGATAAGCCGTTTCTTATTAGAAGCTTTCCTTCACTAACAACAATTCCAGAAATTTCAATAAGTCCCCAATGGAAGAGAGTGATGTCAACCTACTTGTATGATTATGTGATCATATCAGATAATGACAATGAAGATATAACTATTAATGAAACAATTTTAAACTTTTTCCTATTTGCATATTGTGACCTAATTTTTTATGAAGATGCAATAGTAGATGAACGATGGATTTAAACAATGGATGATGAGATCTATTTAATTGAGAAAAATAACATGTAAGAGTGAATAACTTTATCACCTAATAAAAGATCCATTAGTGTCAAGTGGGTGTACAAGATTAAGTATAAACTTGATGGTCAAATTGATCATTATAAACTTAGATTGTTATCAAAGGCTATAAATAAAAGTTAGGAATTGACTATTTTGAGGTATTTGCACTAGTTTCTAGAATGGATACATTTGGATAATTCTTAGCCTTGTAGCATAGAATAAATGGAAGATCCATCCAATAGATATAAAATCAGCATTCTTAAATAGCATTCTTAGAGAAGAAGTTTATGTTAAGCAACCACCAAGTTATGTGAAGAAAGGACATGAAAAAAAAATCTATCATTTTAAAAAGGTTCTATATGGATTGAAACAAATACCTTAAGCATGGTACACGTACATTGATGCATATCTATTGTAGGATAAATTTCAAAAATGACTTTATGAGCATATATTACATATCAAATTAGAAGTTAAAGGAGGTTTAATAATTGCATGCCTTTATGTTGATACTTGATATTTATAGGAAATTTTAAAAAGATATTTACAGAATTTAGGGAGGTTATGACCAACCAGTTTGAAATGACAGATATGGGATTGATGACATATTTATTAGGTATTAAAATGCAACAGATTGATAAAGGTATTTTCTGTTGGCCTTGGCAACCCACACCCAAGAAAGGGGTGAATTGGTTGTTTTTAAAATTTTTCTTATTTTTTAAACTCTTTTTGAGAAGCCTTTTATTTTGGAAAGCTATAAGAATAATTTTAATTTAAATACTTCTAAGAAAGCTTTATGAATATGTTTGCACTCAAGTTATGACAATTCAAAGAACTAGTGCAAAGAAATTCATTCAACTATAGATGATGAATCAATAAGTCAATGCATAGATATACACCCCTATTACATATTTAGTTATCTATGCATCATTATAAGCACTAGATCATAATTTAACATGTAACATCAAATAAATCATTAAGAAATCAATCTAAGATAATTTAATAGAGAAGTTTGCATATAATATATAGCAATTCAATTCACTTGTGTAAAGCAACTCATTTAACTATACATAGATGAATAATTAAGAAACTAATGCATAAATGAATTTCTCTTTTAGTCATTTAATTATCCAAGCAAAAAGATTAATATTGGAGCACAATATATTAATTAATAACAGTAGTAAAATAGAGCATAAACTAATAAAAAATAGAGCAATGTTGCAGAAAAATAAAGATTAAGGGTAGAGAGATCAAACATAAGGATTTATAGTGATTTCTCCCTTGGATATTCTCACCAAGGTGTACATCCACTCTCCAAGTTCTCCAAGCTTATGTTAATCCACTATCCTTTCAAGTTTCAATGGCACTTAAAGAAGCCTTACAATCCTTACTCTTCCTTGAGCAAAAACTCTCTTACAAGGGATACCTCACCCTCTCTAAGTTTTTTCAAGGGATACCTCACCCTTTACAATTAGGAAATGATATATGATGAAGAACAATTCATACAAACTCTCTTAAAAAGTGGATAATACAAATGAAGCACCAAGAATAGAAGAATTTTAGAAATTTAAGCTCAAATCATGATTTGGATGAAGAAGAATGTAAATGATGTTTACAATTGATGTTCAGGCTTTCTCTGCATTGTATTTGATGTTTCTTAACTTATATATAAAGCTTATGGAGTATTATAACCGTTTGGGGTTGTTAGAAATGAAATCTAGCCATTAATAACCGTTATTTACGCACCAAAACTTCTGCAATCGAGTGGTGAATCGATTCAGGATGTCCAAAGTGCTCTCTGGATGTCTGGAATTGATTAACCAATCAATTCATCCAAACAGAAATGTAAACTCAACTTTAAAAGGTCATAACTTCTTCATTTTAAGCAAATAACCTATCATTGAAAAGATAATTGAGTCTACTTTCAAATAGAATTAGTTTCATATTTATATATGATGTTAAAAGATATTTTCAAAACAATGAGCAAATGTCAGAAACAGTGAATCAATGAAAATCTAATTTTAAGACTCAATTTGTAAAATTCATAACTCTTTCATATCTTATTTATTTTAAGCAAATGACCAGTCCATGGAAAGACCTTTGAGTATATTTTCACATAAAAATAATTTCATTCTTATATCATTTGTATTTTTCAAGATATGATCAAAACAATGAGCACACATAAAAAATGGCTATCATGTAGAAAGCTGGTTTTTAGATTCAACTTAAAGAGATCATAACCTCTTCATATATTGATCATTTTAAGTAAATGATATGCCTATGGAAAGCTCTTTGAGTTTATTTTCATATGGAAAAAGTTTGCAATTAAATCACAAGTATTTTATGAGATATGATTAAAAGAATGACTAGAGGTAAAAAATGAAAACATTAAAACCTCATATCTCATTGGTTTTTGAAATGTTCCCATAGGTTATCTTATTAAAATATTATTATGGGCTATTTTTTAAAACATTTTGATCAAGCTAAGAATATGAAAAATATGTTTAAGTTCTATATCATGAAATACTCTATTTTACAAGAAAGACTAAGCCTTAAGATGAAAAGCTATACCAATGAAGTTCCTTGACTTTTCTTGATGCTTCCAAACTTTTAATCTTCTTAATTTATACTAGTTAGATCACATCTCCTTTCTTATCTTTCTTTCTTATCTTTCTTTCTTATTTTAGAGTTGAGCACAATATGATCTTTCATTTTCTTACTTCAATGCTCACTCTTCTTCATCTTGGACTTTCCTATATACAAGTTTATAAACCTTGCAAATAATATAGTTAGTCCAATCTAATATATCAGGATATTGATGCATGATTCATATAAAATAAATTAGTGTAAGAACATGCATAAGCCTTATATATGCATAAGCCTCATATCATACATGCATCAAATATAACATAGTATGTCCATTAAAGCTTATAAAATATATCAATTTAGTATAAGACATACAATGCTATTGCAACACCTATTTGTCATTATCAAAACTCATCACATGAAACCTAAGGCTAACATTTTCATATCTTAACAAAAGTATGCTAATGATATTTTGAAGAAATTCAAGATGAATTTAGTAGTTCCAATCAAAACTCTAGTTGTTGAACATCTCAAGATAAAGAAAAAAGGTAACAAAGAACTAGTGACCTAACTTATTTTAAAAGCATAGTTAGTAGTTTACATTATTTGACTTCCACTAGGCCAAACATTGTTTATGGAGTTAGGATTATCAGTTATTTCATGAAAAAGTTATATCAATCACACTTGTAAGTAGTAAAGCAAATTTTGCAGTATGTTAGTTGTACTCGAGACTATGGACTTTTTTACAGTTATTTTGATGATTTCAACATAGTCAGATATACAAATAGTGACTAGGCAGGGGATATTGCAACTAGAAAAAGTACTCCTAGTTATGTTTTCTATCTTAGAGATAGTATGTTTTTTTTGTCATTGAAGAAGTAACCAGTAATGGCTTTATCAATTGTAAAAGCTGAATACATGGGAGTAGCATTTATAGCATTTTAAGCAGTTTGGATTCATAAATTACTTGAATAGTTAAAACAAGTGCAAAAATTCCTAACAATAATTATTTATGATAATAAGTTAGTAATCACATTAGCAAAAAATCTAGTTTTTCATGGTAAAAGTAACACATTAGAATCAAGTATCATTATATCAGAGAATTGATTAAGAATGGAGAAATAAAGCTCGAGTTTTACAGATTTGATGAACAAGTTATAGATATTTTAACAAAGTCACTGCAAGTGAATGCGTTTAAGAAGTTGAAGATAATGGTTAGTATTATTTTAAAATTAATTTAAAGGGAGACTGTTAAAATTATTTAAATTAATTTTTTAAAAAAAGTAAGATGACAACTTATAAGACGGCAGCCTTCCCTATGGGTGTTAAACTATCAAGCCACGTTACAACTCAATAGGAGCTATATTATGTCTTGATAAGATGAAGTCTAGCATATCTAGGAACTTATGATGATATATTATTTAGTGGTTAACTAACTTTGCCTATATATATAGTCAATACTTCAGCTAATTTAGTTAGAAGGAAAAAAAGAAGCTATGCTAGCAAAGCTTTAATAAGCAAAGCTTCAATTTTAGAAAATAGCTTCGTAGAGCATGTGTAATTTCATTTTGTTAGTGAGAAAAAAATAGAGTATTATTTTATAATAGTCTGTGAGACAAAAAATTATATATAAGCAATACTTCAACCAATTCAGTTAGAAAAAAAAATAAGTTGTACTAGCAAAGCTTTAAATTTAAAAAATTACTCCGTAAAGCTTGTATAATTTCATCTTACTAGTGAGAAAAAATAGAGTATTATTTTGTAATAAAGTATGAGAAAAAAATTATAGTACATTTATATTTTTAAGAGTTATTGCAATTTTGAAAGAAGAAAATTTTCTTTCATTTCTACTCCTTCTTCATAAATTTCTTTTTATTTTTTATGTCAATATTATTAGCAAATATATTAGTTTCAACAACTTTGTTCATTTTGAAACTATAAATATGAAGTCAACCTATCCAAAATATTAGAATCAAGAAAACAAGTCTGTTTAAACATAACCCACATTCTAAATACCATCAAAATTTGAAATAAAATATAAAAGAAATCTAAAATTTGGAACCTAGAAGGAAAAAGAGATAGAGAGAGAGAGGGAGGGAGAGAGAGAATAAATCTTATAATATTTATCAATAATAAGCAATTTCAAAACCTAAAGCTACAAATTTTTATTGAAAAATTTTGTATTAAAAGATTTCAAAATTTTTAGAAAAATAATAAAAAGGAAATCTTAACAACAAATAAATTAGGTACAAGAAATTAAAATACCTTCCTAGAATGATTGATTAAATGAGATGTGTTTGCCATTTTCCTATTTATGCCAATGAGTACTTGCAATGGAGGCAAAAGGAATTGGTAAGGAAGAGTGGGGGGAAAATGGGAAAGAAAGAAAGAAAAAGGAAAATGAAGAAAAATGCAAAAAATCCAATTAGGGGAAAAGCATATAAAAGAGGGTAAAAGCAAAAAGTATAAGAGGTTATTTAGTTGGTAGTAATAGTAGTATGAGAAGCATAACTTTTTGAGAAATAGAAAATTTTTAAGTTATTTATTTAACTATTATTTATCAAATGAAAGAAATAGAATTTCTTAAGAAGTAGGATGAGAGAAATAGAATTTCTTGGGAAGTTCTATTTCTTCTCACAAACTAAGAAGTTGTTTTCATTATATGAAAAGTAAGTTCTCGCAAGAAATTGAACTTTGTAAGAAATAATTTATTATATAAATTTCTTAAGAAGTGTTCAAAGTTGTTTAGTTGATAATTAAAAAGTGATATTTTTCAAGAAGTAACTTTTAATGTTTTATTTGATTCAATTTTAAACATTTCAAAAAGTATTAAAAATGAATAATATAACCCTAATATTGTTATAAATTAATAAATTTTAATTATTATTAATTAAATTTAGTGAGAATAATATTATTTTTATATAAAAAAGAATACAAAAAATAGAACTTAATTACTTAGGGGAGGTAGGAAAATAACTTCTCATATTTTATTGAAAGTAAAACTTATTAAAAAAATTTATTTCTCCTAATTTGTTAGATAATGATTAATTAAATAACCCACTTCTTTTTTATTTTTTGAAAAATAGGATATTTCATACACCTCAAAGGTAAAAAATCCTATTTATTGCAAACCAAACAATCTCTAAAGAAGATTATTTACCTACACCTCAAAGGTAAAAAAAAATTTCCAAAAATATAAAAATACCTCCATTTAATTTAACTAATGATCACTTTAATCTTTTATCCTCTAAAGGCTATAAATAATTATAAAATATTTATATAATTATTAATTGTATAAAATATAATAAATAAAATGATTACTAAATAAAATTATATAAAATAAATATTAAATATTGTCTCATAAATAAAATTATAATAGATGTTCAATTCTAAATGGAAATATATTTATTATATAAATCTATTATATTGTTTTATTTATTTTTTATATTTATAATTTTTATTATTTATTAATTTTAAACTCAACTATCAAAATTAAAAAAATTGTATATTTCTTATCTATTTTATATGAATTTGATATAATTGATTATTTGATTAATATTTTCTTCATTTAAATTATATTCAATTTTAACAATATTAAGATAATTTAAAATATATATAAGATATCTTAATTTTTATATAAATAAATTTTATTTTTATAGTAAATTGAAAAATAAGAAATTAGCAAGTTAAAAAATTATGACAAAAATAGAGATTAGAAATAAGATTTTTAAAAAAATATAATTATAAATAATTAAAATTTATTAATATCTCTTATTTTTATATTTGGACGGTGTATTAATTATTATGATAATACTTTTTAAGAAGTTTGAAGTTGAATTAAATAAAATATAAGAAGTTAATTTTTGAAAAGTTTCAATTCTTTAACGTTAACTAAATAATTTTATATATTTTTTAGGAAGTTTATAAAAAAATTTACTTTTTAAAAAATTTATTTATTGTGTGAACGAAATGATCTCTAGAAGGAAAATTTTGAATAAGAAAAATAAAACAGTCCGTTGTCCGATAGCAGGGGGCCGACTTTATCAAAGCGTATATCCAATGGGGAGCATTGGCACACGTTAAAAGAAAGAGAAAAAAACAAAAAACAGAAAAACGTAACTATCCAAAAAAGCTTCATTTACATGTAAGAATAAGGATAAATAGATAGATAGAATACTGCAATCTTCCACCAAAAAATAACTTATATCATATGTGAAAATTGGATTTGGATCGGATGTGCTAGCACATTTTTTAAGCTACTGACCACTTTTTAGGGGGCGTGCAAAACAATATAAATTGATTTATATTGAGTAAACCGTTTCATATTTAAATTGATTAAAAATTTTAATGGGTTGATTTGAAAAAAATAATAATTAATTTTCAATTATAATTGTTCAATTATGAGTAAATAATTTGTTACCTGTTTAAAATCACAACCGATCCAAATAAAAAAAAAAAAAACTAGACTTTTAGTATGCAATAAAACTCCTTTGAATGATTAGTATACGTCACCCTATACTATTTGATTTAATCTTAAGAAGACCCATTCTCTCTCAATCATTTCTCTATGTGATTTTAAATGAATGGTTTTAACAGCAGAATCTGAAAATTGATGACAATAAATGTATTAAAATAAAACCTAATTGAATCGTTTTAAACTGGTCAACTATGAGCATATTAAATTGTAATCCGGTTAAAAATGATTGGAGCTACTTAGGTCCGACACTGGCCGAAGTATTGCTTACCCTTAATCACATCATGCTATTATTATACAATACTTCTGTTAATAATTTTGGTATATAATTATAAAGTTTCAAGGGTTGAGATTCCCACAAATCTCATTGCTAGAGTTCTCTCCATTGCACAAGATATTCATGTTGGAAATCTTCAATATTTCTACATATTTTGGGGTATATACGATGCCCAACCTACTTTTCCTGCTCCAACATATCAAAATGGTAATTGACAAACTTCTTGAATTCACAGTTCAAAGGTGTGAGAGATAGAAACGCAGAAGAACAAAAAGTCACTATCTAATTTTGTAATATATATATATATATATATATATATATATATATATATATATATATATATATATGAAACGCAGAAGAACAAAAAGTCACTATCTAATTTTGTAATATATATATATATATATATATATATACACACACAATTTTTTTTAGAGGAGAGAGTGATAATGAAGAGAGGGTACTGTGAAACACACAAGGTATTTGTGGTTGAAAGACACCTGACTTTCTTGATGAGATTTGGTTACCTCAAATCCCCACCTCCAAATGCTCATCCACTTTGGAGCCCTAATTCCCTTTCACCATACAGACATTATTTCCAAGCATCAGGCCCCACCATTCCCTTGTCCTTATGCCATTTGTCATGTATATACTGTTCCCATTTTTCACTTCCTTCTGTTTTTTCTTTATCACTTAAAAAAAGCTTATCTCTATTGGTTCCTTTGCATGCAAACTGCTGCATAGTTTTTGGTACCCAAGGTGAGTTCTGTTCTTCATCAAGCTTCAAGTTCTATAATAACAACAAGGTTTGAAAATTTCTTTTCATGTAGGTTGTAAAATTATGGTTTTGGCCATATTTTTACATAGACTGCTGCAGAAATGAATACTGAAGAAGATACAGTTTGTGCATACGCATGGGTTTTAGTCTCCTTGTGTTTGTTGAATTGTCTATGTTAGATGGGATAGCACATAGAATCTTATAATCTTCGTCTTTTTCTTCTTCTTTTATGGTTTGGAATAAAACTTGCTCTGGGAAGTCAAACTACAGCAAAAGA
Source organism: Sindora glabra (assembly GCA_020226215.1). Taxonomy (NCBI): domain Eukaryota; kingdom Viridiplantae; phylum Streptophyta; class Magnoliopsida; order Fabales; family Fabaceae; genus Sindora; species Sindora glabra. The sequence continues at coordinate 41,021,907 of CM035229.1, forward strand.
AATACAGCTACGCTGAATTAATGAAACAAAATTGTAGCAAATTATAGCCTTCATAATAGTTCATACTGTTTCTTTTCTCTTTTCACTTTGATTCTTTTTCCCTGAAGTTGCTTTTGGTTTTTTTTTTAACTTCTTGTCCTTTTTGGTACTCTATAGAATTTCTTATTTGGAAGACAATCCTATATTATATTAGGAAGTAAATAATCATTCTTTATCAGAGCTTTTAAGAGCATTTTAACAGTTTGGAGTTGCTTAGCACTTTGTTCGCAACTTATCATGAAGAAATAACTTATGCATGAAGATTTTAGGTCTGTTTTGTGAATTAATATGCAGAATTTCTGAAGGCCAATTCTAACACTCAGCTCCAATTATGGGGGAGATAACAAATGTCAGCGAGTATGAGGCAATTGCAAAGGAAAAATTGCCAAAGATGGTGTTTGACTACTATGCATCTGGTGCTGAGGACCAGTGGACCCTCCACGAAAACAGATTTGCCTTTTCCAGAATCCTGTGAGATTCTGCAGTTCTATATTCTCCCACGTGCTTTCTGAATGCTTTTGATTCTGAGAATTTGCATATTAATGCGTTTAAAATATACAGGTTTCGGCCACGTATTCTTATAGATGTGAGCAGGATAGATATGACAACTACTGTCTTGGGCTTCAAAATCTCCATGCCAATTATGATTGCTCCAACAGCCATGCAGAAAATGGCTCATCCTGAGGGTATATAATTGTTTGTCCTTTGCAATATCCCTTTCATGTTGGTCTGATATTTAGTTAGAATTGAGTTCTTATATGTTTGATGCCGTCATACATGAAACAAATACAAGCTGTACTTGCACAGTGTTATGTCCCCTTCACCAAGAGCCTTTGTTGTTTTTTTTTTTATCTTGATTAAATGTGGCAACTCTAGTAAATTGCATAGTCATTGTCAGATATTATGAGATTAAACAAATTATTTACATGGATTGTTCTAGGAGTTTAAGCTTTTTGGGTTAATTGGTTCTTGACTTGGTATCGGAGTCTTTTATACTAAGTGGTTAATAACTTCATTCCTCTGCTTTCTAGCAGCTTGAGCTTCTGGACGAATTGATTGTTGATTGTCATTGAATGACATATGATAGAGAGTCTGCTTGACAATATGACTTGAATTGCTTCAAATAACTGCTTGTGTTTGAAGAAAAGTTACTATATTTCATTTTGTACTTTAAATATTTTAGCTAACAATTTTATTCTTATGCAGGAGAATATGCAACAGCGAGAGCTGCATCAGCTGCCGGAACAATCATGGTACTGAGTAGTCCAATATTTCACTTGATTAATCATCACTCATCATAGACTCTGAGAAGCAGTATATAAGCATTATAGAGAGCGGAGGCCTTCCCTACGAATATAAAAATACAGTATAGCTTGAAATTGGGAGATTTGCATTCAGTTTTTATTTATTTTTAATATTAGCTTTCTGGATATTTCAGACTTTGTCCTCTTGGGCTACTTCAAGTGTTGAAGAGGTGGCCTCAACCGGACCTGGCATCCGCTTTTTCCAGCTCTATGTAAGCTTAAAATACTTTCTTTCAGTTTCTCTCATTGTCCATTTGCGTTATCTAAGCTGTGTGTGTGTGTGTGTATTTACATAAACTATTTCTCTCTGTGATATCTTTAGGTGTACAAGGACAGGAATGTGGTTGCTCAGCTTGTGAGAAGAGCTGAAAGGGCTGGATTCAAAGCTATTGCCCTCACAGTTGATACCCCAAGGCTAGGCCGCAGAGAAGCAGACATCAAGAACAGGTACAGATTTTCAACCTCATTTCTACTTTCTCAGGGGCTATGATGAAAGTTTTAATGCTGAAACTAACCACTTCTATAAATGGCCTCTTGCAGATTCACTTTGCCACCATTTTTGACATTGAAGAATTTTGAAGGTTTGGACCTTGGCAAGATGGACGGAGTGAGCCAAATTGTGACATATTTATTTATGTAGTTTGATGTGCATACTGTTATCAATATCCTTAATTCTTGTCTGGTTGGGTCACTGCAGGCTAATGACTCTGGACTTGCCTCATATGTTGCTGGTCAAATTGACCGTACTCTGAGCTGGAAGGTATGTTTGGATCAGATAACTAACTATTTTCAGTTGTTCTCTAGTTGCTATGAGAGGCAAATGCAATAGTTTAATTAAACTTCAATTAAAGAATTTGTAATATCCCAAGTTCTATAAACTTTGATACTAATGCTTATATTAAGGAAAGATAAAGAGATAATTAACTACAGATTTTTTTTTTTTAAAAAAAGAAAATTAGTTTCATGGAAATGGAGATTTAAAAATATATAAATAATTAGGATGATCTTGAATTTAAAATGTAAGAATGAGATTGTTAATTTAGATGAGGTCAAGTTAAAGGGTTGTTTGTTGAACTTGTTATTGAATCTCTAATTGAGATTCCTAATTGTGAGGGGGTGGTCATGAGTTGTTCTTATAGCAAGTGCCGAGAGCACTAGATTCCCCTTTTTCGGGTTCTCCTTTTTATCCTACTTTATTCTTTTATTTTCACAATCTCTACCACCCAATCATCTTTCTTCCTTTCTCACCGTGAGATCCACGTGAGATCCATGCCAATCATAATCAAAGGTGGGTCGTGACAATAATGAAGAGTATGGAGTTCGCAAGTGTTGGGCAATAAGAATCATTTTCAAGCCTATGGTTTAAGTTTTGAGAATGATCAAACTTTTGACATTGTATGAGGACTTTTTCCACGACAATGTCAGCAGTTCTATACTTGCTGGTCTGTACTGAAAAATTCTGTTTGTTCTAATAATTCTTGATAGATCTATATTTTTATTCATTTTGTAAGATTAATGGGCTAGTGATAAAAATAATTCATAGACCTCCACCTAACAGCCAGAGGCCGACGGAGGAGGGACTGGCAGAAGTCATGGCCTCTCAACCATTTTGATGCCTTCATATTTATGCGTAACAACTTTTGATTGGTCACCTAAAAAATTTAAATTTATGTATGCTCCACAAAACTTTAACACTTGACCCCCTCGAATTAAAAATCCTGGCGATAAGTTCAGTATGATCACCCTAAACTAACCTCATATTTTCTTGGCTTCATTTTTTGAACATTTAATGTAAAATCATGGTTCTGTTAAATTGAGGCTGCCATCTGAAATAATTTTTTGTGAAATTCGTAGGATGTGAAGTGGCTTCAGACAATAACCTCATTGCCAATTCTGGTGAAGGGTGTACTGACTGCAGAAGATAGTAAGAAAAACAGAATTAGTTGTTTCTCTTCTTTTATCCTATTGAATAAATATTGACTAATTAATCTATGATAATTATGCAGCGAGGATAGCAATACAAAATGGTGCAGCTGGAATAATAGTATCCAACCACGGAGCTCGTCAACTTGACTATGCCCCTGCTACTATAATGGCCCTGGAAGAGGTACATCAACTTGAAGTTACATATATTCCATTGTTTCAGTTTCCTATATCCACTGTTTTTGATGATCTTGACTTTCTTTTGTTATGAAAAATCAGGTTGTCAAAGCTGCTCAAGGTCGGGTTCCGGTGTTCTTGGATGGTGGTGTTCGTCGTGGAACCGATGTCTTCAAGGCATTGGCACTAGGAGCCTCTGGCATATTTGTGAGTTCATCATATTTTTTTCGCAAAGCTCAAACTCCTTTCTTTATTTAATGCTTGGCTGTAGAATGCAAACAATCTTCATAACTTCATATGCTATGAAGCACAAACACTTAAAAATAACTGCCAAATACTTAAGTGACATTTGATTAGTGGAATCTTTCTAATATTTAAGCAGAGTTCTAGGTTTATCCAAGCTTATTTTGTCAATTTTAAAGTAAAATTAACCCTAAAAACTTTTGAATGAATAGATTTTTTTCCCACCCTCTTATTCTCACTCCCATGCACTCTTCCTCACCTACAAGTGGGGTCAAGAATTCTAGGCCCCACCAACATGTGAAAGCGTGGGTTGGAAAATGGGAATAAGAATGTGAGTATAGTATTATTGTTCGCAAAAATGCATATGATGGATTCACAGGAACTTGCAGGTCAAACTTTGTCATTTTTCAAGGCTACCTTTGCCTTGTTTTCTTGACTGCCAACTTGAGTTAACAAAATTATGGTTGCATGTGGCAGATTGGACGCCCAGTGGTATTCTCACTGGCTGCAGAAGGAGAGGCAGGTGTGCGAAAGGTACTGCAGATGCTACGTGATGAGTTTGAGCTAACCATGGCCTTAAGTGGTTGTACCTCTCTCAGGGAAATCACACGTAACCACATTGTCACTGAATGGGACCACCCTCGCCCTGATCCTCGTCCATTGCCCAGATTGTGAAGAACTCGTCTCTGATTTTCGGGGAAGTGCAATGAGCAATATGGAAAGATGGTTCCGTGCCTCAAGAACCTGTTATTTGCTTTCCTTTCCTTTCCTTTTTTTTTTCCTTCTTTGAAGTCATTGTTAAGGCTTCAAGGAGTGCTATATATTGGAAACTTACATGCCTTCTGTAAGGATGATAAGATACTTTTGTGGCTACTGGTGCTGCATTCATTGTATATTCTTTTTATGAACACAAAATATACAGCTATTTAATGAATATGTGTATATTGTTCTGGAGGGAGGCAAGTGCACTTAGGTATTTCTACATACGCAAGATACTCATTCACCCTTGTGAGAAAGGGGCTGAATCCGTTGTGACAATTGTAATGGTGGATCCCAATTTCTTCACCAATAAAAGGTTCTTGGGAGCTGCTCTGCATGTGCACAGGATATAACCCTAAATACCTGACTAACCCGGATCCAGCCAAACCGCTCCTAATCAGCCCAACTTACTGCAACCCCAATAATTCTGATCGGCCCTTAACAAAGCAGCCCACTTACACCTAATAAGATATACTTCAGTTAAGCTATGTATTAAGTGTGACATTTAGTAGTCAGCCAACCCATGTAAGAGTGAGATTCTTGCAACTTGTAACTATGTGCACACACATCCTGTTGATTTAGAAAATCACGTCAAATGGTATACTCAAGCCTATATTTGGTTAAAGGTATTCACTTAGATTATCTACATTCACATACAACTATTTGAATTCAATCAAATAGTGACTTAAGCATTAAAGTATTTAAAAGATCATTTTCAACCATCTATTTCTAACCTTTTATCTCGTGTGCATGCATACAAAAAACGCTACTCTTACAATTTATTCACAATTATTTATATATTTATAAAGCAACTTGATTTAAATTTGCTCCAAGTTATTTGAGAACAATTAGAATGTTAACAAGTTAAATCAAATAATGTCATACGTGCACTTAAAAAAATTGAAAGTTATCAAATAATTCTGAATGATAATTTAAAATTCTTTGACATGCATGATGGTATTAGTATTACTAAATTTCTAGAAGAATTTTAATTTTTAAACACAAGTTTTCCACTATAATCATATAGAATTATATTTGGTTCACTGTAAGTGTAAAACAAATTTAAATTATTAATCATTTATATATTGCCATATTAATAAAAAAAAGTAAATTTTTTTAATGTAGTTAAAAATTCTTTATTATTATTATTATTATTATTATTATTATTCTTTTAATGACATATCTTCTTTTTATTTGCTGTTAATATAAAATATTTTATACCAATGGCAAATTAAATTTAAACTCTAATCATAGAATAAAAAATCATACTATTAGAAAAAATTGTCGAATGTGAATGGATATGAAAGTGTGTTGACATAATTCAAGATCAAAGAAGCATGAAAGTCAAGAGACGCACATGTTTAATGTGGTTCGGTTTTTAACCTACTCCATGAATAAAGATGATAAACAAAATTTACTAAGAGGAATCAAAGAGAGATATTATAAAGTATTTGATCATCCTTAAACCTATATTCCAAATACACTTAAAAATACCTCATAGTTTTTTTAACTTGTGGCACATATTTTTACAAACATGGTGTATATACTTTTTATTAAGATGAATCAAAGAGAGACATTATAAAGTGTTTGACAACTCTTAAAGCCACACCTCAAATACATTTAAAATACCTCACACACAAACATAATGTATATACTCTTCGGTCTTTGCTTTCAATACAAATAAATTTAATAGAAGAATTAGAGCAAATTGTGAGATTTTAAGTGACTTCTATAGGGATTATAAATACAAATTCTCCTATCTCAATTTCTTCAATAAAAACATATATTTATATGCCAAAATCATAAATAAAAAAATCTAATTTAAATATGAGAATAATTTAAAATAAAAATAATAAAAAATTAGTAATTATTAGAGTTTACATCAATATACTATTGATGTTGATGTAGTTCAAAATTAATAATATATTGATATTGTAATAAAAAGTTTTCAAAATATCACATGTAATAACTTATTGTCTCAAAATAAGAGTATACAAGTAGATTTTCTATCTTTCCAAAACTAGACACCTTCCGACTTTCCCCTCAATCACCACTCCTTTATGGTCTAGTCACTTTCATCTTTTATAGTATGGTTAATCTCTATTTCTGCATTTAGTTCATGGGATCCTATATTTTTTAGAATTTTAATATTTATAGGAATGTGATTTTTAAGAATATAATTTTCAAAAGTATGACATTACTATACATTGTTCATTTAAAAATATTTCTAAGAATATTATAATATCAAGTTTTAATTAATTTTTATATATTTTTTAAAATATTTAGATTATTAAAAATATCTTTATTGAAAATTAAGTGATTAATGATAACATGTAATGATAGGAGGTGATCAATAATAATTATTAATGATAGGTAATAATTGACAAAGGTCTGGGTGGTAATGATAACAATCACTCATGGTTAGTAAAAAATGATAATCGATAGTGATCATCAATAGTAAGTGATAGTTGATAGTGGATGGTAGCCATCGGCAATAAGTGACAATGGTGTTAGTCACCTCTGGTAGTGAGGTTAGCCATGAATACTAAAGGACAGTAGTCAATGATTGTAAATTGTAGTTGTCAACCTTGATAGGTAGTGATAAAATAAGATATTAATAATGATAAAACTTTATTGTGAAAGTGAGCAAAATAATTTATTTATATTACTAAAAAATTTCAATATCACAGGATATAAAGTACATATCTCTTCCATTGGAATATTTTGAAGGTATATCGAGTTAAAAATACTTCCAAAAATATTTTTGTAAAAGTTGAATCAAATATAAGAATATTTTATTTTCAAAATATTTTTAAAATATAAAAAAATTACGAATCAAATGTGACTTTAGTGCTTATAGTGAAAAGATAGTTTTGGAGTGACTAAATTCAATGAGGATTTGGCAGGGCAGTGTATTCTACAAATAGGAAAGTAGAACTTCAATGGGAGTGGGCCTAATAATAGGGAGTTAGCAAACATACTTCTGATACAAAGAAAAATATAAGTTATTACAATGAAAATTATCCCTTAGGTAGATAGGATAAAACCCAAAATAATAATATCAATCTAAAAGTGAACGCTTATTAAAGGGAATGACATAAATTAGTATTATCGTAGAGAAATACTTGTATACTTTGATTACATGTGTTCTTACTTCTACCTAATGGAAAAATTATATTTTTTAATATTTTAAAAATTTAGAAATATAATTTTTAATGTATATTAATTTCACAAAACTTATATATGAATAATAAAACTAATAGATAACTTCTTCCTAAGCAAGATCATATGTTATAGGTTTGAAAGTCATGTACACCATAATAATAAGGGATGCTTAATGGTGTGGGCTTGGCAGGTCGGATCTATTTAGGCTCGGTTCACTAAAGCTTATATTTAAGCGAGCTTATGAGAAGCCGGTCTAATTTGGAAAAAAGATTTGTAAAGTCCATCGATTTTGGCTTATAAATAGGCTTGGCCTATGGGTTAGTCCATGGTTCACACGGATCTGGTCTGAATGAGCCAACCCGAGCCTATTTAAGCCTCATTTTGCAAACTTATTTTTAGCAAGTCTAATTTATAAAATGCCTACGAACTGGCCCACTAAGCCTATAGCCCACGGGCTTGTTCAACACCCCTACATAATAGTTAATAGTATTGTTTATTATTGCCTTAAGAAAATTAGTTTAGATTTTTCACTATGAGAAAATAGATATGCTGCTAATATGAGATATGTAATAGTATTATTTTATGATAATAGAAGTGTCAGATTACTTAATACATATATGAAAGATATTATATTTGAATTCAGGACATAAATAATGATAGAAGAGACATTATAGTACACTATTGTTAGATCTTGTAATACATTAAGTTTACTTTTTTTGTAAAAGTTAAATTTAATATGTTACACAATAATATATCAATGATTAGATTTAATAGTATACTAATATACTATTATATTGTCTTTACAATGATATACCTCAAGTAACAACAACCATTATGGGTACACCTATAACAATAATAGCTCACTCTAAAGGTATATAATTTGTTTAGTTAAAAGTTAAGATGTCTATAATTGCATAAGATTGTCTCCATGTCACCTATGTTGCTTTTATGTCTATTTCTCCCTTCTTTGTGATACTTGTATGATGATTCAATTTGACACCTCTTGTCTCATTAGCTTGGGGGTGAAAATTTCCTGCCTCTAAATTTGAGGACCCAAGTTGCATATTGAAGCCATGAAACTTTCTCCAAGAGTTCAAGTTCAAAAATTTGTATATTTATATAAAACTTACATTTTGTGACAAACTTGTAAAGAAGTGTAAAAAGTACTATAAAAGGTTACAATTCTTTTATGAAAACTCAATTTTTCTCTATCTTGTAAAAGCAAAACTAGAGAAAAGAGACAATTGAAGTCTCCAAATCCAAATTTTATTTGAATCATTAGATAAGAATCAAAATTTATCTTCCAAAATCAAATAGTAGAAAATATTTTAAATTACTAATGACAAACATAAAAAAAATCATAATTTTTTTGGTGAAATATTTTTAGTGTAAGCCCCTTTATCTAATCATATGATATTTAATTTTTTTTCAATTTTATCCTTATAAAATATTTTCTATTAACTTTATCTTTTTGAAATATTAAATTATCCAACTATGTCCCATATGGATACTAATAAAGGGATATATTCAAACAACTTAACATTTCATAGAAATAAAATTACTATAAAATATTTAATAAGAATAAAATTGAAAAAAATTGAATTTCATTGAGATAAAAAATAAGGTTTGCTTAATATTTTTAAGTATTTTTTAATCACAATTTTTTAGCGTATTAATGAATTTTTTTCCTTTTCAATATAGGTCATTTTTTAGATTTGAACATGTATTCATTAATATGCGAAGTCTGTCAAAATTTAACATGCTTTTTATTGAATTAACACTTTATTAATAATAATTTCATCCTTCAATATATCCATTATTACATATTAATATAATTCTTTTTTTTTTGTTTTAGTTTACACTAGAATATCCCCATCGATCCGATGAGACTAATCCCTTTTATTGAATTAATGCTTTTGTTAACAATGCTTTCATCCTTTGATATATTTATTATGAGGTATTTATATAATTCTTTTTTTTATTTTTTTGTTTGCACTAGTATCTCCCTATTCAACTTATGAGAAATTAATTTCCTAAGGTATTATCAAATGTCAAAAGTGGATACCTCTCTCACTTGAATTTTCTCCACACCTAAAATTTGGATCAAATCTAATATATCTAATTTAAAGTACTTTGAATTCCTTCCACTCAGATTAACTCATGTTGGTTTTATATGACTCTATGTAAATTTACATATGATAAATATACATATGGATATTCTTAAATTTTACCATGTTATATCCACATCTTGTTACAATTATCTTCAATTTTTTTTAATTATCTATATTTCTTAATTAACAAGTTGACCTAAATTGCTACAAATATTTAAAAGAATATGCAACAACAAGAGTTGCATATTCATTTTAAAATATTATTTATCTGAATTTTTTATATACAATTTTATGGATTTCTTAATTTTTAATAGGGTTTAAATTTGATTCATTATCAGTATAAAATATTTTATATGATCAGTGAATAAAAAAATACATAATTAAAAAAGTAACAGTAATTAAGAATTTTTAATAGTAATTATATATTTTTAATAAATTTTTATTGATATGGTAATATATAAGTGGATAATAATGTAAAATCAATTTATTAGGCATGCAAAATGGGCTTAAGGCTTGTAAGAAATGTAAGTAGCTCACAGTCATAGGTATGCTAGGCTTTTTATTTAGAGCTCGTATTGTTTACGAGTTTATGCAAGTGAGTTTGTGTGGATGTGAGCTTGCTTGCGAGCTTAGCATTTTTTTGCATTAATTTATTTTATAATTTTTTAAATATTTGAATTTTTTTTTAATTTAACCCAATTCCTAATACAATATCCAATGATTATATATATATATTTTAATTTTACTTGATTATCCCATTACAAAAAAAAACTAGTTATTCAATTATAATTTAAAAAAATAAATTTTTTAATTTAATTCAATTTAATTATTTAATCACTCATAATAATAAAAAAATAAAATTAAAAATGTAAATTACTCACAAATATTTACTAATTCGACCAATCTTTTTTTATATTTTTTGCAAGTAAGACTATATAGGCCCAAGCCCATGTTGGCTTAGCTTATTCATCCCTATCCATTCCATTTTATATATTTATATTTATAATTTATATTGATAATGGATTAAATTTAATTTATTTAATTTTTTTTTAATTTTAAAACACAGCTCATTGATTGATGGGCTAAGCATTCTCATTTTGGGCCATAGCGTGGATCCTTATTGAGCCCACAGCTAAAGCTCAACAAGTACGCGGGAAAGACTACATAGATGGATATGTAATTATCCATCCTCATTCCTCGTCTCACAACTCTGTTGCTGGAGAAACTACCCGTGAAACCACAGTCAGGGTTTTTGCCGCCGTGACCGAAGAGAGTTCTTTCTGTTTACATCAATGCCGAAGAGAAAGGAAAGAATTCAGAATCCGGAACCCTTTGTTCCGGATGGCACCGAGTCCGTCAAGTCCAAGAAGCGATCCAAAGCTCCCAAGCAGCACCAAAAGGAAGAGAAGATGATATCTTCGAATATGAGCTCGAAGATCATGAAGGAAGCTTTGCTTCAGCAGAAGGAGATTCAGGAAGAGGCCGAGGCTCAAGAGAACGGTAACAGTTCATTTTATGCAGTTGAAGACACCAAGGATGAGGAAGACGAAGTTGATAATATTGAAGATATTGATGAATTTAATGGGTTCTCTGAAACTCAGAGTCTATGTGGCGGTTATGAAGTAAGTGAATTTCGATTGAGTATGTTTTTTTTAAACAATTAAACAAGTTTTGTGTTATTCTTTGGTAACTAGGTTTCTGCTATACCCAAATCAAGGTTGGAATTATCGTTTAAGCCATGTCTATGGAACAAGGGAGAGAATCTAATAATTCTACTGCTAGTTACATGGTTTCCATTCATTCGGTGAATTTTGAAATGCTTATTCAGAAAAGAAATTGTATATTGGGATAATTTTATTTTATATTCATATTGGAATTTTTTAGTTGGTGGCCTTTTTTTTAAGGATTTTCACGTAAATACAATTGAGGCTCGGTTGGGATTTTTAATTATTGACCCCTTCTGTCTGTAATCATTCTTTTATGTCTCCATCGTATTCTTCTTCTAACTCAGGAGGAGATTAATGAGGAGGACGAAAGATTATTGGACGCATTCTTGTCAAAGGACAGGGGTCCGCAGAGAACGCTAGCGGACCTCATTGTTAAAAAAATAAAGGAACAGGATGCAACTGTTGCTTCAGGTATTACCAAACTGATTTCTTTTCATATTTATGTTTTATGGCTAAGTATAAAGTTAGTCATTATTGAAGCTTAGGTCCCTTTTTTTTTTTTGCTTGTTGTCTATCCTTTGTGATTTATTATTTTGTTCCATGTGTGCAGAAAAGCGACCAGAACCAAAATTGGATAGTTCCATAATAGAGCAGTACAAAGGGTAATTGCAATGTCCACTCCACAAGCCTTTGATTTCATATGCATTTTATAGATTAATGAACTTTTGTTAAGTTCTCACCCAGTGAAGGCCTTTTCTCCCCTCACACCTTTTGGCTGCTTAACCAAAAGGCTACTCTTCAGGCTGTTTTCCATGTCATTCCTCCCAATGCCCTAATACATAAAATCTGTTAGCAACTCTTTTTACCTGTCATTTTTGTTGAAATTGTTGGCAAAAGACATTGTGCATAGACTGATATTTTTGAGTTCTTCCCTTTTTTTTTTTTTGATAATGCAGGGTTGGTATTGCTTTAAGAAGATATACAGCTGGAAAAATACCCAAGGCTTTCAAACACATACCTTCTATGAAATGTTGGGAGGAGGTCCTGTATTTAACAGAGCCTGAAACTTGGTCACCAAATGCCATGTATCAAGCTACTAGAATTTTGGCCTCTAATTTGAGTGCAAAGAAAGTAGAACGTTTCTACAGGCTTGTCTTGCTGCCACGAGTGAGAGAGGATATAAGAAAGAACAAGCGGTTGCATTTTGCCCTATATCAATCAGTGAAAAAGGCAATGTACAAACCTGCCGCATTTAACAAGGGGATATTGTTTCCACTTTGTGAGGTATATAATCATTCACAAATTGTTCTTAGCATACAAGGTTTTGATGTTCTGAATTAATTATTGGTGACAAAGATGGCCTTGCTAATTATTTTTAAGTTAGCTATTCTTTCATTAACGGTCTTTCATTCTTCTGGATATTCTTTCATTACTTAAATTGCTGCAATACACTTTGTTAAGTTATTTCTTTCATTAACTATCTTCATTTATTCCTTCATTACTTAAATTGTTGCAATACACTTTGTTTTGCTGTTTTTATTAGTGCATGCATTTCATGCTTTTGTAGTATTTGCATAACTTCTGCTTTCTGGATTTAATTGCCCATGCAATGTAGAGATATCTTTGGATTACAGTTTATACTGGTGTCATGAATATGAAAATATAGATTTGATCAAAGCTGATGTGGGGCAGTGCCTATTTGTTAGAATGGCCTCCAATTATTTCATGTTCCATCCATTCTTCTATGTTCTAAACATGGAAACTCTGGGATGACCGATAGAATAGGACATTTTCTGTTAAGTGTTTTGACATCTAATTTAAGTAGAGCAAGGCTTTCCTCTAGCATGCTAGTGTAATGTCATCAGCCCCTTCATGGAAGAAAAGATTGCTCAAATAGTTGAATTAAGAGAGAATTCGGTGTTAGCATCTTATGAGCAATTTTATTGGGAATTTGACCAAAAGGGTTATTATTTATGTGAAAATTAGAATAAGGGAACAAGACAGGATGTGTATTAACTTTGGGATCACCACCAGGTTAGTTATGGGTGATTTGTTTGTGTAGTTGGTTCGCAATAATTTTAAACTGTTATGCTGTAGCTGGTTCCAAAATTTTCAATTATTGTGCTACTGTTATTTGTCAATTGTGGTGCATATTTATCAAGCATTGCTATTTTTTTAATTAAATGCATGTCTTTGATACAGTTCTAGCTTCTTATGTCCTAATTTTATGTTTTCTTGTGTATAGTCACGCACATGCAGTCTAAGGGAAGCGGTCATTATTGGAAGCATTTTAGAAAAGTGTTCCTTTCCACGGCTTCATTCAAGGTATGTCAAGGTTGTCTATAAATGATAAAAACTTGCTAAATGATTATGGTATGTATATCCAAGTCATTGTCATTGAATGAGTGCCATAGTGGTTAAATGTTTTTGGGTTTTTGAACTTAAGTTTAGGGATGATAGCCTTTTTTAATCAGAGGAAGGACAAAGAGATGGGCTTTATTTAATATGCAGGGTAAACTTGTTTGAGCAGTTATCCTATTTATCTAACATTTCAGATCCGTGTTTGGTTTAACAGACTCTTTTTTTTATAATCCTTTTATTAGTGTTAGAAAGAGGGAGGGATATTGGACATCATTTTGAATTAATTTTTATTTCTGGAAATCCCATTAGTTGATCTGATATTCTCTCTTCTATTGGCTCCTGTTGAAGCCAATTCTAAAACTGGATTGACATGTATTTGAATGTTAGATTTTGCCTAACATTGAATAGTATTTTGATCTGTAGAGGCTAGTCTATCTAATTTTATTTTTTTGTTGTTGATGTTTGATCGAAGTTTGTCATTAGGGTATTGTTTGATGTAGATGCTAACTGCACACTTGCTCCTGGAATTGGAATTTTGGTTTTGATATGCATGATTGTTTTGAACTTGATGCATCCACTGTCTAACTCTAATGACATGATGATTTTCCAGTGTTGCGCTACTGAAGCTTTCAGAGATGGAATATTGTGGCACTACAAGGTAATTCATCCTGTTGACTATTTGCTTTTTGTTATCATAAATGTCAAATGAAACCTCGTTTAACAGTATATATACTACTTCCTATCAATGCCCTTTAAAATAATTGCAGCTATTTCATAAAGCTTCTTGTGGAGAAAAAACATTCTTTGCCATATCGTGTGGTTGATGGTGTTGTCGCTCATTTTATGAGATTTCTAGAAGAAACTAGGATAATGCCTGTTATATGGCACCAATCACTTCTTGCTTTTGTCCAGAGGTCAGTAATTGTTCACCTTTTTTTTTTTCGTCCTTTTTTCTATCCTTGCCTGATCATGTTTAAAGAGGCATATGGATTTTCCCATGTGTCATATTTTGGTTTAATCAGTGTAATGTTCTCAAATTAGGTCTATATCATTGATGCTTTTCTTCATCCATTCAGTCGGGGATGCATGTGTATATTATGTAGTATGTTACCCTTTCTTGTGTATGTTCAGGATGTATGTATTTCATTTTGGTGTAATGCTGTCACATGTTACAGCCTTTGATGAATTCCCATGTAGGCTTTTGAATGATAAATTGCATTTGATATTTCTTCCAGATACAAAAATGAACTGCGGAAGGAAGATAAGGACAAATTGCGGGTCCTACTCGAAAAGCAAAAGCATAAATTAGTGAGTGCTTTCTCTGATATGGACAATCCCCTCCCCTTTTTTTTTTGGAGTTGCTGGATGCATTTAATCTGTATTCATCTCCTGCAGGTTACTCCTGAAATTATCCGGGAGCTGAGTGGCAGCCGTAATCGTGGTGAAAAGGAGGGTGATATTATGTCAATATATATCCTTTCCTTTTCTTTTGCTTCTTTGGTCCCCTTTTGGTTCTGTTGACAATTGGGCTTTTCTTGTACTGTGTTTCTATCTACTATATGTGCTTATTGTTTCGAATATTCTGTAGCAGATATGTTTTACCACATTTTGGGGGACTAGGGAAGGCTTAAGATGAAAAGCAAAGTTGTAACTTCTGTACATTGAGATCACAAGAAAATAGGAATGTAGAGGATATGTAGAATTAATCTTGGGGTAGTTGTTTTATTTAAAAAAAAATGTGAAGGCTTTTTTAAAATGCTTTGTATCAATAATTGAATGCAGCAAACTTAAATTTTTCTCAAAATTATTAGGTTCACTTACAGTTTTAGATGTCATTTTATATGGTGTCAGCTATTCAACCATAATTATTCTAGACTTTGCATTGCTTGCAGCAAAAAAAACCCAAAAGATGGAAGATGATAATATTACATTAATTGGATTAATGTGCAAAATGAATCTGAGCGACTAAAGATATGAATTTCTGTGTCATTATGAATGGAAAGCATACCAAGTTATATGTTGTTACTGCAAGTTGCATGTCTTTGGTTTGGGATTGTTATGCTAAACTTTCTTGGAATACATACTGTTTCCTTGACACCTTTTACCTTCTCCTGTATCTGTGATAAATAAAACTATTGAAGAAGATAGATTTGACATTCCAGATGTGCCAATGGAGGAGGACTAACTTGTTTCTTGGTATGTTTCTGATCTTCCTACATATAATATTTTTCTGTTCTGATTGCATGTGTGATTCATTGCTTAGTATGACACTGCTTTTGTTCCATAATTGTCCCTTTTTCTTTTTCATGCATGTGGGTTTTAGTATGCATATTCGGTTGTTGTAGAAATTTCTCATCACAAGATGGATGGTGACTACAATAGCTCTGGTTTGACAATAGATCATGGAATGTGGTCCACTGGTTGAAAGGTGACAGAAATTGAACAAGGAAGACGAGTCTGTTCGTATATGATGCGAACCTTAATGTAATTTGAGCAGTCTGATTTGGTTGAAAGCCGTGGTGTTTGTTTTGATAATGCAAAAGTTGAGACCCTGCCATTCTCAATGGGATAGCATTTTACCATTATATTGCTCCATATCCCATTGCTTTAGCTTGCAGTAACATCTATATGTCCATATGAATATGCTACCCCCCTTTTGTGCATTCTACGTGTAGGATTACATGATATTTCATGTATTGACGACTATCTTTGTTGCAGGAATTTCCATGGATTGCCTTGAGGAGTACGGATATATGAGCTGTGGAGAATCTTACATTGTTATTCAGTGCAATGTAGTTATTCTGAGGCATCTGAGATATTTTTATTCTACTGCAAGGGCAATGTGGAATTGAAATTTTGCCTATAATTTATCTTTCGTGGTTTGCTTTTTCTGTCATTTTTTCCAATATAAATTCTGAGTATCCTTACAATACCAAATTCATATGTAAAATAATTATCAACAGTTTTTTTTTTTTTTTATTGGCATATACATTTATATATAATACAGTTTTGAATTTTATTGTTGTTTATTCTGCCATTGTAAAACGACGAAGGATGGCTTTTATTTATTATTTGTGTTGAGATTTTCATATATACACAGTATAGAGATTGGGATTTCTGGAGTCCTTAGAGAGAAGAGAATAGCAACTAAAATCCTAATTTTTCCAGGTGGATTCCCACCTATTTCGTGGTCCTCAGTGAAGGTTATAGTCATCCATATATCGCGCAGTGTGCTAGGAGAAAGAGTAATTTAAAGAGCGTGGTTATTATTTTAATGTATTTTCACATTATAAGAATGTGCCTAACTGTTAAGGAAAGTGATCAGTCTGAGACTTTTGCTTCACACTAGCAGAGAAAGAATTTGTTATTTCTATCTAAAATATTTTGTGATCGTAATGCAGGAACAAAAATGGTTTCATATGTATTCGCTAAATGCAGCTATAACTGCAATCTCAATCGTAATGTAGAACCCTTTGAAACCCTGGATACAAGTTCCTCGGAACGAATCTGAAAAATGGATGTTAAAGAAAGATTGCGGTAGCATGTGATGCATACGTGGGTGTAGACACGTATCACGTTCTGTTGACCACCAAGTGTTGCTGATCTGTCCTGTGCTTCTGACTCTGCTTTGCGTTCTTCTCTTCGTAACCGAAGCTGTGCAGAAGCAGACAACTTCTTATGAATATTATTTATTATTTGTATGTACAGATGCCTTCCATTTATATATTATTTGGTAGTCGCAAACACACATAATAACAAGGGGACAACCGCTTGGTTCTGCGTCCGACAAGTGTCTCTCTATGTTCTTATTAAACGGTAATAAAATTAAGAGTGAGTTTCCTGCGAGGAATTTTAGGTAAGTTGTAGCAACACTTGCTAGTGTTACCATTTCTTACGCCAATGCATCTTGTAAGAATATTTTATGCTCTAAATTATCTAGTAGCATCCCATAACTCTGGATCCAAATCCAAAGTTGAGAGAATGAAAATGATGTGTGCATGTGTAAAATGGACACGAATCTCTCAAGTAACTGAGCCAAGGACAAGGTTTTAATTTACAATGTGCAATTACGATATTCACTAAAATAGAATTCCAATCATAAGTAAAATATTCAGTGAATTATACATTAATTTTTGGCCGATATGTAGTCTTTCATTATTATATATTCATTATGATATCGATGTCAGTTATATAATTGATATGAAAAATGCTTATTACGTTAATTTTTTTTATATATATTTTACATCATTTTTTTACAGATTATATTAGATTTTTACTAAAAATCATCATTTTTTCTTTTAAGAATATTTTTTATATTTTACATTGATTTTTTTAATAAAAATTGACTTGAAATGTTTGTATAATATTTTTTAAATTAATTTTTGACTTTTCAAATAGAATATTTACATAAAATTAAATAAGTTCAATATTTTGCCAAAAACAATATTTTTTGAGTTAAAAAGTTTAAAATATCATAATTTTGTGTCCGGTTGTTTGTTTGAAGCAATTTTTTTAATTTCATATAATTTTTTGATATCTACTTATCTGCAAATGCTAAAAGCAGTTTGTCCCTTTGGAATCATGAAAAATGATGGTTTTTATGGATCTTTTTTTCTATCTTTTATCATATTCAATTGACTCTAGACTTTATTGTAATACTTTATCCAAAAACAATAATAATAAGCATTTAAAACTTAGATACAATCTTAAATTTTATATAAATGAAACACAAACGTATATCTCTTAAAAACATGAGCAAAAAATCAAGAAAATGAAAATGAGAAGATTAGAGAAATAGAAGTAAGAAAAGCACGATTTATCCTCTCAAAATTGTAAAAAATTACCATTTTTATGAACTTGTTCTTCATTTTTTTTTCATTTCTCATCATTGTTTGGCTAATTTCAAACTTTACTACAATATTTTATTAAGAACATAATAAGCATATAAAATTTAGATACAAATTCAAAAGTTATACAAGGAAAATATAAACAAAAATTTCTTAAAAAAGTTTGCATAAAAAACTGGAGAAATGGAAGAGGTAAATATTTGAAAAATAAAAATTAGAAAAGTACTTCTTATATTTTGAACTAGTAACTTGGAACAAGGCATTTGCTTCATATTTGATTTTAGTTGAAGAAATATCGGTATCTCACTATTGTATAGTGAAGACCAAAGTGATAGAGTTTTATAAAGGGAGTCAAACAAACATAGAGATTGAGCTTGGAGACAAATAAAAGGGAGAATAAAAATGATAAAGAGGAAAAAAAATTAATGATATGCTTTATTTATATCACAAAAATATCATTGTCCTCATGACTTTAGAATTCAATTATTCTAGGAATCAATGTCAAAAATCTCATGGGAAGAAAAGTTGCTAACATCTATATTTTTTTTCTTCATATTTTTAAAAATATCATTATTTACATGATTTTAAATATAATTTATTCTAGAAACCAATGTCAAAAGTTATATAAAAAAAAGGGACGATATTTTTTAAATGGATGTCTACTATTTTCTTATTATTTCAAAAAGATATTGTTGTCAAAGGTTTAAATGATTTTAAATGTCAATTATTTTAAAAATTGATGTTAAAGGTTTTGCAGAAAGAAAAGATAATAACTTTTTTAAGCAGTCGATGTTTAAAGTTTTTTTTTCTTTTTAAATGTCACCCTTCTTATAATTTTAGATATTGGTTATTTTAGCAACTAATGTTAAGAGTCTTTCAGGAAGAAAAGATGATGATTGTTTTAAGAAACTAATATTTAAAATTTTATTGTATTTTCAAAAATATTACCGTATTAAAATATATACATATATATTTTACATAATTTTGTTAACCATAGAAAACCATAATTATGAACTTATAACTGCAATTGCAATATAAAACTATAGTTGAAAGATATACGTGAATGTTACATGAGAACTTACTAGCAGTTTAGCCCCGTAAAACGCCTTGACAAGATGCGTATTATCTTTGGGATTTAAACTCTATGCTCTTCCCCATATATTACTAGTTTGGTGGTCATGAAGTGAAGTATATGGTGTTGACAGAAGTTATGTTTGGTCCTTCTGCAGGATTCAGGTTGTGGTGAAAACATCGATCCAAATCATAGTGTTCGACCACATACATTTCACACACTTAAGATTTTTTATTCCCCCACCCCCCTTTTGAGGCTAATATTCAATCTTCCAAGCTGAAGTCATGACTCTGTATTTTTTGTTTTTTTATACATGTTCTTGAATTTCGGATTGCTAATGTTGTCCTTTTGTATGATTTCTAGGGAAATGCTGAGAATCCAGTTGCGTTCTCATATAAATGAAGATTTACATTATGTGGATATGGAAGCTTCTGGAAAAGAGTGTCATGATAGTGAGTTTTGTAAACTCAAGCAGTTATCTGTTTACGGTTGGAATTTGTTGTTATTTGAATACTTCAGTTTTCAATGGAAGGTCTCTATTTGCAGGGTTTTGGATAAAATAACACATTAACTCAAAAAACGAAAATGCAACTGGTGGGTGTTTAAGAATGAGATAATGTGCACATTTTATTTGAGTTTTTCTTTTCTATTTTTTTATAATTAAAGAGTGACTAAAATTATTAGACTTACACACACAAAACTGTCCTCGAACTTGAGATGAAAAAGAAAATAAAGTTTTCAAAAAATCATCAAATGCCTGATCTTACTTTGAAGGATTTTTGTAATTCGACCGATGGATGTCATACCTTAAACAATTCTCTGCTTGTACTGATTGGAATATATTTATTTATTTTAGATTTTCCAAATTTATTAAGTTTTTTAATTTTTCTAAGAACTTTATCTTTATTATAATATCAAAACAAATATTTAATTCAATTTTTTTAAATTACGATATGCAATTATAACGCTGATATTACTATTATAGATAGCAACAATAATCTTTTATAATTTTATATTACAATGGCCATAGTTTTTTATATTTGTTTGTAACTTAAATTTATCATAATCTAATCACAACTGGAATTCAAAACTATAAATCAAACTTGTGTTCTTCTACAAATTATCGAAGTATTTTGTTGCTAACGCATAGCAGTGGTTGGCTTCTAGGTTCTATTAGCAGGATTGCGGAGCAAATTTATGTGCATATGTAAATTTGTATGTTATCTTTGAGGATGAAATTAAAGATTAAAGGTATCCAACCAAAGATGTTGGATGTGGGAAGGAAAGTCACTTGAATTTTAGAAGGCAGCCGGTGAATTACATAATTAATTTTCACTATATGATAATTATTATAATGTGGCTTTAACAATTTTAATTAAATCCTCCAAGCTTAATAGTGCTTCTTTTAGAGTCACAAACTGCCATAAGATGGTAAGCTTGAGTTACGTGATTATGTGAGGCTTCCTAGAGCTTGAATTAGAGATGTTAAAATAGATTAGGTTTAATGGATTAGTTTAGAATTAATATAATTTTACTTAATTTAAGAGTAGTATTGACATAAAAAAACGATAACAGTGACTTGATCTAATAAAAAATTGAGACTGATTAACTCAACTTGATAAAGGATTAAAACTAGTAGGTATTAACTCATCGAGTTATTAGATTAATCCATTAGCATAGTAATAATAACAAATAATAAATAATTAATTTATTATTATATATTTATATATGTTAAAATAATAATTTTAATATATTAAAATTATAATTTAATATATTATACTAAAATTAATAAATTTATATATTTAATATTATTAACATATATTATATAAGTTTATCAAAATAAATAATTACATTAAAATTTAAAAATATTTTATATTAAAATTAATGAGTTACATGTTTAATATTATTAATATATCTCACACAAAGTTATTAAAATAAATAATTATATTAAAATTAAAAAATAATAAAAATTATGTGAGAAATTCAATTTATCATCATAAAATTTAAAAATTAATGAAAAATAATTATACAAATTAATTATTATAACTAAACATACAAAAAATAATTATTATAACTAAATAAATATATTAATTAGTTATAATAAATTATTATTAATACAGTAAAATAGTGATATATATATATTATGGATTTAATGAACAAAATATTTATATTTACTTTAATTAATACTGAATTTTTTAGTATAGATCCTATAATTTTTAATTACTATTCTAATTAGAGATTTTTTATATTAAAAATATTGTAATTTTATTTTTTTTATTATTTTGGTTATGTTAATTAATAATAACAAATTTTTAAATAATAATAATGGGTTATGAAATTTATCTAGTAAAAATTTACCTAAAATTGGAACTAAAACTAAAAGTGGAATTGAAATTGTATCAATCTAGGCTGATTTTATTTGATAAAAAAGTAACTTGATTTGAAATTAATCCGATATATAATTTTTATTCATTAGATTACTTTGATAAGATTAAGTTAGCATATTATGATAGCTCTATCTTAAGCTAACATTGTTTGTTCTCTAATACCACTTCTAAGTTTAGAAAATGACACAAATTAATAATTTTGTGGGTTCTTAGTACTAATACGAGAACGTAGGGCTGTCTTTAAGATGCTCAATAAATTAAGATTTTATGCTAATGGGTCGGCGTTCTATTGGTAATTAATTGATGAGTAAGATAAAAAGGGTTCGAATTCTTGTCATTCCTTCAACTTTCTTCATTTAAGTGTTTTTCTATTAGTAATAAATAAGTGTTTCGGTGAAGATATCCTCATCATTTGTTTTTATTTTTTTTCTCTGGGTGTTGTTCCGAAAGTCGGTTAAATTCCAAATAAAGAAATAAAGATTGTACTTTTTATACATTTTATAAACATATTGCATATTAGGTAATCCAATGCATCATGTTATCAGTCATCCTCCATTTTCACAAAATTTCGCAATTTTACAGAATATTTACATTCTTTTTGTTCCACTTCTGTTATCTTCATCCAATGGCCATTCATAAAGTAGCCGACATATGTACGGAGCCATCAGCGGAATCCGGCCTAAGACTTGAAATCAAGAAAACAACAAGGAATTTAATTTAGTTTTAATTATATTTGATCATTCATTCGCGGTTGCCACCAAACCCTTCACGTTCTATGCATGACAAGATTGAGGTAAGTGGCTTAAAGGCAACGGATAGAAGAGCTATAAATAAAGGTTTCTTTTTTATTAAAAAAAATACAAGAAATTGCGACAAATTACAACTTAACGGCACAGAATAAGAAGATTCTCACAACGTTCTGCATCAACAGTACGCCACACCAATCAAGAGAAGTTGTAGATATATGATTGTTAATGGTCGGAGTTCAGACATAAAAAGTCAATTAATTTGCAATATAGTTATATATTCTTATTGTAAGAATCTAAGATTTTAACTTTCCAAAAGTGATTTATAATCTATCAAAGGTGTATAAGGATAATTCTTAGAACAATCATTAATCTAACATTTCCCCAATCATTCTGTAGTACTCTTCCAAATCCTGTCAATATTTGTGTACCCTAAGGTCACAAAACTTCATAATTCAACAAGAAATGAAGGACCGCTCCCAATGTTACTACATAATACTGTTCCCCATGCATATGAACAGATTTTGATAATTTCACCACATCAGCTTGCTTGCCAGCATTACTCCCTGAATCATATCCACGTTTAGTTTATAGCAATCCAAATAAAGAAAAACCCAAATTGCTAAAATCCCAATTTTCAAATTATAAGGAACATAGTTCTTTATACAACATAACTTCCATGATGAAAATCCCTCCTATATTTTAAGTAAATACTAACCAATGATGATATGAACAATATTATCCGATATGATGCATCATATGACAACTTATTTATCCACAATAACTTCTCTCATATTATATGTTATCAATATCATATTCAAGCAAATTAGTTGACATTCATTTAAATCTAGAATTAAATTTGCATAATCTTGAAAACAGAGGAAATTAGGATGCTTGTTTTCTATTTTTAAAAATAATTTTTTATATTTTTATTTTTGAAAATAGAAGAATCTATTTGTGAATAGCTTTTAGAGTATATTTTTTAAATTATAATTTAGAATGTGTAATTTAAAAATAAAAATATAAAAATAATTTCTTAATTTTTTTAATTTATTTTCTTATTCTAAACGTTAATTTTGTAATTAAATAAAATATTTATTTATTAGCAACACCTATCACTCTTTATTCTTTATTTCTCTTCAATCCTAAAATATTTTTTGAAAAATAAAAAATAATTTTTAAGAACACAAAAATAAAAATATATCTCCCTTAATTGTTCCATTGGCCAACATAGAAGCTAAAACTGCAATGTTTTATAAGCAAACGGACCAAAGTGCAATTGAATCTTTTCTTTCTAGGGATCTTTTTTTTTTCAATTTTTTTTCTTTGTTAAATTTTTAGGTGGGAAACCATGTATTTCATGCAGTTTGGGCATCCATGAAAATGCAATAATATGGGAGTTTTTATTTTTATGCATAGTCAATTCAGTTCTAATTAAATCAATAATACGCAAAATGATATGATTTGTTTCATGTTGTCATTCTAATTAATTAGGCCTATATTATGCAACTAATTATTGATGATAAATGAAACAATATCCATAATGTGAACCAAAAATTTGAAATGGATGGAAATGGAGCACTCGATAGGAGGGCCGACTGTGGTTTTCGTTGGAATTCCAACACGAACAGTCTCTATAAAAAGGGATTTGAGTCCTCTCATTTTGATATTGATATTTTTTTTATTGTGTTGGAAAGATATAATTTACAGATTCCATTAAGCATAAAAAAGAATTCCAGGTGTCACTACTACCTATAAGAATTTCATATATATGTCTATTCAGCATGACAAGAAAATAATCAGAAGAATGTAAAAATATTTGGTTCAGACTGCAATGCCCTAACTCTGTTCATGGGTAACCCACCCTGGACAATTGGACCAATCAAATATTGACACGTGGACACTTGCAAAAAAACTCCAGATTACTTCCGCTCCTTTGCCTCAAATTATCAATTCGTCCTTCAACTTTTTATTTTTTCATTTACTGCCTCAATATAATAATAAAATATTATATCATAAAATATTACTTTATTAAATAATAAAATATCATTTTTCATATTTCCCCTTTTGTTTCGCAAGCTCAGGAACTTCTTCTCTTCCGTGCCATCATCGCCGATGCCGTTGTTGCGCCAGTATTCTTGAACTGGGTTTTCCTCGTCATCCCTGCGTGCATCTCTTCTAAGCGCTGTCCACGAGAAGCTACTGCTTCGTATTGCCTACTCGGTATCCACGAGAAGCTTCTATTCTAGCGCCATCCACGGGGAGCGTTATCTGAGACCCCAATCTTTTTCGGTTCTATGCTCCTTCCAGCTAGCTATTCTCGAAACTTCTCCTTTGCTTTCCTAAAATTTCATTTCCTCCATCTCTCACCCGCCGGAAGCCACTTCTTTCCGTTCAACCTTTTTTGCCAAACTCGTGCTCCATTTGAGTGGTTCTTTCCGCATCGTCACCAAGTTTTCATCATTCAACTATAGATAAAGGCGATAAACTGACTTTGGACCTCCTTCATCTTGCCATGGGCCATTGTCATTTGCCATTGAAGCTGTGATTGTGTGACACTGAAAGAACAAGGAACAGATCAGATGGACTTGGCCATCCTCGTCCTTCCACCTTGAACGCACCTACAAATGGCTTCTTGGAACACAGAGAAGCAAGTGAAATTGAAAGCCTGGAAGGACTATTCAGCAAAATCTCTAATAATAGTGAAGAACCAGTAACAAAGTACTGACAGGACAAATGTCAATATTTCATTGGTTAAGAAAACTAGGGTGAGTTGCCCTGGAACAAGTACTAGGGCATTGTAGTCTGGACCAAAATATTTTTTAAACTGAGTCTTTTATTTTGTTTTATTTAAAATGGGATGAGTTTGATCCTATAACTATAGTTTTGAATCCAGTTTTTATTATTACTTTTATGGACTTAAAATGCTTGGTGGACTGATATGTTTTGCAACAAATGTAAACTTTTAATCAATTAGATTTTTGATGGGTGAGCTCAGGATTTTCTATTTAATCAAATTAGGTCCCCTTAACCACTCTATGCTTTATTCACAACTATAAAACACTTTGTAAATCCTGGTGTCCCATCAGTTACAAATTCATAGAGAAGACGAGGAAGATCAAACTTTTATTTATTAATTTATTCATATTTTATTATGAAAAATACAGGTACACTATTTATTTTCTGAAATTATTCATTTTATATTCTTGATTTTTGTAAATTTGTATCCTGTATGAATAATTTTTGCTTACATTTGGTATCAAAGTCACTTATAATAGATTAAAAATTAAGATACATATTTTTTTTATTTGTGTGATTTGTATTTTTAGATGATTATTATTATCTATTTTCTTATTTGATAATTAGTATCATCTATTTTTGCTTCCGCTTGGTTTGTATTTAATATTTTGATTTTAAAGGCACTGTTAATGCCTGCGAAATTGTGAGTTTTCTCTGCATTTATTGTTATGGATTTGAGAGATTTGTATCACATAAATAATCAGGAAACACTATAAACCTGGGTATGAATCTTTCATCCTGTTCTAGTTTTATGTTTTGATTTAAAAAAAAAAAGGTTGCCACTTTTAATTCAACCGGCACCAGTGGCTCAATTGGTCAAGCATGGCTGTGTCTTAATAGTTGGGTATTTGGAGATCGAAGTTCGAACCCCATATGAAACAGAAAAGAGAGTGAGAGAGAGAGATGTAATACATTGTTATCAACTTTTTTTATATATACCAAATAACATATGAATTATATTATCTTTTGATTTGGACGGAACTGTTCATAGAATACTGGGGTGATTTTTCTTTTTTGGTCACTTTTGTATAAATTTAAAAAAAAAGGCCCTTAGGAAAGGCATTGAATACATGGCGCCATGGTTGATGAAAGTTCAGACCTTCAGATTCAAGGTGCAAGGCACCTGATGAAAGGCAAAGCGTGTATCACACTTGCATGACCCACGGACACGCAGTGTGTGTGTGGTCCACACATCATTTTTTTTAAAGACATAATATATATATATTTTTTAGGTTACAATAAATATTTGTTCATATTTTCTTAAGATAAATAAAAAATAATTTTTTTGAAAAAATAATATATTTTTTCATATTTATAATAATATATTTTAGTCTCCTAAAATTATAATCCTAAATTCATACTCTCTTAAATAAAATATGAGAAAAATTATGAAAATTCAAATCTTTTTAATTTGTATCAAATATATGTATTGAGATTATGATTTGATGCAATATGATTTTTTTTGTAATCAGTATTGATGCATATTGTTTAGCATCCCTTAATAGATTGGTTATGTTTTATTTTAATTTGTAGTTTTGTGTTAAATTTAAATATTTCGATTCTTCTGAGAGACTTATAAGTTGAAATGAGTAATTATCACCAAAGTGAAATTATTTATTTTAATTTATAAGTCTTCGAGTTATTGATAAATATTTATGAGATTGATTTTTAATTATTTCACATAATTATCTGTCTAAATAGGGTAAGTAAGTATTGTAATTAAAAATGAGCTTATTAATATTTTTAATTATTTCATATAATAATCTGCCCAAAGGGGGTTGTTGCATGATATAATTAGAAATTAGCTTATTGAAGTAAAATATTATTTCTGGATTTATTTTATTATTATAAATTTTACCTGCCCAAAAGGGATAATTTTGTAATAATAATATATTATCCTGGTTGGCTTCAATTTTTAGAAGGGTCTTTTACACACTGTATTTTCTGCCTAAAGGAGAGAATGTAATGATATTTTATATATACTCTTAAATATTGTTATGGATAAATTTAAAATGCCCGAACTAACATATTGCATCTCTAATTGTTCTTTTACAGTCTCTTTTATAGTAAGTAATAACACTGCAACTATTGAATTATTAAATGGTATAAATTATAAGAGGTAGAAGCAGGATATAGAGTTTACTCTTGGTATTATAAATCTTAATTTACCCTTACGTGAGTCAGAACCGCCAGCACTTATTCTTGAAAGTACTTAAGAGTAAAAGGACTACTATACAAAATGAGAGAGATCTAATAGGCTCAGCCTCATTGTAATTAGGAGATTTGTACCTGAACATCTACTAGGTGGATTAGTAGATGCAACTAAGGGCAAAGAATTTATGGATGCTATAGGGCAAAGGTATCAAGTATCTGATAATGCTGAATCTAGATGCTTGATGAAGGAACTGACGACAATGAAGTATGATAACACTGGTGGTGTAAGAGAGTTTATTATCAAGATGGTTCACCTCCAAACTTAATTGAAGAACTTAAAAATTGAATTGCCGGATACCTTTCTTGTTTCACATGCCTTAAATTCTTTATCTCTAGAATTCAGTCAAATCAAGATAGCTTGTAATACCTTAAACATGCCCTAGATCATTAATGAACTCATCACCAAGTGTGTTGCTAAGGTAGAAAAATTAAGAAAAGAAAAGAAAGAAATAAGTTTTTTGACTCAACCAAAATCCTTACCCAGCAAAAGCCCAACTCACAAGAAAAAGAAACCTAAATCACATGCTTTAAAGAGCAATTTTTCTAAATCTCAGGAGGCCGATAGGCATGGTAATAATAATAATACCAGTCATAAACCACAAGTGGGAGGCCCTACAGATTCCATCCATAAGAATGTAGAGTACTATCATTATTATAAGAAAGGTCATAAGAGGAATGATTGCTATAGATTCAAGTCTTGGTTAGAAAAGAAAAAGGGAAATGAGAATGGTAAACTCTTATCCTTAGCTTGCTTTGAATCAAATTTAGTTGATGTCCCTATAGATTCTTGGTGGTTTGATAGTGGTTCCATAACTCATGTTGCAATTACCTTGCAGGGGTTTAAAGCAAGAGGAAACCAAGTGAGAGAGAGTCCAAGCTTAGAGTAGGAAATGATCTTGAAGTTGTATTTGAATGCATAGAAGATGTTATTTTATGTTTAGAAAACTTTGTTGAGATTACATTGAATAATGTCTTTTATGTTCCTAGTTTTAGACGTAATTTAATTTTAATTTTTCCTTTGGATAGGCTTGGATACAAATTTATTTTTGAAAATGGAAAAGTTGATATTTTATTACATTATGAGTCCATTGGTTTTGGTGTTCTTGATAATGATTTATATAGGTTACTTTTACCCTTTGATAGTCCTTATGCTTCTTTGAATGTTGAAAATATGGTTTCAAAAAGGCCTAGAATTAAGGAAACATCATCAGTCTTATAGTATAGGAGATTAGGACATATATCTAGGGAACGGGTGGGGAGGTTAATTAAAGAGAATATTCTTATTTCCTTAGATTTTGATGATATAGACATATGTGTGAGCTGTATTAGGGGCAAGTTAACCAAGACTAAAAAGAAGGGTTCTACTCGTAGTTCAAATATTTTAAAGATAATTCATACTGATATATCTGGACTATACTCTTCCACCATTTATAGTCATCATTATTTTGTTACATTCATTGATAATTTTTCTTGATATGGTTATCTTTATTTGATAAAAGAAAAATTTGATGTACTTGAGAAATTCAAAATTTTCAAAATTAAAGTTGAAAAACAATTAGAAAAAGTCATTAAGATTGGGAGATCTGACTAAGGAAGTGAATATTATGGCAAATAAGATATGTCTGTGCAACACATGGGACCATTTACCAAGTTTTTACAAGATTGTGGAATTGTTCCACAATATATCATGTTTGGTAATCCTGAGCAAAATAGCGTTGCTGAAAGGTGCAATCGGACTCTTAAAGACATGATGAAGAGCATGATGAGTGGAACAAATTCACTTGAATTTCTTTGGGGTGAGGCCATTAAAATTACTTTGTACATCTTTAACCATATTCCTAGCAAGTCAGTACCTAAAACACCCTTTGAGCTTTGGACCGGTAGAAAATCTAGCCTTAATCATTTTCGAGTTTAGGATTATCCTTCTAAAGTGAAAGTTTATAATTCATCAGTGAAGAAACTTGATTCAAGATCTGTTCATTTTTACTTCATAGGGTATCCAGATCGTACAGAAGGATACAAGTTCTATTGCCCTACAAGAGGTACAAAAATAGTTGAGTCCATGACTGCAAAATTTCTTGAACTTGATATTGTTGATTTGTCACCAAATTCAAGGCATCTTGAAACACAAAATAATCCAACTTCCATTATCATTCCGCTAGTTTTATCGAGTTGACTATTGTACCTCCATCTGTTCATGTTGAGATACAAAATGATCAAAATGTAGAGCTTAACCAAATTGTACTATTGTAGTTGTTCCCACTAAAAATTATTAACCTGTTCAACCTATAGAGTAAATCCTTGTTAGAAGGTCAGTTAGACAAAGGAGGGCAATAATTTCAAATGATTATTATGTCTATCTTGGTGAGAGTGAATATGACATTGCTGATGTTATTGATCCAACTACATACAGTCAAGCAATGAATAGTCAACAGTCTGATTTGTAGTTGAATACTATGAATGAAGAAATTTAGTCTATGATCAAGAATGAAGTGTGAGAACTTGTTGAGCTTTTACAAAATTGTAAGGTAATTGGTTGCAAATGGGTGTACAAGACTAAGAAAGATTCAACTGGCAGAATTGAATGATTTAAAGCTAGATTAGTAGCTAAAGATTTCATTCAGAGAGAAAGAATTAACTACTCTGAGACCTTCTCGCCAATATCTTCTAAAGACTCACTCAGGATTATTATGGCCTTGGTTGCACATTTTAATTTGGAGCTTCATCAAATAGACGTTAAAATAACTTTTTTGAATGGTGAACTTATGGAAGATGTCTACATGAAACAACCTGAAGGTTTTCAGATAAATGGATCTGAGCATCTGGTGTACAAGTTACGAAAATCAATATATGATTTGAAACAAGCATCCTGACAATGTTATTTGAAGTTTGATAAGTTGATTATATCTATGGGTTTCACAGAAAATAAGGTTAACCAGTGTATTTATCTCAAAGTTAGTGGGAGCAACTTTATTTTTCTCGTCTTGTATGTTGATGATATTCTATTGGCGAGCAATAGTCTAGCTTTGCTACATAATATCAAACAAATGTTGTCTAGAGCTTTTGATATGAAGGATCTTAGTGAGGCATCATTTGTTTTGGATCTTCAGATTCACAAGGATAGAACTTACAACTTATTAGGATTGTCTCAAAAGGAATATATTAATAGGATTCTTGAAAGATTTAAAATGCATAATTGTAAATCCGGGGATATTCCAATTGTGAAAGGTGATAAGTTTAGCAACATGTAGTGCCTAGCAAATGAGATAGAGAAATAGTCAATGCAAAATGTTCCCTATGCAAGTGCCGTTAGAAGTTTAATGTATGCTTAAGTTTGCCTCAAACTAGATTTAGCTTTTGTGATTAGTGTTCCTGGCAGGTATTTGTTTAACCTTGGAAGAGATGATTGGTGTATTGCTAAGAAAGTTATGAGATACTTGCAGAAAACCAAGAGTTATATGCTTGTTTATAGGAAAGTTGATAACTTGGAATAGTTGGGTATTCAGACTCGAATTTTGCTGGATGCTCCAATGATATGAAATCTACTTCAAGTTACATTTCTATAATGGTTGGAGGTACTATATCTTGGAAAAGTGTTAAGCAAATATTGATAGCTATTTAGTTAAAAATTTTCATTTTAGGATTACAACTTGTTGATTCTATTGCTAAACCACTGAAAATTTATTGTGACAATAGTGTTGCAGTTTTCTTCACCAAAAATAATAAAAATTCTAGTGGATCTAAGCATTTAGAGTTGAAATACCTCACAGTCAGAGATCTTGTGAAGAAAAGGGATATAGTAGTAGAGCACATTCATACTGATGCTATGCTGGTGGATCCTATGACTAAAGGACTTAAACTTACAATTTTTCAAAACATATTGAAAATATAGGAATTGTGGGTTCTTTTGATGTCTTTGGTTAGTGGGAGTTATTTTTTATTTTTATGATTATCTTTTATGTAATTTTTCATATGTTCCTTTTCTTATATCTTCACATATACTTGTTGGTACATTGATTATGAATTTTTGTTATCTTATTGATGCATGCATCATTTGATTATAATGTGTCAATATTGTTATATTTTTTTTATGAGAGCTAAGACTCGGTGTTCGTCATTAGTTCTTAAGCTTAATTATTTGTCTCAAAATTGATATCATTTTGGGATTTGTGAGACAATCTGGCTTTGTATGTTGTCAGTTGATTTCTCATGTTATGTGAATTTATTAGAGAAATCATTAAGGACTGACATGAAAGATAAGCATAATTTAATCACAATTTTTGATGCCATCTTTCATGCTATATTATTACATCAGTGACTAAGTATGTATAGTTCATGATATTTTGTAACCATGGAAGGTCTTATATTATTAAAGAATGTAATTGTTGTCATGATTCAGTATCATTGGCTATATAAGTTTAGTCAAATTTTCAGGCATTTATCTCTAGGGTGGTATATTTTTAAAATTATGGCCGCAAGTATTTAAAATTAGTCCTTAGCCTAAGAGTCATTTTTCAAAATAAAATATTTTATAAAGTAAATTAATTACAATTAATGTTGTCTAAGTGGGAGAACGTAAAAATATTTTTTTAGACTACCATTAATTGAGTCTTTTATTTTGTTTTATTTAAAATGGACTGAATTTGATTCTAGAGTTATAATTTTGAGTCCAATTTTTGTGATCACTTTTATGGACTTAAAATGTTTGGTAGGCTGATGTGTTTTGTAACAAGTGTAAACCTTTAACCAATTGGACTTTTGATGGGTGAGCCCAGTAGGATTTTCTATTTAATCAAGTTAGGTTCCTCTAACTACTTTATACTTTATTCATAATCATAAAATACTTTATTAATCCTGATGCCCAATAGGCTGTAAATTCGTAGAGAAGGTGAGGAAGATTAAACATTTATTTATCAATTTATTCATATTTTATTATGAAGAATACATGTATGTTATTTATTTTTTGAAATTTTGTATTCTATATTCTTGATTTATGTAAGTTTATATCTTGTATGAATAATTTTTATTTACAAAGAAAAGAGAGAAGGAATCCAAATTCATTATAAAATGTGGTCAATTACTTATTATTTGGACAATTTTGTTTCTCTAATATACCTTTCCACAGTCCTTTCAGGCATTTTGCTTGAAAATTATAAGTTTGTTTTTGTATGCATCTTCAGGTTATAACTTACAATTTGCAAATTGCATGTTATAACATGGAAGCCAAAACCTTGACTTGGATGGAAATGCAATAAGTTGGAAGAATGGCCAAAGATTGGTTTTGTTTGGCAAAAGAGACAGCTTTTGAACTTTGTATTTTAAAAATTTGGACGACGACAGTTTTTGTGCTTTTTCTCTCCTCCCACACAGTTCATTTGGACATTCTCTCGAGAAGCTTACGTTTGTTTGGCAACAAGGAAAAGGTTCTATGACACGCATGCACATGGAAAGCAAAATCTTGACATTGATGGAAAACGAACAATCATTACAAAAGTCAACAATTGTGCAGGAGATAATTTGAATAATTACATTCACTTCACTTTATATCTTTTAAATAGACATAATTAATTTAATTTAGATTATATATATATAGTTAAAAATTATTGTGTAACGTTTTACAAAACCTATGGGTTGGGTAATTGTTTTTCCTTTGAGAAAAATAGGTTCACCTTTCCTTGAGGTTTAATAAAATTATGGAAACGTCATTTTGAATTTCAAAACTTACTCTCATCTCGTTTCTAGGAAAAAAAAAAAAGATACACACTTAAACCTAATATTTGAATTTTCATAAAAAAATAATGAAATAAAGTAACTCTACAATTTAAACTTATCGATAAAAAATACTTTAAATATTTTATTATTAAAGATATACTTTTATTCACATGAGGGTTAAAACATCACCATAAACGAAATCAGATTTTAATGTAAATATAATATTTTTTTAACTATTTAACTTTATTAAAAGATATCTTTCATATGACGTTTAGAATATCTTATAATATTTGATTTGAATTTACCTATCACCTTTTTTCCTTATATTATTGGTGAATATTCTAAATTTAAATTTAGACGCGCTATTATTTTTATATTCGAAAATAAATATGTGTAAATTTGAAATTAAAGAAAATATATACATAATTTCATTAATCTTCGTGACAGATAAAAGTTATTTATTTACTTTTTTAGGATTTTAGGCTCTTGCGGCTGTGAATAGCGAAGTAATATATGGTTTTCGGGTCAATTCTTGTATAGCTTTAGCGCATGTGCTTAGAGAGAGCAAAGCTGTCACAGGCTTTGGCCAGAAAGCGGCTTTCTGAGTCTTTTATATGTAAGCAGTCAATTCTGTCAATGTAACTTGGGCTTTTAGAAGTATATAATATAAATATATAGAAAGGTGTATTTGGTCTCTATACATGCATTCTTTCAACATCAACATGTAGCTGTCAATGCTTGAAAATCACAGCATTCTTTTGTCTCTCTTTTTGGCTGCATTTTGAAATTATCCAAATGCTGCAATCCAATTCTCATTTGAATCTCTTAGATGAATATTTATCAATGATGCAGTGCAATTCCAATTTGGCAATCTCAGACTATTGTTTTCATTGGCTGCCTTCATTTTAGGGGTCTCTTAGTAACCATAGAACAAAATGCTAAAATAAAATTGTTAAGTTTTATTAATTTTTGCGGACATGCATACATACACATGATGAAATGAAAAAGAATTCTCCCTTTTTTTTTAATAAAAAAATAGTGTGAATTTCAAAGAAAGATATATATAAAAGATTTTTTTTTTTGGTTTTAAATTGTGAGTCTCCTTTATAAGTAAGTCTTAAAATAAAAATTGCATTTATATTTCTCCAAAAATAATAGCAAAATAACAAATAGAAAAGGAAAAGAATTAAATCCTAATAAAATATATTACTAAATAATAAATTTTTTTGGATTAAATGATATTCAATATCTTAAAAAAGTTTTGCTTTTATTTACATTTTGATTTAATTTTGAATCTCACATGAGAATAGATAAGAGCCTCGTGGAATTGACACAAGGTGGAGTAGGGAGGTCTATATATTTTGGATCAAACTCTAGTCGAATGTCAAGCGAATAGATGCAAGTTATGTTTTGAAATAAAAGAGAATTCAAAGTCAACTTTATCTACAAACAAGGAAGCTATAAATGTTGCAACTATGAATCTCATAAAGGGTTTGATCTTGCCTCAGAATAAACGTTGATGACATGCTCATACATAAGAACTTGTCCTTGGAAGGAGAAAAAGAGCTAAGAATGGTAGCTAAAACTTCAAGGTTAAGGAGCAAAAGGAGAAATCTGTCCAAGAAGGAGCACGCGTATATTTTATGAAACTTTTACTTTTATCTGCATTCCAGTTCAATTTTGAGTCTTGGACGTGAATGTGATTTAAGATTCCGTTTGTTTTATTGAAAAATATTTTTTATAAAATATAGTTATAAAATATTAAAATAAAAAAATATTTTATTTATTTAATATTAAATATGAAGAATATGTAAAAAAAAATTTATTTTCAAAAAAGAATTTATTTTTCTTTATTTTTAGACTTTTAAATATTATTTTTTTTAATTATCAATATAAATAATATATTATCTCTTTATTAATATATATTAAAATGATATTTTTTTTTACAAAAAATACTTTTTGACGAAATAAACAGGGCTTAAATATTTTAATCACTCTTCTTATTAAAATAATTAAATAATTATAAAAAGGCATCAATGACTTGGTTAAATTACACTGGTCCATCTAAACAATTCAAGTTACATTTTTGATAACTTTACTTAATAACAATTTCAATAGAGTAAATTACATTTATTACTACTAAAATTTAACGAAATACATTCACACCTTTTCCATTGTCACGTATAAATTTAAATAGAAGAAGAGAATAGGGGAGTGTATATAAAAAATAAAAATAAAAAATTATATATGTTGAAGATAAAATGTGAAATTGAATTTTGAATATTTTATATTTATTGAATTAAATTTTATAAATTTATTCTACTATTTTTTATTAGTTGACATGTTTTATAATATATTCGAATCTCAATTTCATATCTTATTTTTAATGCATATATAATATTACTGTAAAAAAAGAGTGTTAATATATATTTCTAAAAAAATAAAATGATGTTAATTTAATTAGAGTATGGTTATTTTTTTAATATATTTTTCACATTATAAGAATGTGCCTAACTGTTAAAGAAAGTGATCAGTCTGGGAGTTTTGCTTCACACTAGCAGAGAAAGAATTTGTTTTTTCTATCTAAAATATTTTGCGATCGTAATGCAGGAAAAAAGGTTTCATATATTTCTGCTAAATGCAGCTATGATTGCAACCTCAATCATAATGCAGAACCCTTATAAACCTTGGAGACAAGTTCCTCGGAACAAATATGAAAAATGAATGTTAAAGAAAGATTGCGGTGGCATGTGATGCATACGCAGGTGTAGACACGTATCATATTCTGTTGACGACCAAGTGTAGTTAATCTGTTCGGTGCGTTCTTCTCTTCGTAACCGAAGCTCTGCAGAAGCAGAAAACTCTTATGAATATTATTTATTATTTATATGTACAGATGGCTTCCATTTATATATTATTAGTTTGGTTGTCGCAAACACACATAATAACATTAGGAGAACCGCTTGGTTTTGCTTCCAACAAGTGTCTCTCTATGTTCTTATTAAACAGTAATAATTTAGGAGCGAGTTTTCTGCGAGGAATTTTAGGTAAGTTGTAGCAACACTTGCTAGTATTACCATTTCTTAAGTCAATGCATTTTTGTAAGAATATTTTATGCTCTAAATTATCTAGTAGCATCCCATAACTCTAGAACCAAATCTAATGTTGAGAGAATGAAAATGATGTGTGCATGTATACAATATACACGAATCTCTCACGTAACTGAGCCAAGGACAAGGTTAAAGGTTTTAATTTACGATGTGCAATTACGATATTCACTAAAATAGAACTCCAAACATAAGTTAAATATTTAGTGAATTATACATTAATCAATATATAATCTATCATTATTATATATTCATTATGATATTAATTTTATAATGTCTGTTATATAATTAATATAAAAATTTTATTTTTTATATTTTACATTGATTTTTAATAAAAATTAACTTGAAATGTTTGTATAATAACTTTTTAAATTAATTTTTTATTTTTCAGATAGAATATTTATAATAAAATTGAATAAATTTAATATTTTATCAAAAATAATATTTTTTAGGTGAAATAGTTTAAAATATACTAATTTTGAGTCTGATTGTTTGTTTAAAGCAAAATATTTTTTAATTTTATATAATTTTTTAAGATCTATTTACCGAAGGACGTTTGCCTCCTCGGAATCATGAAAAATGCTTATTTTCATGAATTTCTATTCATTTTTTTCTATCTTTCATTATTATTCAATTAACTTCAAACTTTACTCTAATATTTTATTAAATAAATAATAAGCATTTAAAACTCAAGTATAATCTCAAATTTTATATGAATGAAATACAAATGTATATCTCTTAAAAAATTTGCACAAAAAATTGAGGAAATGAAAAATGCAAAGATTAGAGAAATGGAAGCAAGAAAAACATGATTTACCCTCTCAAAATTGTAAAAAATTACTATTTTCATGAACTTCTTTTTCATTTCTTTTCATTTCTCATCATTGTTTGGCCAACTTCAGACTTCCCTATAATATTTTATCAAAAATATGATAAGCATGCAAAATTTAGATACAATTTCAAAAATTAAACAAAGGAAACATAAATAAAAATATTTTAAAAAAATTTGCATAAAAATTGGAGAAATAAAAGAGATAAAAATATGAGAAATAGAAATAAGAAAAGTACCTCCTATGTTTTGAATTAGTAGCTTGGAATAGGATATTTACTTTATGTTCAATTTTACTTGAAGGAATATTAGTATTTCATTGATGTGTGATGGAGAATGGAGTGAAATTTATGATTTTGGAAAGAGAATTAGATGAATGCAAAGATTGAATTTGGAAACAAATAAAAGAGAGAGTGAGAATGATAATAAGAAAAAAATTAATGATGTACTTTATTTATAACACAAAAATATTATTGTTCTCGTGATTTTAAAATTCAGTTATTTTAGGTATCAATGTCAAAAATCTTGTGAGAAGAAAAATTGTTAATATTTAAATTTTTTATATTTTTAAAAATATCACTACTCCTATGATTTTAAATATCAGTTATTTTAGGAATTGTTATCAAAAGTTTTGCGAGAAGAAGATATGATATTTTTTAAATGGACGTCTACTATTCTTATATTTTCAAAGAGATACTACTCATATGAATTTAAATGTTAATTATTTTCAAAATTGATGTCAATGGTTTTGCAGAAAAAAAAGATAATATTTTTTTTAAACAACTAATATTTAAAGTTTTCTTATATTCTCAAAAATGTTACTATTCTCATAATTTTAGATATTAGTTATTTTAACAACTAATGTCGAAAGTTTTTTAGGAAGAAAAGATGATGATTGTTTTAAAAAATTGGTGTCTAAAATTTATTATATTTTCAAAAATATTACTGTGTTAAATTAGACTTCGCTATAAATTTTGATCAATGTTTATTAACATAATTAA
This sequence comes from Sindora glabra, assembly GCA_020226215.1. Taxonomy (NCBI): domain Eukaryota; kingdom Viridiplantae; phylum Streptophyta; class Magnoliopsida; order Fabales; family Fabaceae; genus Sindora; species Sindora glabra. Next base: position 41,060,370 of record CM035229.1, read on the forward strand.
AATTTGGTGACCGTCACTTATATATATATATATATATAATTTTGTTAACCACAAATAACCATAATTATGAACTGCAATTGCAATATAAAACTATAGTTGAAAGATACACGTGAATCTTACGCGAGAACTTACTAGTAGTTTAACCCCGTAAAACGCGCTGACAAGATGCGTATTATCTTGCTTTGGGATTTAAACTATATGCTCCTTCCTATATATTGATAGTTTTTCACATGAAGTGAAGTATATGGTGTTGACAGAGGTTATGTTTGGTCCTTCTGCAGAATTCAGGTTGTGGTGAAAACATTGATCCAAATCATACTGTTTGAACACATACATTTCACACACTTAAGATTATCTTCCCCCCACCCCTCCCTTTTAAGGCTAATATTGAATCTTCCAAGCTGGAGTCATGACTCTGTATTTTCGTTTTTTAATGCATGTTCTTGCATTTTGGATTGCTAATGTTGTCCTTTTGTATGATTTCTAGGAAGATGCTGAGAATCCAGTTGGGTTCTCAGATAAATGAAGATTTAAATTATGTGGATATGGAAGCTTCTGGAAAAGAGACAATGCCATAGTGAGCTTTGTAACTCAAGCAGTTATCTGTTTACAGTTGGAATTTGCCGTTATTTGAATACTTCAGTTTTCAATGGAAGGTCTCTATTTGCTGTGTTTTGGATAAAATAACACATTATCTCAAAAATCGAAAATACAACTGGTGGGTGTTTAAGAATAAGATAATGTGCACATTTTATTTGAGTTTTTCTCTTTTATTTTTTTTATAATTATAAAAGTGATAAATTTATTAAACTTACACACACAAAATTATCCTCAAACTTGGGATGGAAAAAATGATAAAATCTTCAAAAAGTTGTCAAATGTAAGATTTTACTCTCAGGGTTTTGTAATTTGATCAACAGATGTCATACCTCAAACAATTTTCTACTTGTACTAGTTGGAATATGTTTATTTACTTTAAATTTCACAAATTTATTAAGTTTTTAAATTTTTCTAAGGATTTTGTCTTTATTTTATTATAATATTGAAAAATATTTAAATCAATTTTTTTAAATTACAATATGCAATTATAACGTTGATATTACTAATCTAGATAGTAACTATAATTTTTTATAATTTTATATTGCAATGGTCATAAATTTTTATATTTTTTTGTAACTTAACTTTATCATAATTTGATCACAGCTGCAATTTAAAACTACAAATCAAACTTGTGTTCTTTTACAAATCATTGAAGTCTTTTGTTGCTCTTCTAGGTTCTCTTAGCATGATTGTGGAATAAATTTTTGTGCATATGTGAATTAGTATGTTATCTTTGTGGATGAAATTAAAGAGCCAAGGTATCCAACCAAAGACGTTGGATGTGGGAAGGAAAGTCACTTGAATTTTAGAAGGCAGCCGGTGAATTACATGATTAATTTTCACTTTTATGATAATTATTATAATGATGCTTTAACAATTTTAATTAAATCCTCCAACCTTAATAGTGCATCTTTTAGAGTCACATACTGCCATAAGATGATAAGCTTGAGTTACGGGATCATGTGGGGCTTCCTAGAGCTTGGATGTCAATCACCTTCAAGCTGACATTGTCTATTGTCTAATACCACTTACTAAGTTTAGAAAATGACACAAATTAATACAATTTTGCAGGTTCTTAGTACTAATACGAGAATGTAGGGCGGCCTTCGAGATGCTCAATAAATTAAAATTTTACGCTAATAGATCGACGTTCTATTGGTAATTAATCGATAAGCAAGATAAAAGGGGTTCGAATTCTTGCTATTCCTTTAACTTCTTCATTTAAGTGCTTTTCTATTAATAATAACAAGTGTTTCGGTAAAGTTATCCTTATCATTTCTTTTTTTTTATTTTTTATTTTTTTGTTCTCTAGTTGTTATTCCGAAAGTCGGTTAAATCCCAAATAAAGAAATAAAGATCGTACTTTTTATTCATTTTATACACATATTGCATATTAGGTAATCCAATGCATGATGTTATCAGTCATCCTCCATTTTCACAAAATTTTGCATTTTTACATAATATTTATGTTCTTTTTGTTCCACTTCTGTTATCTTCATCCAGTGGCCACTCATAAAGTAGCCGACATATGTAGGAGCCATCACCGGAATTTGGCCTAATATTCAAAACTCAGAAAACAACAAGGAGTTTAATTTAGTTTTGATTACATTTGATCATTCATTCGTTGGTTGTCACAACGGATACAAGAGCTATAAATAAAGGGTTCTTTTTTATTAACAAAAATACAAGAAATTGCGACAAATTACAACTTAGCAGCACAGAATAGGAACAATCTCATAACATTCTCACCACACCCATAAAAAAGAGTTATAGATATATGATTTTCAACGGTTAGATTTCAGGCATGAGAGGTCAATTAATTTGTGATGTAGTTATTTGTACAGTAAGAATGTAAGATTTTAACTTTCCAGAAGTGATTTATAAAAGTACTATCGACCTATCAAATATGCATAGGGATTATTGTTAGAACAATCATTAATCAACAATTCCAGAATCATTCCATAGTCCTCTCCTAAATTCTGTCAATATTTGCGTATCCTAAGCCAGTTCCAGTCTCAAAACTTCGTAATTCGACGAGAAATGAAGAACCACTCCCAATGTTATTACAAAATCCTGTTACTCACGCATATGAACAGATTTTGATAATTTCACCCCAGCAGCTTGCTTGTCAGCATTACTGTGAATCATATCCACGTTTAGTTTATACCAAACTAAATATAAAAAAACCCAATTAGCTAAAATCCCCATTTTCAAATTGCAAGGAACTTAGTTCTTTTTATAACATAACTTCCTCAGTGAAAATCCCTCCTATATTTTAGAATCGCAAAAATTATATCCCTTTGGTCTCTATGTTTTCAAAATAACGATTTTATCCTCATGCTCTATATAATGCAATTAAATCCTTTTATATTCAAAACATGCAAATTTAATCCAATTTTTAAACAAATACTAACCAATTATGATGATATGAATAATATTATCCGATATGATACATTTCACAAGAGAGCTTGTTTGCCCACAATAACTTCTCTCATATTATACATAATCAATATCATATGCAAGCAAACTAGTTGGCATTCATTTAAATCTAGAACTAAATTTGCATAATCTTGAAAATAGAGGGATTTGGGATTCGTTTCTTTTCTGTTTTTAAAAATATTTTTTTTATATTTTTATGTTTGAACACAAACGAATTTGTTTGGGAACTGCTTTTAGAATTTTTTTTAAATTATAATTTTAATTGTATAATTTAAAAATAAAAATAACGTTTAATTTTTTTAAGCTTTTTTATTTTGAATATTAGTTTTGTAATTAAATAAAATATTTATTTATTTGCAGCACTTACCACCCTCTATTCTTTATATTTCTTTAATACTAAAACAGTTTTTAAAAACTAAAAAATAATTTTTGAGGACACAAAAATAAAAATATATTTAAACACCCCCTTAATTGCTCCAATGGCAAACGTGAAGCTAAAACTGCAATGTTTTATAAGCAAATGGACAAAAGTGCAATTGAGTCTTTTCCTTCTGGGGATCATTTCTCTTTTTCTTTTTTTTTTGTTACATTTTTAGGTGGGAAAACATGTATTTCATGCAGTTTGGGCATCCAAGAAAATGCATTAATATGCGAATTTTTATTTCTATGCATAGTCAATTCAGTTCTAGTTAAATCAATAATACACAAAATGATATGATTTGTTTCATGTTCTCATTCTAATTAATTATATTTTTTTTTCTGCATTCTACGAAATAAAGTGTATATATTCATACAAATTATTGACGATAAATGAAATAATATCCATAATGTGACAACCAAAAATTTGAAATGGATGGAAAGGAACCACTTGGTAGAAGGGCCAACTGTGGGTTTCGTTAGAATTCCAACAGGAACAGTCTCTATAAAGAAAAGATTAGAATCCTGTTATTTTTGTGTTGATATTTTTTTTTTATCATGTTAGAGAGATTCCATTAAGCATAAAAAAGAATTCCAAGTCTCTCTGCTACCCATAAGAATTTCATATTTATTTCTATTTAGCATGATAAGAAAATGATTAGACGAAAAGAGAGAGGGAATCCGAATTCATTATAAAATGTGGTCAATTACTTATTATTTGGACAATTTTGCTTTTTTTAATATGGCTTTCCACAGTCCTTTCAGACATTTTGCTTGAAAATTATTTGTTTTTGTATGCGTCTTCAGGTTATAACTTGCAATTTGCAAATTGCATGTTATAACATGGAGGCCAAAACCTTGACTTGGATGGAAATGCAACAAGTTGGAAGAATGGCCAAAGACTGTCATTGTTTGGCAAAAGAGACAGCTTTTGAACTTTGTATTTTAAAAATTTGGACGACCACAGTTTTTGTACTTTTTCTCTCTTTCCACACAGTTCATTTGGACATTTTCTCAAGAAACTTAAGTTTGTTTGTCAACAAAGAAAAGGTTGTACAACATGCATGCACATGGAAGGCAAAATCTTGACATTGATGGAAAACGATCAATCAGTTACAAGTTTACAAGAGTCAACAAAATAATTTGAATAATTAAATTCACTTCATGTCTCTTAAATGGACATAATTAATTTAATTTAAATTATATATATATAGTTGGAAATCATTGTGTAACGTTTTACTAAAGCTATGAGTTGGGTAATTGTTTTTTCCTTTGAGAAAATATGTTCGCCTTTCGTTGAGGTTTAACAAAATTATGGAAACCTCATTTTTAATTTCAAAAACTTCCTCTCATGTCTTTTCTAGGCATTAAAAAAATGATACACGCTTAAACCTAATTCTTGAATTGTCATAAAAAATAATGAAATAAAATAACTATACAATTTAAACTTATCAATACAAAATACTTTAAATATTTTATTATTAAAGATATACTTTTATTCACATGGGGGCTAATACATCACCGTAAACAAAATCAGATTTTAATATAAATATAATATTTTTTAACAATTTATCTTAATTAAAAGATATCTTTCATATGATATTTAGAATATCTTATAATATTTGATTTGAATTTACCTATCACCTTTTTTCGTTGTTTTATTGGTGAATATTCTAAATTTAAAGTTAGACGTACTATTTATTTTTATATTCTAAAATAAATATGTATAAATTTTAAAATTAGAAAAAATATACATATAATTTCATTAATATTCGTGACAGATAAAAGTTATTTATTTACCTTTATAGGATTCCAGGGTCTTGCACCTGCGAGTAGCCAATTTATGGTCTTCGGGTAAATTCTTGCATAGCTTTAGCGCGTGCTGTAGAGAGAGTGCAGCTTTCAAAGGTTTCGGCCAGAAAGCGGCTCTCTGAGTCTTATGTATGTAAGCAGTCAATTCTGTCAATGCAACCTTTGGCTTTTGGAAGTATATAATATAAATATAATAGAAAGGTGTATTTGGTCTCTATACATGCATTCTTTCAACATCAACATGTGGCTGTCAATGCTTGAAAATCACAGCATTCTTTTGTCCCTCTTTTTGGCTGCATTTTGAAATTAACCAAATGCCGCAATCCAATTCTCATTTGAATCTCCTAGGTGAATATTTATCAATGGTGCAAGGCAATTCCAATTTGGCAATCTTAGTCTATTGTTTTCATTGGCTGGCTTCAATTTATTGGTCTCTCTTAGTAACCATAGGAACAAAATGTTGAAATGAAATTGTTAAAATTTTAGTAATTTTTAGCACACACATGATGAAATGAAAAAGAACTCTCTCTTTTTCCTACGAAAAGAATAGTGTGATTTTCAAAGAAAAATGTATAGAAAAAGTTTTTTTTTGAATTGTGGGTCTTTTTTTGAGCAAGTCTTAAAATAAATTTTGCATTTATATTTCTCCAAAAATAATAGCAAAATAACAAATACAAAAGGAAAAGGATTAAATCCTAATAAAACACATTACTAAATAATAAATTTTTTTGAATCAAATGATATTCAACATCTTATAAAAGTTTTGCTTTTATTTACATTTTGATTCAATTTTGAATCTTACATGAGGATAGATAAGAGGTTTGTGGGATTGATGCCAAGGGGGTTAGGGAGAGTTATATTTCTTGGCTGAAACCCCAATTGAATATAAAATGCATGGATACAAGTTATGTTTTGAAATAAAAGACAATTCCAAATCAGTTCTGTCTACAAACAATGAAGCTATAAATGTTGCAACTATGAATCTCATAGAGTTGATCCTAATTCAGAATGAATGTTGACAGCATGCTTAACATATGTAAGTCAGATGGAAAGTGGAGTTTTCATGTATAAGAACTTGTCCTTGGGAGGAGAACAAGAATTGAAAACGGTTGCTAAAAATCTCATAAGCTAAGGAGTAAAAGGAGAAATTCGCCCTAGAAGGAGTACACATATGTTTTATGAAAAATTTGCTTTTATTTGCATTCCAATTCAATTTAGAGTCTTACATCTGAATGTGAATTAAACAACTTAATCATTTTTACTATGAAAATAATTAAATAATTAAGGGCATCAATGACTTGGCCAAACTACACTTACCCATCTAAACAAGTTACATTTTTGATAACCTTACTTAATAATAATTTTAATAGAGTAAATTATACTTATTACCACTAAATTCATACGCACTTTTTCAATTCTCATATATAAATTTAAATATTAAAAGAGATTAGGGAAGTGTATACAAAAAAAAATACTATATATATTGAAAATAAAATTTAAAATTGAGTTATGAATATTTTATGTTTATTGAATTGAACTTTAAAAGTTTATCTTCCTGTTCTTTACTGATTCATATGTCTTAATTTATATTTAAAACTTAATTTCACATTTTATTTTTGCTGTATATATAATATTGCTGAAAAAAAGGAGTATTAGTGTATATTTATTAAAAAAAGTAAGATGATGCGAGTTTAATTACATAGCTTCAAAAAGAATAATTATGATTTATACTTTTATTTAGAAATTGTACGGGAAGAAAATATCCTTTAAACTTCTCAATTTCAACTTAAAATTAAGACGTCTAAGATTGAAGCTGAGGTACGTATAGCAATGCATCGTGAAACCGTCTACTTACTTTATATCTAGTACTAGTATTATCACTCATAAAAAAAAAAAGAGCCAGTATTATCAAATTTTAAACGTTTACGTGATAGGGTTGGCACATCGGATAATATGCCGGTACTGGACTCGGGTGTTCAAATCACAAAAGTAATTTTTATTAGAATGGAAGTAACATTATTTTTTTGTTTGGATATATGGCCAAAAAGGAAAGCAGACGAAGAGAAAGAAAACAAAAAGAAAATATTTTTTTTCCTTTTTAACTAAATGAGGAGAAAATAAAAAGAAAGGATAAGAAAAAAAAAATAGATTTTTCTTCATTTGTTGAAATGAAAAAGTAAGAGAAAAAATTAAATTAAATTGAATTATAATTTTACTCTCCAAATTATTTTTTTACTCATTTTCTATCTAAATGTATTAAGAAAATATTTTAGTGAACTTTGAACTTTTACTTTTACTCATTTTCTCTTCCATCTTATTATCTGCAACCAAACAAAAGAAAATTATTTTATTTTCCAACTCATTTTCTTTCTTTTGATTCTCTTTTCATTTATTTTCTACAAAAACAAGTAAATATTAATGTTTTAATGCACAAAAATAGATATATACAACATCTTGAATTCCAATCTCTATGGAAAAGCTCAAGGATCTCAGACAACATAAAAAATATCAAGTACCTCAGTAGCATTAAAGATGCTAACAAAACTAATTTTGCTTTCAATGACCAATGCGAATGCAATAATAAAATATTAGATTAGATGATTGCAGGATTCCGCAGACAGAAAAGCTACAGATATATGGATTTCGAATTTAATTTTCTGGCCAATCTTATTCAGTTTTGTCAGCACAGCTTTTGGGGCTTTCTTGGTGACCAAGCATGATGGTAAATTATAATACAGAAACAGAAGGATTGCATATGTGTGGTTCAAACTTGAGCATGTACATACCAGACCTCACGCACTTTCATGCTTTTTATCTTATTGTAAGTTGGAGCTATTTGTTTATGTGTGTGGTTGAGAATTTGCCGTTCTAGGTTCCGTTGCTCGTAGAAACTTCTAGACCTTTCATTATTATTTTTTTATTATTAAGTGGCGGCTGAATCGGTTTATGTGTATTTGATTTTTTAAAGCAGAAAATAAAATATTCGCATCTAATTTAAAAATAAATCAATTACATATTATGGCGATGCAATCACGGCTCCATTTCATACAAATAATTAATAATTAATTATTTAGTTGGTAATTGATAAGTTAATTGATAGTTAATAACCAATAATTAATAATTGATAAATCAGTTGAAATATTTCATAAAATTAATTATTAAATTAATTAAAATTGTAAAATGATATAAAAGAATATATTAATAAAAATAGATATATAATTAAAATAATTTATATTTATCTAAAAATTAAATTATATTAACATAATTAAAAATTTAAAATAAAAATATAATATTTAATATTTAATTAATTATATTTTTATAAATTTATATATTTATTCAATTATATAATTTTTATTTTATTATTTATTATAAAATTATAATTACTTAAAATATAACTTATATTTTATGATATTATTTCTTTACATATATACTTTTATATATTTATAATTTAAAATTAGGATATAATTATATTAAAATTAAATTAATTATATTTTATAAAAATTATTTAGATTTATATTACAAAGGGTATTAATTGTAAATTAATAAAAAGAATAAGGATAAATTTGAAAAGAATTTGAAGAAATAGTTGTTTATAAGTTATAAGCTATTTTGTATAATTTATTAAATCAGAATTTATAAGTTATAAATTAATGAGAAAAATACTTCAAGAGACTAATTTATAATTTATAACTTAATAAGTTATAATCTAACTTATTTGTTGTATGAACTGGAGCTCACATCAACATTTTATTTTTAATTTTTTTATTTTAGTAGCCTTGATTTGAGTTTAATTAAGTATGTCTACTTATCCTATTTAAATCCTCTTTTTTCTTTTTAATTTTTTTGTTATGTTATGTTGAATATATATATATATATATATATAGTGATAGATCTATATATAAAATTATTGGAACAATTGCCTCGTTTTGTCTCTATAAATTTATGAAAAATTACCTTTAAAATTTACTACTACGCTAAATCATTAAAGAAAGTATTAAAATAAAATAAAGTATATTTTTATTTAAACATTTATATTTTATTAATTAATTTTATTTTAAATTTATATATAAATATTACTCCTACACCTTAAAATTTTTAGATCCGTCATTAGATATACGTATGTGATAGATTTCTTTCTTTTTTTCCTTTTTTTTTTTGAGTGCTTTAGGCATGCAAAATAAGAATTCTGGGCGCCAGGCACATAAAAAGTTTACATTTTTCAATCAGACTAAAATAAGTAAATGAAAAGGAAAAATTAAAAAGAAAAAAGAATTCAATTGTCAATGTTACCTTTTGAGTTTCAATAAATGTCATTTTTTTTAATAATGCATGAAGAATTGGTGTGGTTTCTTTTGTTCTAGGAACTAGTTCGTATCATTTTGATTTGTTTAAGCATTTAAGCTGAGATTCCGAACACACTTGGAAATTGGGTTGCAATTCTCAAATGCACTATTTTATTGAATTGAAAGGAAAAAAGAGAAGGATTTTCCGTACAATAGCTAGAGAACATAACCTCATAAAGGTGATTTTTTTGCTCCAGCAGCTGTGGCAGCAACAAGAACAATAATAAGAGTAATAATATGGGAAATTCAGCTTTCAAAAAAGTTAAGTGTTTTATTATTAGATTATCTTCTTTTCAATTTCAAAACAAGTGAATTAAAATTAAGAATACAAATTTCAATGCATTAAATATTAAAAAACTTGAATTACAATAGTGATAAAATTCATTATCAAAACTGGATCTTTCATATTTAATTATTAAGAATAATATACTATTAGATGTGAAAGTGTACTTTTATTGTGAATATAAGCCAATGAGATAAGCATAGATCTTCCTTTCCTTCTTCTAAAATGTGCGACTTTCAATAAAATAAATCAATAATTAAATTAGAATAGGAGTAGAGAGGGAATCTAGTCAATGTAAATAAAACCTTAACAGACCTTCTTATTATGGGTCAATATATATGTATCTTATTCCAAGAGTAATGTAATAAGTTCATTACATCATATATTATATCACATAATTTCTACTTTCTCATGTCATGATTATCTGACCCATAAAATCATCTTGCACTTATCATAAACCACACTATCTTTAATGTTTAGTGACTAAATACTCATGTTGAGCAATTAAAAGTCATGAAAACATAATACAAACAAGATATGTGTTACTATATGGTCATCTTAACTATGACTTTTAAGTGGTTCCATATGAATAACTTAAAAATTATAAATATAATATCCATTAAACTTATTTCATATGAAAATAGACTTAATTATCTTTTTATAAACTAATCATTTGCCTAAATTGGCTGGGTTTAGAAAAGCTTATACCCTTTTGGAAATAGATACAAAAAGTCCACTTTTAAAATTCTGAGTTCTTGACCTCTATCTACTATTTTGATTATATCTCAAAATATATACAAGATTTTAATTCGAAAGTAATTCCATTTGAAAGTGGACTCAATTACCTTTAAAATTATAGTTAGTTTTTTAAAAATAGATATAAGACGAAGGAGTTATGCCTCTCCAAATTTGACATGAAATTATACAGTTGATGAATCGATTTATACACCTAATTTTTGCCTCTGAACAATCAGAATTGATTCATTACTTGATTCTGAGGCCCAATTTCGCCTCCGTACCCATGGAATCAATTCATAAATTGATTCATCAACTCCTATATCCCTAAAATCAATTGATTACTTGATTTTAAAGTTTAATTTTGCCTTTGGAATTGATTCACACATGAAAATTTTAATTCTTTACAAATTTTTCACTATACAGCCGACTTAAAACACCGCATAATCACATATAATGCATATCAAACTTGAATATAATTATCAATACACTTATCCATCATCTCATATCACCTCTCTCCCTCATTTATTTCTTTAACCATATCAAAATAACTTAGATTCAAGCAAAATCACATAAAACCCATATTTCATCAATATCATCATAAAACTTTAAAATTCATGAATTTAGTTAGATTATCCACTTACCTTATATGGAAGAAGATGCTAGAAGACTAGTTTGAAGATTTTTCAACCTTAACCACATCAAAATCCATGGTTTCTAGAGTTAGGATTTAAAATGCTCAACAAAACCAAATAAACTTCAAATCTTTCATCAACCAAGAAGAAATAGAAGATATTTTTAATGAAAATATTATTCTTACCTAGATTAAACGAAAAAATTAAGAAGATTTAAAGTTTTCCTTACTTAATTGATGAAGTAGTGAGAAAATTATGTAGAGAGAGTGGAGAAAATGGAGAAATGAAAGGGCGGATAAGGGTTTTAGGGCTGAAATGGGGAAAATAAGGCCCCAATGATATTTTCAAAAAAATGCTCCTAAACCTCTTCTATACACATATACTCACTTATATTAGTATATAATTTTACACCTTAAGATTCTAATAAACTTTTCTTGATAAAATTCATCTGAATCACATTCTCACATTCTTACTTTTATTAATTCTATTTTATTTCATATTTCATACATAATATTCTTAATTCACCTAAATTTACCAATTGCTTTAACCATTCTTCCTCATATCATAATTTTTAATTTATTTATAATTAAGGAGGGTGTAACAATATTGATTCTTAATGCCACACCATTAAAATTATTTTAAACAAGAATTTTTATAAAATGTCATCACCTTGTTGTGATAAGAATAAAATAGAAATCAATAATCTATCAAACCAACCAATGACAAATTATTATCAAGCAATATACTTAAGGTATAATATTTTCTTCATCATATACTACAGATAATAATTATCTTAGCATTAAATCTTAAAAGTAACTAATAAGAATTTTAATAGATAACTACTGAAAATATAATATTTTTATTTTTACTAATAAATTCTCTTTAAGATAGTAATCATCCAAAATAATTTCAATCAATTAATTTAAAATATTGAATACCCAAAATTAAATAATAAAAGATGCCAAATTTGAATATGAATCCTTATATATATATATATATATATATATATATATATATATATATATGTTAATTTAAGTTTGTAAACTAATATAATACTAACATCATATATGTTAAATTAAAATTGAATATCATTAATATTATTCTAACTATATATACTTGAATTCATATTTGTTATATGTAGAACTATTCACGATCGATTATAAGCAATTTAGATTTATATTTTTAATCGAACCAAATTTTTCGGTTAAGCATTTAGCTCACTTGCTTTCAATCCTTGATTTTACAGTAACTATTTATAACCGAATATATCGGGTTGGAATTAGTTTTAACGATTTATTTCAGTTCCAGCAACAACGACTTTGTTTCTTTTTTAAAGTTCCATAAAAGATATAATGTAATATCAAATTTATGACAAATCTCTCAACAATAATATATTAAATAACTTCTAAACTTAAAACTTTACTCACCTTTTTTCATTATTCAAAAATTCTTATTTCTTCTCTGGAACGCATCATATCTGTTGTAATTATGAGGATTATGCTGTAAGAGTTCAAGAAAAAGATGTTCACTATAGCATTTATGGTAGAAGATCTTGAACTTTTGAGAAGGACAAAATGAGAATGATTTTTTCAGACTTGAGAGATATGTGAGAGAGTAAACATGAAAAAATCTAAAGCAAAATGGCCATAAGGAAGGAAGGATAATGGATAAACTTTGATCTAAGCTAGTTGTGTCCAGAAAAGGAAAAAGTTAAACAAAATAAATTTTATACAGATAAGACCAAAAGACGATTGTCTTCACAGGACCAAATAAGTTTAAAAATATATAACATTGGGTTGGGAGACAATCTTTTATTATTATAATAATAAAATGTAACTTTTGAAATTTGAAAAACATGTCTAGGTTGCCTAGCTAATAAACCTACTTGCACATACCTCAAAAAGAATTCATACAAATTTTATTTTATATGTATATTCGATTGGTTATAAATATTAATGGTTTACAATCTTTGCATCTGATTAAATTAAGTATAACTGATTTTTTCCTTTTTTTTTTGAAATCGTTGTAAATCGTCAATTAATTTAAACCACGTTAAATTGAATAATTGAGAATTGATTCTGGTGGGTTAATTCGGGTGACAGTTTTTTGCCCAGCTCTAGTTATATGTATAGATAATTCAAAACAAAACATAATATATTTGTTCTGATTTGACATTATCAACATCAAATCAGATTCTTTTACTTAAATAAGCTTTACATATAAATACAAAGATAAATCATATATACTTAATCCATAATAATGGATGCATTGAATCCATAAATATTATATAAATATATTATAAACCCATAAATTAGCATATATAGTTTGCTTTCACTTTAAATTTCAACATTATTTCAATCTAAATATATTCAAATTGGAGATTTAAAACATATCTATATAAACAAAGTCAAATCTCTAATTTATATAGCCATACAATTATATAACAATTATATACAAATATCAAACATGTATTTTTGGATCCAAACTTCAATATATATATATATATATATATATATATATATATATATATATAAGACATAAGACATAAACAATATGAAGATTCAATTTTCAGTATAATCCATAAAGAATTGTTTGTATAATCTATAAACATTATAAACGTATGTTTTTATAAACTTGAGATTCAATACGTGTTGACATCTAAATTCCCTTTGTTGGATTCTATATATTTAGGATAATCAAATCACAATAAGGGTGCTATATATAAGTTCATATGCCAAAATTCGAATACAAGGTTCAACATCATTTGTTTAGAATCTATATAAGCCTATATGCCTATATGTTTTGAATGTCAAATTCGAAGTATAACACGTAATATGTAATAAAACATGCAATGCAAATTAATATATAGTAAATCGCAATACCAAGCATAAAGTGAAACATATTAATTTGCAATGCAAAATTTATATTCATATATATAATAAAACATGATTAATGTTACCTAACATCAAATTGCGATCCAAATAGAATTAATAGCATGTAATTCAGCTTTTGATTACAAAAATCCAAATCATAAGTCAAATTGAATTTTTCCTTCTTAATAATTCAATATGAATGGCTTTGATACTAATTGTTAGAAAGCTTTAATTATGATAATGATAAAATTCATTATTAAAACCTAAATTTTTTGTATTTAATTATTAAGAAGAATATGTAACTAAATGCAAAAATGTATTTTTATCATGAATTTAATTCTATCAGACAAAGTTGTATTCAAATGAATACTACATGCATAGATATTCTTTTCTTCCTAAAGTATGCGGCTTTCAATGGGATAAACTAATGATTAAATTAGGTTACAAGTGGAGAGAAGGACCTAACCTAATATAAATAAAACCCTATCAAACCTTCTATTATGAGTTAAGAAAGATATAAACTTACACTTTAGTTGTCAAATATATTAATCCAAAACTAGATATCTATAAGTCCAAGTAATAGATTAAGTTTAAAAAATTAGGCTTAAAGAAATTCTTGAATTATTGCTTCAGCTAGTTTTATAAAAAAATAAAATATGGTAGCCCACATAAAAATTCTAACATCAAATGCAATCTATTAATGGAAGAAATCAACCTCTTAGAACATTAAACTTCTTATAATATTATGCTAATAATAATAACAATAATAATAATAATAATAATAATAATAATAATAATAATAGGGTAAATATGATACATAAACATCTTGAACTTTCTTTAATGTATGATTTACCTTCAGTACTATTAAATTGTATTCATCAGCTACCTTTACTTAATTCATAGTGTAAAGAACCTTTTCTACTAACTTTCCATTTGATATCCTAATGAAATATTCCACACATGTAAAATTTTTCTCTTGAAACTCCTGTGATATTCTTCCATTGTTATGAATTTAATTTTTTTAATTTATAAAAACTACATCTACTTTACTTGTCTATAGAATAGATAAGAATTTTAATGGTGAGATTTAGAAGTTTGATTATTAAGAAGTGTTGAATGAATATAAATTTTTTCACTATAATATTCATTTTTTAACTTATATTATGATGATAATTCTTATTTTTATATGATTTTTATCAATTATGATTTTAATTATTAGAGTGCTTATTCCCCTTCATGTGCAACCTATTCCTTCCCCCGAGTAAGGGAAGGAATTTCTACAATGATGACTAGGCTTTTTGATGGAATAATGGAAGTTGGTATTTCCACTCCGTCCTTCCTACATGCATGCTTCCCAAAAAGAAGTCACACATTGTAACAATTTGATTTCATAATGGCTTTGATATTTATTGAAAATTTTTAAAATAAACTAAATATGAAATTTAATTAATTATTTATTTAATGGATAAAGATTCTTCCTTAATTTGAGCATTTAACCAATTTAAGTGTACCATTAATTTCATCAATAAAAAATTTTAATATGAAAATTGATTACATATTTTTATTGTAAAATCTTTGAATTGTTGTTCAAATTTGAAAATGAAGATCTTTAAATTATTATGACATAACAATTATGTAACTAGGGAAAAAAAATAAAGCATTACTAGAAGAAAAAGTAGCAAGAGGATACAATATAATACGAAGTAGCAATCAATCCAACAAAAATAAAATAAAATTTTATTCATTAAATTTATTTTTTCAAATGAATAATAATGATATTAATAGAAAAATTTTAAAGATTTTTAACTTAACATTTTACGAGAAGGAAAATCAACTTGATAATTCTAAAAGTCATTTTATAATTGATATTTGATGAGTGAAGACTTCTTTAAAATTAGGACATCAATTTCTTTAGATATACAAGAGATATTATTGTACATGTGAATTCTCTCTTCGGGTTTCAAATGAAAAGTTAATGGAGGAAAATTTTTGCAACATCAATTAAATAAAAGTAGATGAAAAGTAGATTTTAATAATATAGGGAGTAAATCACATATAAAAGAAAGTTCAAAAAAGTTATGTGTAATTCACTTGATAAAATAATTTAACCTTAAAAGAGCTTAAGATTTATTATTATTTCATGGGATGCTTGCTTTCAAGTAGTAACAATTATCTAAATTTAGCTATGTTCCCCTTTATTGCTTACAATTATGGCTACTTTATTATTTTTGCATCCTTTTACTATAGCCAAGATTTCAACCAAGATAGAGTGAATTAGATTTTAGAATTTTACACAATTTTTAAAATTAATTCAATTTTTCAAGTAACTTTCCAATCACAAAAGTTTTGAAAACACTAGATCAATATTTTAGTATAGATCATAAGCAATTTAAAGTGCAATGTTTCAATATTTAGCTACATCATTACAATTAATCACAATAATACAAATCAATAATCAAATTAAAATATTGAAATTAAAAAGATAGAAGAAGTTCAAATGTAAAATTTATAATAGTTCGATCTTGAAGATCTAATAGTCTAAATATTACATTTACTACCAATTTGATTGAGCTTAGATTTTGCTAGTACATTATTTCTTCAAGTTTGAAATGGGCACTTGAAGCCTTTATAATTTTCTTGCTAATTATAAAATAATATTTTAAGATTCCATACTTCAATCACTCTTCTAACTAAGAAATACCTCAGTGTTAGGTTCCTTAAAGATATTTCACCCTAACAAAGAAAGAAATGATGATTTGATAAATGGAAAATTAAGCTCATAATTCTTAGAAATTGGATTACACAATAAAGATCAATGATAGAGATGACTAAAAATTAAGAGATCTTAAAAAATGTGTTTGTTAAGGTTTAAGCACAATATAAGAGACTTTTATGTTATTTAAGTAACAAACTCACTTAAATAGAGGTACAAAATGAATTAAACCTAAATGTATAAATGACTCAAAAGTTAGGTTACACCTTTTAGGCTTAAGGCGTAATATATTAGATGTGACATTTTAGTTTAGTGTAACCTATAATTAAGAACAATAATAAGAAGTTAATTAATTATATAAAAGATTTATTTATGAGGGAGGTCCTAATTATGTGAAAGATCTGCTTATGAAGTAAGTTCTCTTTATACTTTATAAGGTCTTGATATATTACCCATTGAAGTCTATCTTTTAGATAACCTTGAAGAAGGATGGGAAGAACTTACTCTTCAACTATATTATTGTTACACCCTTTAGAATCTAAAATATTTTATAAGGAAATTAATTATTTATTATAATAAATTTTTTGTGTGAAACAGTTAAAAAAAGGATAAATTGAAATGTTTAAGAGTTAAGTGTGATTAGATGTGAGTATATAAGTATAGAAGAGATTTAGATTAGCTTTCTAATATTGCTTTTGGCCATATTCCCTTTATTTCCCAATATTTTAGCCCTCCCTATTTTTCCTAACAATAATATACCATAAATCCTCATTCTTCTCCTCCTCATCTTCTTTTCTTTTCCTTATTCCAATAAGGGCAAATCTTCATCAATCACTCACATTCTTTAATCCAAGTAAGGTAAGGCTTCTTACACTTCTAATTTTTATTAAGTTTCTCCATGCTTTTGATTAGATTTAGATGGATTAAGAAATTCTAAGCTTAAAAGGGAATTTGAGCCCTAACTTAAATTTTTGAGATTTTGAATGAATAAAACTAAGTAAAGCATAATTCCTTTTATTTAGCATCTCTTTATACAAGATGAGTAAGCATTCTAATTGAATGTTTTCTCATGATTTGAGTTGTTTAGAGTTTAGGTTTTCCATGTTCTCTACAAATCTTCAAAAATCTATGATTTACATGGTTTAACTTTGATTTTCTTAATAGACTTAGTGTGTAGGATGATATAAATGCAATATATAGTGGTTTGATTGTGTTTTGAAACTTCTGAGATGAGATCTTAGTGGAATGATCTTGAATGAATAATATATTCACAGGGGAAATTTTACAAAAAAAAAAGGTTATAATTAATTATTTAATCAATCATGCCCTAAGGATTTACTCTTTGGAAGCTTATAATCAATTATGCCCTTGTAAAGTTGCTCTTTGGCGTTGTATAATGCATTACTTAATTAATTATATGCTAAAAGCCCTGCCTTCTAGATCTTCATAATTGATTATATAATTAATTATGCCTCTTGTATTATAGATAATGATTATCATTAGAATGTTCAATTGCTTAATTGATTCATATTATAGATTATCAAAACTAAGGTTGGGGGTTTAATTATTAACTTATGACTTGAAAACTAGATTTGGTATAGTCATTAGGGATAAAGATAACTTGAAGGGATAAAGATATGTTTGGGGTAGATAAGGTTGGATAAGAGTCACAAGAAAATTTGCTTACTTTCTATTATATATTCTCTTATGATAACATTGGATTATTATTTTTGAATTAAACGAGACAGGAAGTTATGCCTTTTTTATACACTTGAAATATTAAACTCACTAACAAATCTCTTGTAGAATTGTGTAAAAGTTGAATTATGAGTAAAGAAAGATAAATTTAGTTAGTAAGATTTTAATTGTTCTATGATTTATTTATGTTAAGATGTTTACTCATTAAGTCTTAGATTTACACCTTCACATTTTTGTCATAACCCTTCTTAGGCCATGACCAACTTTGAATTAGTTTACTAGTTTTCATTAGCCTTTATCTACTAAAGTATAAATTAAATAACCTAGATCTAGGCTAAGGAAATATGCTAACAATATGTGGCAAAAATTTTCAATATAACTTGACTAGTTTAATTATAATGAAAGGTAAACTTATTTATAATATGTGTTCTTGTTGGAGAATAAACAAGTTTAATGACATTTCTAATAAAAAGAATGCCTAGCATTTACATTGTTCGCCTATTATATGATCTTTACAAGTAATGGCCCTTAAAGAGTGGATAAAAAGCTTAATTCTAATTATAGATGAATATCCATTTGTATTGTGTTACGATCCTCTTAGTCGTAACTAGTAAGAAGCCTTTTAACTGGTTCCACAAACCTCACTTTTGACTATATGACAAGAATACCTTTATTCTTGTAACGATTTTAATGTAATACAATTTAAAAAGACAAAGTCTCTTTAGTTTTATGAACATTTACTGGGTTGCTTATTTAGAGATGTAGACTTGTGACCTAATTGGTAAACACTTAAATACCTATATAAAAAATCAACTAAATTCATCCCAATGTGACTGCTTACACTTTACTATAACTCTCGAAGACTTCCAACTATTAAATTCTCCAAACATTTGTGCTTGAGGCATCCAAAGAGTAATTCACCTTGAAAATATGAAAAATAAACTAAAAGTGTGTTATACAATTCAATGAGCATATAACAATCAAGCATCTATAAATAAAGTTATTTGAGGATTATTTAACAATAAACCAGATGAACATGAAATAATCAATCACCAAGTATCATGCTTAGCCATCTTAGTACACATATTTAATAACTTTTTTTACATCTCTGTAATAATCTTATCTAAATTCCCATAATAGATGGTTTAAACATCCATAAAAAATAGTGGATCCCCTAAAATTAGTGCATATATAAATTGTTTGTACAAATTCTTTTCATGATTCTACTATAGCTATTTCATTCACCACATTAGTATAGGCTAAAAAAAATAAAGTGGCAAGGATAACAAAATAAAAAAATTAATTTTAACCACTTTATGTCTCCTGGTCAACCTTATTCATTATAATCCCAACCTTACCCCTCCAAGTAATTCATCTGGTACTAACTTCATCAGTTCATCAAATCAATAACATATTAATTCATGATTCAAATTCTTCACAATTAAAGTAAATAGCAATTAAATAATAGGAAATACAAACAAATAAGTAATAACAATTAGCCTGCCTTGTGCCTCCTGATCCATTTTATTTGTTATAATCCCAACCTTACTCTTCTTGATGAAAATATGTTAATCAAAATTAAATATTTTGAATTTGATATTTTATTTCAACTCATCATTTCAATATTGCATCCCATCATCATTTTATCATTTTCCCTTCTAAGTTTCGTATCATCACACATCCTTAATGGCTTCACACACCATATCATTATTTCACAATCAATCAATAACATATTTTAAATATAGTATCAATAATATAATTAATCAATCGAGGATTAACTAATTCATATAAACATTGTCATCACATATCTCATCTCAACATTAACTATGCTAATTACATAAAGAGTGACTAAAAAAACATATTCTTATAATTATATAAATTTGCCATCAAGAAATTTATACTAGTATAGAATATCCTAAACATTTACTATTACTACACTTTAAATATCAATAAAAAAAGTAAGGTTTTGTAACTATAACTAAGAAGTTATAGAAGTTTTTTTTTTAATCTGACTATAATTATAAGAGTGTGTATATATACATGTATATAAAGATTTAGATATAGGTAAACACAAAATTAGTAGGATATCAAAGTAAGGTGTGAAATATACTTACTTCTACAAGCTAATCTTGTCCTAAAAATCTCAAAGCATAAACACCTATCTTCTTATTTCCTCATATTGTTTAGATTATTAAATAAATCATTGTTAATGGTTTTCTTTTGTATAATTCCTACTTTGTATCCCAATCCTATCATTCTAGCTAATTAAATCATAAATTTCTAATATTTTTAACATTATTTAAGAATATTGAGAATACCAACATAAGTAAAGGTTTTCTGTTTCTAGTTTAATTAACCCAAAATATTAGGATCTCATGTATTGAATCAATTCATCTCTTATGATGGAGGTTATTAGCATTGAAACTTCTAGGATTTATTAATGAAAGGAAGGGTGGCTAAACTACCCTGCTCCATGCAAAACCAACCATGCCTTTGCGACTTATTTCAATTGCCAATAATGGTAATTAGTTGGAAAGGAACAAAGAGTAAGCATGGTGGCTATTGGTGTATATACCCTAACACTAATTATATGGATGATTATAAATTTGAATCATGTTATTTTAAAGGTAATTTTAATTATTATATTTATACATATATTTTTTGTGTAGTATATTTAATTATGATAATAATCCTAGAATAATTATATTCTTAAATGCCCTTAATCATATATCATTATGGATTAGGTTGCATTGATATGTTAAGACTAGTTTATGTAGTTACTTATATGAGATATTAAGTCTATATATGAGTACAAGTTAGAGAACTTGTGTATTGGACCGATCCATCCTAAGAATACTATATGGATTATTATATGAGTGTCATGAGTGATTCTTAATAATCATCATTAATATGATCCTTTGATATGAGATCGCTAAGGTTCCCTACATGTGAGTCTCACAATTTTGATACTACTTTATATGATTCATAGTTGAGTGAATGGCAAGATAGTTATTAGATGTGTCACATATCATGTAGAGGGATCTGTGAGACCAAGATGAAATTTGTTCCTCCTATATAATAGGAGTGACATCTGTAAGTCCTTTGATTAAGTAAGGCTTAGAAAAATGTCTGGCTATATTCAAATAGATAGATATAGGATGTCAACTACATTTACTTTAGTCAGCTTACTTAGGAATCAAGAAACCTTTAAATTAGACCATACGAGAATGACACGATCCATATCTTATGCTCAATCTAGATGTCTAGGACAAAAGGTTATAGATGATAATCACATGTAAATGTTCAATAGAATCATTGACTTTCTTATTACTTAAGTAACAATGATGTGTTGCTAGACACTGTTCATCGTTTATAATTATTAATATGATTTATGATAATTGTTAATGTAATGAGAACCTATAGGGTTGTACATTTAGAACCTAATAGATTTGAAATTAATAGACCAAATTATTTGTACTTAGCCACATATTATAATTATAAGGCTTAATTATAAGCCCATAATTATATATGGAACAAAGCTCAATTAGTTAGAATTTTTTGTGCATCTATTTAAATAGACTTGCTAGGTGTTAACACATTATTATTCACACATCCTAAAACATAGAAAAATCCTAGTAGCCCTCCTTGACCATAACTTTTAAAAAGGTGTAGCTAGCACTACAAGGTAAAGGAGGAGAATTCCAATCAATGGCCATAGGATGATCACTGGTAATCTGCTGGTTTATATGAATACTTCAGAATTTCGATTGGGACTAAATCAAAAAGGTGATCAACGAACAAGTTTTTTGAATTGTCTAAAAAGGTATTAACTGAATCCTTATCCTAATATAATATTTTGTATGGATCCTTTGGATGGGATCGATTAATATTCTACTACAACTGTTTGGCTCCCGATTCCAATCATGGCAAGGTTCAACAAAGGTTGATGGAAATAACTTAAGCATTGAGAGTAGTTACCAAGAGAGAAAAGACAAAAGGAAGAAAGTTTAGGAAAAATGAAATCCTCAAGTGAGAAAAGAGAGAGGCTAGAGAAAAATAGGTAGCTAAAGGGTTTTAATTCCCTATATCTCATATACCATAAGCTTATAATTAATCTTAACCTTTCATCCTTACCTACCAATCGTAGTTGATTTAATCCTTACCATCCTTTCTACTTAGTGATTTTACAAGCCCAAGACCAATACTAATATTTTCTGCACTATTTTTATCTTTACCAATAATTACTTAATAATTTCATAGATTTAGATGCTCACAAGTAAATATATAAATATATATATTTTAAATTTTATAAGGTTAAAAAAACCAAACATTTAAACTTATGTATACATTTTTATAAATCACCTTACTCATTATTGCCCCAATATTTGTCTCATTTTATAAGAAAATCATCATAGAATTTATTGAGATCAATTTTCTAAACAAATCCTTGACCTGACAAACATAATTTTAATTTTACTAAAGTATTATTCAACTTTCAAATTTTGTATGGGTAAAATGGTGAACATTTAAATTGCAATATGTATTAATAATTAATTTATGTAATAAAAATTTATTTAATTAGAAAAAAAATTAAACAATACAATTGCTTAAAGTAAATATTAAATTTAAAATAATTTAGTTAAAATATGAATGAAATTTTAAATATTAAATTAGATTTTACAGTGCCTTATCATTAAAGATAACTTCAAAGATCTATCCTTGCTATTATGGTGATGTGTCTATCTAAAAGTCTACAAAATAAACATGTAAGAGTAACTTCAGGACTTAATGAGTAAACATTTTAGAAAAGAAAATGATATAAATAAAACTAAGCCTTATTAATTAGGTACTCCTCATTTTAACCTATTTTATCGCTTACATCATACAAAAATTTAAACATTAGTTTCATATATCATATATATCAACAATTTCTCACAATCTATATCATTTCACATTCAATCGAGCTTATTATTAATATTTAACAAATTTTATTAAAGAAAAGATAGCAAATCTTCTTGTGACTCCCATTCATTCTATCCTTTATAAACCTATTTTATCTTTTAAAGTTATCTTTATCCCTTATAAGCATATACTCTATTCAAGTTCAATTCACTAGAATATTATAACGTCCTTATCATAATTTCTCATAAGTAACAAATAAATTAACTTAATGTTATAAAAATCATTTTAGGATAGACCTTATATATGCTCAAAGCTTGAATTCCTGCTTATCTTATCCCTGATAGGATTAAGGGCTTGAGTCTCTATTGATCCTTTAGAATAATTAACTTTTATGATAGAATAAACATGCATGATCAAAAAATAGTAAGCTAAAATGCCAAAAGTAAGGATGCTTAATGAGCATTTGCTCATAAACCTAGCAGATTAATTTATGGACTTTTTGTGGATCGAGCTTCCTAAAAATAGGTATATAAAAATGCGAGCTTAAATGAACTTAACTTGTGCGAATTGGATCTGCATGGGTTGTAGGCTAGCCTACAGGCTAAGTTCGTTTATAAGGTAAAGTCATCAGGCTTTACGAACTTTTATACAAACTAAATCAATCAAAATAGCTTCACTTAAAATATAAGTCTTAGCAAATCAGGCTTAAATGGGCTTGACTCACATAGGCTTTAGCTTGCTTCACTAGGCCTGCAACATTAAGCACCCTTAGCCAGAAGGAAAAAAGCATAATAAAAAGAAAGGTTTTATTAGGCACACTACCTCTTCCTTTACATCGCATTCACAAGAGTTGTGTTAGGATCTCTACTAGGGTTTGCGTGCCTTAAGTTAATTCTTCTCAATAAATAATGTTCATCCACTTGTAGTTTTTTAAGTTATCCTTTCCAGATGTACAATAAATTTATTTAAAAGAAAGAGAATTAATAACATGATGCTTCATTTGTATAATTCCAAGATGCTTAATAAATATCAATTTGAAAATGTTATGATGAAATTTCAATAAAATTTATACCAAAATCACTATCCATGCATTTAAAAAGTGTTAAAAACCTCATTTCATCTCCCTCAAGTATTAGTTTTGGAAGGGGCGAGTGAATTATTAGTGAATTGATTTACAATTATATTTTCTACATACTTGCTTAATGAATTGATTCACCAATTGATTTAATTATGCATTTCTACATTTTTGTAGAAATTTTCATTGTTCACCTACTAGGAATCCATCCAAAACTCAACCTTTATACATAATCTCATAAGTAACCATTTCTAAACATAAAAACAACATTATACAACCCTATCACATAAGAAAATTCACATTAAACAACATTCTCTAGCATAAATCACCTAATCAAATAAGTCTTGAGGAAAATCCAATCTAGCACCAATCAAATTAACAAATTTAATGAGTTATGGTTAATATTTAGGGTTTACTCATTAGTTATAAGGAAGATTGTTAGTGATGGGGTTGAAAGTTGATTTACTCCTAAAAATCACTAATCAAAGAATTTAAGGTTAAGGTTTTCAAACCTTATTCATTCTTAAATGAAACCCAATCACCTAAAGTTACAAGGAGAAGTGGAGAGGAATTACTATAACATTAGGATGTTAAGATCCTTTCCTTACCTTGCTTAATTTAAAGAAAATAGGAAATAAATATGAAAATTAGGAATTTCTTAGGGAGATTGAGAAGGATGAAGATGACGTTGTTGGTGAAAAAAATGAGTAAATGAGAAAATTTTGGGAAATATAAGTTCAAGGACCAAATGGAAAAACTTATTTTAAATCTCCTCCATTCTCATATATTCATTCTTAATCATATTTAATTTTAAATTATTTTATTTATTCATAATACAAGTTTTTGTAAAAAGATATATTTATTCTAAAACCTATTATAATTATTTATTTTCAATTAAAATATTTTAAAATTCAATGAGTATGATAATTTTAGTTCATAAATTCTCAAACCGATGAGCCTCCACATAATAGTAGTGAGAACAAATCCTTTAGGATTTTGGGCATGATTGTAGGTAGCAAAATGATAATTTGTTTATACATATGGACAAAACTATTTCTAAGAGGCTATAGGTTGTGGTAGATACACTAGTGGATGGATATTATAAATGTTTAAGGGTGTGCTACAAGCACATTAGATTGGCCAACTTATTTTAGGAAAGCGTTAGCATTATAGGCTAGCCTAACTCCCATTTATTTGAAAATTAAACATGAAAATTCTTTATGTTTTGAAATTATAAATGCTAATATTTAATTTATATTCTAAACCTAAAGATGAATGTAACTTGTAGGCAGGATAGATTGGTAGGAATTGAAAAGACAGAGCCCACGCTAGTAATGCCTTAAAGAGGATCATCATAATTATGTACTTCAATGATGAGATTGTTTTTGAAAAAAAATTATGATCCAAAATGTAATGAATTTCATATTTAATTTAAAATTAATTATTATGTAGTTTTTGATTTGATACTTGATGATACTGAGGATAGAAAATTTTCTAATAGAGAAAACATACTGAACTTCTTAAAATCTTAATTAATTAGCTTCAACTCTCATCCATTAGGATTACTTTCTATAAGACAAGAAAGGATTGATTAATTAAAATTTTAAAATAATTTTTGTAATTGAACTAATAAAATATTATCATACCTACATATTTTACAGTTATAATTATAAATAAATAAAAATAGATAAGATTATTCTTACAAAAATATATTATGACAGAGCATACAAAGTCTTAAAATTTTAATTAGCTTCAACTCTTAGCCTTCATTGACTTGTTTTTTATAAAATGAGAGAGAATTGCCTTACTCTTTGCTTGGATGCAAAAGAAAAAAAAAAGAAAGAAAATAAGAAGAATAGAAGTAATAAATAAATAGCTTTCACTTTTCTTATTTTGATGTGCAAGGAATCAAGGAAAAAGAAACAGGAGAAGAAAGTAATTTTTCTTTGCTTGATTAAATAGAAAATTAGACAAAAATTAAATTAAATTAAATGATAATTTTACTTTTAAACCTAATATATTTATCTAAAACCTTATATTGTGGCCAACAATGGATACTATTATCACCATATTTATGTATAAATTTAAAAAAAAAGATATTGAATCAATAAAAATATGAAAAATATTATGAACTAAGTATTCATAGCAAATGTTAATAATAAATTTTAATCATTATAAATATCATTTAAAAAATTGAAAAAAATTAAGTGTACAAATTGTAGTTGGATTTTTATTAGGTTTATTTTCAAATAATTGATTTAGTCTTTTATACAAAATTATGAAATTATTTCATATCTCTTATAATTCTCTTTAAAGAGTTTTAGTTATATTGTTAAAGATATAATATTAATTTATACAAAATTATAATTACAATATGACATTTATTAGGATAATTGCTCAAGTACATAACAAAAATATCCACACAATTAATCTTCACAAATGTAAAAATTAATCCAAAAATTAACAAGTTAAATAAAATTAAGAGTAAAGTTGTAACAAATCAATTTCCTACTCTTTTTTCTGTTCATGTGTTAAGAAAAATTTTTGCTGGTTCCACTCCTTTTTATGGCTCCTATTGTCTTCCAACCATTTTCTATCCTACAATTAAGCAAGGCAAAATATTGTTTCCCATACCTTTTTTTTTTCAATTTTTTTTCCACCAATTTTCGATAAAAATAAGTAAAGGGTTAATATATATATTACCATAATTACTCTAAATTTAAAAAAAAGTGAATGAAATTTCATCTTTGTTGAGAGTTGAGTGTGTATTTAAAATAGAGGAAAAGAGAAGTGAGTATATATAAAAAAGAAAGATAAGCATTCACAAATATATATATATATATATATATATATATATATATATATATATATATATATATATATATATATATATATATATATATATATATATATATATATATATATATATATATATGTATATATTAAAAATAAAAATTATAAACATTATTACACCAAATTTTAAAAAATGTGAATGTAATTGGCTTTATTTTTTCATTCTTTTACGGTAGTAACAATTCCTAAATTTTGTTGCTAATCTAATCCCTTTCCTCAATCGTTTCAAGTATAATAACTTATGTTATGAGAGATAAAAGGAATAAACTCTCCCACCATCAAAACTTTGCCGAGTCATTTGTTAAAAATAAACTATCACCATCAAAAGTATAAAATTAATTCTTTTGTTAAGCATACACTATGCCACTAACTTCCTTTCATTATCATCAAAATTTTAAAGGGAATGCCTTTGTTTTTTTTTTTTGGATCAATACATTGGATATCTTCCTCTTTATTAGTTTCCTTGAAATGTAAGATGCACTTGAAATAATAAAATCAACATCATAATTAATAAGAAAATTTAAAATTTAAAATGTGATAAATAACAATCAAATAAAAAATAGAAGTAATGGATTGATTCATGATATTTGGACTTTAATAAAGTAGAACTAAGAAGTGGAAATTCTTCACATTTATGGAGAAGGCAATACTAGTTGGTTACTCATTATCTCTCACTAGATTAGGAATCCATGGTTATGACATAATTTCTTCTTAGATGTCTTATCTTTACATTGCTGATGTTGTTTGAATGTTGATCTATTTTTTATCCTTAATTGTTTCCTTTTTCTTTATTTCATATAAAAAGAAAAGTGAACATTATAATTAATAAAATTCAAAATTCAAAATTTGATAAATAAAAATTAATTAATAAATAATTTTTAAATTTAAAATTATCTTCTTTGTTATTTTTAATCAATAATTGTAATATTTATTTTATTCTTTAAATTGCATCTTGCACTTTTTAAAATTCTCGTAGAAACCTTGGTAATTGAAATTGAGGTTAATAACATTTATCTTGCACTTTAAAAAAAATATATCATTTGAAACTTTGTTACTTAATCTGAGGTGAACGCTCCTTGCAACAAAGTAAAAGCCAATCATCTATAAAAGCTTCCGTGATCGTAGGCGTTGTACCTGGACGATTGGTAATTATTAGTTTTTGTATATGTATTTAGTATATTAGATAAATTATAAATTATGAGTTAATTTTTAAATGTGTTTGACATACTATAAGTTAATAATTTATAAGCTCTTCTTTAATAATTTTTAATATTTTTTCAAAATTTCCCTTCTTTGACAACTTATATCCTAATGATATAAATAAATGTTTAACATATCTTCATTAATTCAATATAAATAAATAAAAATAAGTCAAGTTAATAAATATGTGATTTAGAAAATAAAATTAATCAAATTTAGATTATTATATTATTTGAATAATAAATAAATAATGTGTAATATTACAAACATGATAATTAAATTTTAAATAATTATTCTCTTATTTTGATTGATTAATATAATTTGGTACATTTATTAATTTTTGACTAATTCAATACTTAATTTTATTAAATATTTTTAATACAATCAATTAATTATTAATTATTTACTAACAATTAATTTATCAACTATTAATTAATTTATGAGTTAGTTGCATTAAACAGAACTTATAATTACTTGACGTCGTTTTAACTAATTGATTTGGTCACTAGCTACTTTAAATAATTGAAAAACTGCCAATTCAATTAGCTTATTAACTTTCAATTAATCAACTAACTTGAAAAAGTTGTGTATCTTAACTAATTCATTAAATATTTATAAAAAGTTAAAAATATCATCAATTATTTCATTAAAAGTATTAGTGAGAAGAATTGAACCATGTTCATTAACTTGTGATGCTTAGTACCCAACCACAATTTTATTGTAAATTTTTAAGAGTTGTTTGCTTCAGAGTAATGAAGAAAGGAAAAGAAAATTGATGGTTTTTTTTTATTCTTTTTGTATATATTTGATTCAAAAAAATTATTCTTTTTCTTTATTTCCTTTCAATGGAAGTTATTCCTAAATGAGGTAATGATAATTCTATCAATTTTTCATAGAATTTGATTTCCTCATTTCGAGTTTTAAGTTTATTACCTCCAATAATAATAATAATAATAATAATAATAATAATAATAATAATAAGTAATATAATAATAAAAATAATGATGTTTAATAATAGTAATGATAATAAAAATATTGATATTAGTACATAATAAAAATATTAATAATAAGGATAATAATATTAATAAGAAAATAATATAATTATTAAAATAATAATTTCAAAAATAAATATAATAAAATATTTAATAATAAAATAATTAATAATATTAATAAAATATATTAAATATTAATAAATATAAAATAATAATAAATAATAAATTTAAAAATAAAATAGTATTTATAATAAAATATTAATAATTAACAATATTGAAATAATAAATGATTATAAAACTAATAAGATTAGTTATAATAAAATAAATAATACTAAAAGATAATAAATATAATTATGAACAATAAAAATAAAATTTAATAATAGTAATAATTAGTAAAATAATAATGAATATTAAGATAATAATTATAATATTAAATATAATTATTATTTTAAAAATAATAAAAACTATGTTCATTACTTGTATGTGTACCAATTTTTCACAAAATGAATTAAGGGAATTTCATTCTATATTTTATTTAAACCTAAATAAAATGAGTAATCATGACAGCATTTATTCTGTTTTTCATTATTTCTTTTTATTGATTCATTTCCCTTCTCTCAGTTGTACCAAATGGCCCCTAGCCATATAAGAACTAATTTAATATATATTAGAATAAAATTTTTTATATAATAATAAATAATTATTAATTTTTAATAATTTTATTTACATAATAAGATTAATATTTTAATAAAATAATTATTATAATATATAAAGTATTTTATTATATAATTATTTAATAAATTTAAATACCTTTTTACATTAAAAGTATAAATTAATAAGATATATATACTTAAATAAATTTTAAAATATATTCATATATTTAAATATTATTTTATATGTAAATAAATAATAATAAATAAATAATTTTATTAAAATATTTTTAATTAAATAATTAATATTATTAATTAATTAAATTAATTAATATAATTAATTATTATTTAACAGTTAATTGAGTTAGCCAATTGCACTAATACGATGTGCTAACCGCAAAACATGATACATATGTTGAAGCTACGATAAAGTCTGACTTGAAAGCTCAAGTTGGCTTTAACAACACTGTGACATTGCAAATTGCAAGATGAAACCAACCAATGAAGAAGCTATAAAAGACATCACTAGATACTTAACTAGAATCTACAAACATAATTAACAGAAGATTATAAATTTATTTTGATTTATATAGGATTGTATTTTGATTAATTTTATTCTTAATTCAAGACTTATATTAATTTAATTTTTATAAGGATTGAAAATCTTTAAATTTTAATCTTTTCGATAAGATATTAAAATACTATTAAAATGATTAAAATTTAAAAAATTTTAATTTTATAGATATTAAATTAATATAAATTTTAATTGAAAATAAAATTAATAAAAAATTAATTTTACATAAATAAAAAATGAGTATTTAATCTTAACAGAATTGCCCATAATGGCTAGATGACTAATCAGAGAGATTGACATGATGGATAGATGAGAATAGGATAGGACTGGTTGGACCCTCCAAGAACCTAAGCACATTGATATGTGGTGACCCCTTTCCATCAATAATTGAGCCTTACGGATAGACAGCATTTTCTCACACTCCTACTCTACAAATGTCAATGCTCGCTGTGCTCTGCTTGTGTCAACCTGTTTTCTCCCCAGTCTGCCAATCAAACTCATGCAGCAACCCACACGACTATCTAAAGTAAGGAAAATCAAATAAATTGCAGTTTTTCAAAATCTTCTCGAGTGAATGATAATTAATAGTATACCAGAAGAGCGTAAGATTGATGTGAAAATAATATCCTCTATATGCTATCCAGGACGGATTTTCTGCTAATAGTGAAGAACTGATGTTGTCTTGGTGTCGGATTCTAATATTTGATATGTACTTCTCAAAGAAAAATCAAATCCATGACTTTTCTACTCTCGTTGACTCCAAAACGTCTGGTGTGAAATTGATTTCTCACGATTAGCATAATTTGCTATCGAAATTTGCTTTCTTTAGACACAACCAAGCGTTTGAGAATTTTAATACGCACCATGAACAAGTAAATATTTTTATTTTATTAAAAGAGAGGTAGATACAAAATCGAGAGAAAGAAAGGAGGAGACATCTGTATGCTTGAAAAATGGAACTTTCATTATATGCTTGTTATAGTATTTTAAAAATTTTAAAATTTAAAGTGATGTGGTAAATTTTAAATTCATTAAATTGAAATAATTCTATTAAAATCATT
Source organism: Sindora glabra (assembly GCA_020226215.1). NCBI lineage: Eukaryota > Viridiplantae > Streptophyta > Magnoliopsida > Fabales > Fabaceae > Sindora > Sindora glabra. The sequence continues at coordinate 41,092,225 of CM035229.1, forward strand.
TATTTTTTTAATAAATATAATTAAATAATTTTAATTTAATAATTTCTAAAATCATCACATGATCCAAAATTTGAAATGTTGAAAGAAAATCATAAAATTCACGTCTTTATATTTATCATTTTTTTAGTTAAATAAAAATATCTATTTACTCACAAAGTATATTAAAATCTCGCCGTTGTCAATTTAAGTCAAATAGAACATATCGGAGAAATTCGAATATCCTCGTGGACCAGCGTTATAGAGAAAGACATGAGGATCTGCGACCCGTACTCTTATGTCCTTTCCTCATGAGCACGCCGGGGTACCAAAAAAATCCATACTCCATGAGCATATTAGACTTTCTCAGCCTTGCTGGAGCCAACAGTGGAGGCAGATGCAGAAATTTCGACTTGAAATATGCGTCTCAAAATTTTTGTGGAACCAAAAACACTAGTAATTAAGACTAAGGCTATTTACGCATTTAATTAACTGTTTTTTTATTCACTTTCTCACACAGTAAATGCTCTCTGCATAAGTGCAAGTTTACTTACTATGGAAAAATAAAATAGTAAACCAGTTGAATGTGTAAATAACATTATGCAAACATTGTATAAAACTAACTTCACTTATTTTATTTTATTTTTTTTGCAGTGATAGGAATCGTTAATTTATTATATACACGTATGAAATTCTGAAATTAAATCTGTAAAATAAAATAAAAATTTAAAATAATATCATATACTATTTAAATTAAAAAAATTTCCCTACATCAGTTATTTCAAATATAATAAGCCTTAGCAATACCACTAATATTTGCAATCCCTTTCATGTCGCCTATCCAACTCCATTTGTGAGGCTGCAAATATTAGAGCTTCATCCCAGCTTGTTTGTCAAAAATCTTGCTGGAAACTTCCAAGTTGCAGCACTTGCAGAAGTTGACTTGGTAGTTGATGATCAAATTGGACTGAGATTTGACAGTTATTGGCAGTGAAACTGAAATATCTTACTCAAAGCTCAAAACTCGTTGGGGGCCGAGGTTGCTCTTGCCAACATGTTTTCCTCTGATTGGATGGTGTTGACTTTAACATGTGCTGGGCAGCATGCTGCTGTCAACTCTGGCAATGGCAACTACATTAAAGCTGATGAAGACATTCCAAAACTTGATGTTTTTTCAGCTTATTTTTAAGTGATTTAACAGTCCAACTAGATAGACAGCCTCCCTATAAAAAAGGATAGATTTTGCTGATGTTGAATTGATTTAACATTTCAACCGACTTAGACTCTTACCCCGAGCTCACTGGATCCTTTCTTTCTTTTTTTTTTTTTTTCCCTCCTATTTTTTTAATAACATTCGGAAGAGATGCAATCTAGAATTCCTTCTCATATATAATGAAACACACACACACACAAAATTATGTTTATCTTCTTTTAACGTGACAAAAAAAAAAAAGAAAATTTCATAGCTAGTGACTAGTTTAATTTAATTTTTTTATTTATGTATAAATAATAAATCAAACTTTCACCCTTTATACTGTACTTTTATGTATTTGTTCTCGTTCATGACCAAGGTATTCATGTACATGGACAAACTTCATTAGGAGAAATATTTCCTATATGTGTTCTCAATACAAAATATTCAAACAAGACAATTTAACTATAGAATTCCTAGTATATTTTCTACTATTGGAACTCAAGGAATAATTTAATAATTTTGAATAAACATGTGAAGATTTTCTAAGAATATATAATATGGAATTTTGATTATTTCATTTTTCTCTTTTTTAATCTTTCTATCATATTGAATAAAGAAAGATAGATACAAAACTTTTATATATAATATATATCAAAATCAAATTTTTTCCTATTCAATTAGCATAAAAAAAATCTTATATCTATTTTATTTAAATATGACGTGAAAATGACGACAACTCTATGCGTTGCATTTCCCCTTCCATAAACCGACAACCCTTCCGTAAACATACCGCTGAAGGCTGATTGTGTGGTCTATTCAAATAACTCTAGTTGAAAAAAGGCATCCAATTGGTTGATTTTGCATCTACTTTTCCTTTTGTTTCGGTTTACGAGGGAAATAACAAATACAATTATACAACGATTGACAAGGAAGTAAACAGAAATGGCCTAGAAGAAAAGATGTTTGGACAAAGAAAAGCGCAGTAAATTGCTTATCATTTCTGGTATTTACAGAACAGCACAGGACTCTGTAGAACAGAATTTGCAGAGATAAACGGGGTAAAAGCAATAGTAACAGTATATCACATTCTATTATATATTGTAACTACTATACTTGCATGCACAGTAAGTGAAAGAATATGCAGAAACCAGCTGAGCTCCGTTGCTAACTGCATCCCTAAAGCTTCAAGCCGGTCCCTCACAAAACCTCTCACTTATATCAAACCCCAAAAGGAAAATGAAAGAAAAAATGTTTATTCTGCTGTAAATAGAGGAGATTCCGGGGACATATCTGCAAATCATCCCTCAGGTAAAATCCCCCGAGAACACCCAAACAGACTTGTACTTCTTCAGGCCTGGTTCCTTAAATCCTTTGAACTCATGAAAGTTCCATGGAAGCCATAAGGAACTCTTGAAGGGAGCTTGATGGAGGCCTCCAACTTCAAATTCATGGCATTCACAATCTGCAATTCAGATTTCCATTCTTTCTCATCATGAACAAATGCTAGAATGTACCCATCATCTTCTCTTTCTGAATTTGGGTCTCTTGGAAGAAACATGGGCTCTCCACCAAATTTCTCATCTCCATATATGTACTTCCTCACTTCACCACTGAAGAGGTCAACTTTTGCAAAGCCAGAAACTTTGGGCCATGGCTCTGCAAGTGCCAAGTAAGCAAATCTTGTCTTCCTCCCAAGCTTGTTTCTGTTCACCATACCGGCCTCCAAATTCACCTGCTCGGAATCAGAGATGATGGGTTTTCTCGTTGATTTTCCAGTTTTCATGTCAAGCCGGATTTCAGATAGGACGCTCTTCAAATTCTCCTCGCATTCATTGAAAATGGAATCTGCGGGTGTCATGCAGGATCCAATCACAACAACTTCGTTCGTCTCTGGTTCTTCCCAAGCATTCCAGAGATGAAAACAGAAGCAATCCGGAGCTTCGACCCACTTAACTCCAGAAGCTTCAGCCGCATTCTTATCCAAAATTCCGAATCTTGCAACCTTTTTCTTGTCATAAATTACAGGCGAGCCGCCTCTAATCATCTCAGAAAGCTTGAACACAACCTGTTGATCGGGAATCACCACGAAATTCTCTGTAATTGCAAAATCATGCATCATAGTTGGTTCGGAGATAGGAATTTCAACATCCGGGGATTTTTTCCCTTCTGGGGAGAATTTGAAGTACTTCAAGTATGGCTTCTGAACAACATCATAGCTCAAAGCGAAGAGATCCCCAGAAAAAGGATCAACTTTTGGGTGAGCTATCATTGTTGATCTCAACTGGCCATTAAAATCGAAACGACCAACGGTTTTCAAGTCACCATTTTTCGTGATTCTCACATGGTAAGGCAAATCGTCTTCAGACATGGCGAGAAGACGATTGTTGAAGTAAACTAAGCCTGCGTTCGCGACTCCCATTCCCTGGCTTCCATCAACGAGGCCAAACAGTCCTCGAGCGTAGAACAGAAGAAGCCTGGCTATGCCGGAGTGACCATGAAGTTCGCCTATGGCTTTCGGAAAGACGGGTCGGCCCAGAGCTTTTTCCTGAACGAAACGCTGCGTTTCTGTGAATCTGCAGGCGTAGCTGGCTGAGCCATCTCCGAATTGGACGGCGTGAACCATGCCGTCGCCGTCGAAAAAGTGGTGGCCGGCAACGGGTTCGTAAAGCGGGTTTGCTCCGTTTCTGACATAGACGCCTTCAATGCATTTTGGGATTTTTCCGGTGATTGGTAGTGAGTGCTGAACTGGCTGCTCCGGCACCGGAGCAAAGTTTCCGGCTATTTGGACCTTTGGGTCTGCGGTTTTGGGAAGTGGGTGTTGGCGTTCATGGGAAACCAACGCTGCTTCCACTGCGTCTAAGGCCACGGAAGCTGCTTTCTGGAAAAAGTTCCATTTTTGAGCTGGTTGAGATTTATCAGAGGAAGAAGAATAAAGAGGTGAAGCTGGTTGAGGCTTCTCTTTTGTGGGAGTGTTTGTGGTTGTGGCTGGCTGCAATTGTTTAGGAAAATGGAGTGTTTGGAGAGAGCAAGTTATGGTGTTTGGCTTCTTCCACCTCCTAGTGGTGACAGAATTGGAGTTCAATTTTTCGAATGGTGAAGAGTATGAAGAAGATGGAAGTTTAGCGTTAATCCAAGTACCTGAAGATGTTGGTGCTGAAGATGATGCCATGGGAGTTTCCTATCACTTGGAAAATTGATTTGGCTTTGGGATGAAGGTAGCTTCTAAAGAGTCTAGAAGGAATCGCGGGTAATGTATTGTTTCATTCGGTGTGGGCATGAAAATGTTTTAAATCCTCTGGGGGTATATATAGTGGGAGAAAGAGGGAAGGACGTTGAACCCAAACATGTGAGTGCAGACCACGTGTAGGACAAGTAATATGGAGGACAAAGAAGGAGGAAGTAGGCTATTGCACTTTTATTTTATTATATTTTATTACTGCATAACTGGCGGAGAACTTTCTTGAAGAGGTTTTCTTGGGTGCTTTGGTGCTCCTTGAAAAAAAAGAAAGTGTTGACATGATTTTTTTTTAAATAAAATTTTGTAATTTTTTGTAAAATATTATAATTTTTTATAAAATTTGAAATTTTTTTATAAATTTTTTAAATATTTTTTCTTAAGTATGATTATTTACAATTTTTTTAAAAAATTTTAAAATGAAATTACAATATTTTATAAAAACTTATATTCTATGCACTTATAAAATTTTATAAAAGATTGTAATATAAATTTTTATAAAAGATTGTAAAATTTTAAGTATAATTATGTATATTATTTAAAATATTTTATTAATTTTTAAATTTTATCTTGAAACAAATTTAACATCATTGACCCTTGAGTCCTTATTCTGCTATTACTTTAGCTTGACATGATAAAATTTATAATTTTTTTATATAAAATATACAACTTTTTCATAAAATTATACAAAAATGATTAGGGTGTAACCCATTTTTTAAATAAAATCTTACAACCTGAACAATCATAATATAAAATGTTTAGATACCTTATAAAAATTTACAAAATTTTATGAAAAATTATGGCATGAAAATTTATTTATAGGAGAACAAAACAAAATTCCACAAATATAATTATATAAATTTATAAATTAATAAATGATTAAAGAGATTTGTCATAATTTGACTCAAATTGCAATTATAACATCTTTGTGACTATATTATTGTAATACTGTAATATGATATGATTAATAATTCAAATCTTCATTGTGAATATCTATCTTCCGAACATACTTTAACTTATTATAACTTAATCGTTATATTTATTTAATAAAATGCAAGTGTCTAAATGAAATAAAGTAAGTTAAAGTATACAAGAACTTATATATTTTTTCATAAGTGAGAATATTATTATGATAAAAAAAGGAATGTTATAATTATTTTTAGTTGTATGATTACATAATTTTATTACTTAGAATTCCTCTAAAGATAGATGTTCGCGTGAAAGTGACACTCTACCGATCAATTATTAAATATATTCTTTCAAAACATCATTTATATAACTATCTTTCACAAAAATTATGCATAAACTTAAAGAAAATAAGTTATGTAACTAAATATTATTATATTTTAGGAGAAGCCACCCTGACGTCCATGTATATATTTTTTAAATAACCCATATATAACATGCCCCAAAACTATGCAACCATCTGCCTCTGAATGAATGCAGGGCTGGGGAAGAGGAATGTGCAAGGTCTCTAAAATCATTTACAAATTTAAAAATTATATATATATATATATATATATTGTTAAGATTTTGATATTTAGGTTATGTTTTATGTAAATAACTAATAAGTTAGTTGATAGTTAATAAATTAATTAGTAGTTGATAAGTTATTTAATTATTTAAAAAGTATTTTGTAAAATTAGCTATTGAACTAGTTGAAATTATAAAATAACATAAAAGGATATATTAATTGAAATAAATATATAATGAAAATATTCATATTTATCTAAAATTTAAATTATATTAAAGTAATTAAGAAATTTAAAATAAAAAAATAATATTTAATATTTAATTGATTATATTTTATAAATTTATATATTTATTTACTTACATAATTTTTATTTTATCATTTATTTATATATATTTTTATATATTTATAAATTAAGATTAGAATATAATTATATTAAAATTAAGTTAACTATATTTTATAAAAATATTTATATTATATTATAAAAAGTATGAGTTATAAATTGATAAAAAGAATAAAGATAAATTGAAAGGAATTTGAAAAAATAATAATTAATTTATAAATTACTCTAAATAATTTATTAAATTAGAACTTATTTTTTTAATAAATTAATGTAAAAAATATTTTTAAAAATTAATTTATAATTTATTAATTAAATTAATAAATTATAAATTAATTTATTTATTACGTAAAATGAATCTTATTTTTCTTGTATTAAAAATTTTGGGTTTGCCATTAAATTAGATCGATTTCATCCAATATAATCAATTAATTTGAAATTCAATTGTTTATATGTATAAAAGACAATGCGAAGAGATAATTTGTTTGTATAAAGGAAATTCTATATTACTTTCATAAATTTAAAATTAATAAAAATATAATATAATGTAAATTATTAAATAAATTAATTTAATTAATGAGTTTACTCATCTAATTATTGTATTGTGTCATATTCCATAAATTTTAAACACACGGGGTAATATAGAAAGCAATTTGTATAATTGAAGAAACTAAAAGAGGGCAGCGTTGCCAATAAGTGATCAAAACGAGATGGGACTGCAAATGGGGCACAGTCGCTTGATTTAACGCCACGAACACCCTCTTGCATGACTTGCATTTTCTCTCTCTAGAACGCCCGAAAACCTATGAATAAATAATTGAATGAATGAGGACAATTCGTAAGGAAAGTTCCTCAAATGGAGAGCAATGACAATATGAAGCCATGAGGTGAAATGGTGGTGAATTTTTTTTTTATTTTTCAAACATTTTAAAATTTGAAATAATATATAGTTTTAAAAATTAGTATATTAAAAAAATTTATTATATTTATTAAAAATAAATAATTTTAATTTGAAATCTACTATTTTAATAAAAAATTTATATTTATCTTTTCCAAAATTACTTTTTTTTTGGGGTATAAAAAAGAGAGAGCGAATATGCTCGTGCAGAAGAGGAGGCAGGCGCGTGGGGCAATTGACGTGACCAAGATTTTCAGGGCGACTAGGGACAGCCAGAGCATTGGCCACGTGTAATGGAAGTGACACTCGCAAAAGGGCGCACAATGCGGGGTTAGACGTGTGCAAGGGAACAAAATGCCATCTCCCCCACCCACGCATAAAACCACCCCCTGTACCCCACCCCTTTTCTTAGGCCATTTTTTCTTCTCCTAAATTTTAAACACCACAATGGGCCAATGGGGAACCATCAAGCCAGCCCGCGTCCCTTATTTTTCACCTTTCACTTTCTTTTCATTTGCGTCTCATCTTAAAGTTTGAAATTTTTAAATAATATAATAAATTTTAAAATTATATTTATTCCTAAAAATATAAAAAAATAAAAGAAAGAAAAGCAAAGGATGCGAGTCCTCTTCTACCCTTGTTTTTGACATCCTTTTGGATTTTTGGAATTTATTATTACATTTGATGCCATAAAATGCAAAAAAGTAAAGTGAGAAGGGGGGGGGAATGAAGGGAAATAGCGATTCTATAATATAATTAATATGGTAAAACGTGAAATGAATATTTTATTTCATTTTAATGTTTAGTGCAGTAAAATAACATATAGTTAGAAGGAAGAAAATGTAATGATATTATTATCTTTATCACAAAATAATGAATATCTTATAAAATAATTTAATATAATAAAAATATGTAATATAATGAATGATAAAAAAATTCCTTATTTAAAATTTTATTATTGAAAATATAATTAATGAAAATTTTACTACAATAAAAGAATAAAAATTCTATTTTTTTACAAATTTTATGTTAAATATTCTTGTAAATAATACAACATGTATTATCTAAACTTTATTATTAAAATTATAATTATTAAAATATATTGATAGTTAAAAATATTGAAAAATAGATATTATTTTATAAATAACTAATAAAGAGTAATATTAATATTGGAATACATGAAACACAAGTTATGGATATAAAAAGAAAATTTTATAAATAGTAGAATAACCCATTTGAAAATTTTCTCACTTATTCAAGACATATAAGTTGTGTGTTTACCACCACTAAAAAATTATCACATTATTATTATTGTTAATTTCTTAACTAACTTTTCTTCAATTTATCTCTTTTTTGTATTAGTGAGCACACATATGTTCACTAAATAAAGAAGAATTTCTCCTTTTATTATGCAATAAGGACTCCATCATTTAATGGAATGTCATTTATTTGAGAATGGATATTTTTATTTCATAATACCAATCAAATAAATTCTTGCCCATTTTATACTTGCTTCATTCTATTATACTAAATGCAACATTAGGATAACATAATAGTATCAATAACACTAAAATATTTTAATTCTTTTTTTCTCATAGAATCAAGGAATACCTTTTTTAAAAAGCTTTATCCATTTTTTTTAAATAGAAAATTTTAGAAGATAGATTACTCTTTTCCATTGGAAAGTTAATAACATATTATTAATTTTATAGGTAATAATATTATTTATAGATTATTTATTAAAATTATTGACAACAAAATTTAGATGTGATTGTTATACCTTTATGAATATTTAGAATAATTAAAATATTTTGTATAAAAATAATCACTTAATTTTCATAATTAAAAAAATAAAAATGAAAATTTTGCCTAAAGAATGGTGAAAAACCTAATGTGATAAAATATGAAGTCAAAGTTTAGTATGGGATGAAATATTTAAATATTGAAGTGTGATAAGTGTTGAGTAACTATGTATTGATGAGATTTAGGCTTTATTCCAAATTTGCTCTTATGTCATTATCTAATCCTAATCGTAATTGATGTGGAACTCATTATTCAATTCCACTAACTTATTTCACATTCTACTTTAAAATATTATAACATACATAAGGATTTGGAGAATGTTTTCATGATTTAAAAAGGAAAGAAGGTAATTTCATTTAATAAAAATATAATTCAATTATAAAAGAGTTAGGCTTGCTTATAATTTGTTAAGCTTGAGGATAAGTTAGTCTAACTAATATTAAAAGAAACAAGTTACTTTACCCTTACCCGTTTCACCCTATACAAAGTAAGACCTAAAAAATCTATAACAAAATATCCAATGCTACCCATGCCATACCAAAAAGTCCTTTAAAGCTTAACTTTAAAGTAACAAAGATTCAGCCTAAATATCTGTAAAAGAAAATACATGGATAAGTAAGTTCAGAGCTTAGCAAATAAACACTTTAACATAATCGAACATGAACATCAATTATAAGCTTATCAACCAAATTTACTTGCTTGTAAGAATAAATATTTAAACTAAACATATGACAATATAATTCTCTTTAGTATCATCTCTTTCATTTATGAATACTTACATTCATTAGTGCCATTATTCAATTGTACATATCTATTTATATCACAATCTTATCATGCAATCTATAAAGTGCATAAAACAAAGAAAGTAAGTAAATCTTCTCATGACTCATAATTAGCCTTATCTCTCATAAGCCTAATCTAGTGCCTCTTAGGTTTGCCTTATTTTTTCACAAACAATTATCAAATCTAATATTTACATATTACATCACCCTTATCGTATATCTTATGATTTTAATACATTCTTACTCATTAAGTACACGTGTCTCAATTCACAATCATTCCATGCCTATTTGTATGACCACATATCTTATTTTCATCATTATACATCCCATAAATGAATAACATAAAAACATATAACCTTAGTTTCCAAGGCCCTTTTTCATGCCACATTCCTTAAAGATTTACAAGGAGTAGTTGACTATGTAACTCCTAGAAAAGTTCAAGTTAACTACAAAAAGGCCTTAGGTTGCATTTAAATTCAAGTAGTTAACATAATCCCTCAACATATAAGTCATAGTTGACTATGTAGTCAATTATGAACATTTTAAATGCGAGATTCTGATTGATAATAGACTATGGTCTTTTTAAAGGTTTGCTCTTTGGCTATAGTTAGATATACAGTTGGCTATAAGTCTCCTAATGCCAACTCTACATTTGGGTAGTCAACCATGGCTATTCAAAGAATAGTTCTCAAGCTCTAGTTGATTATTATTACATTTTTTGCACATTTCTAGCTTAAAAATACTATTCATTCCACCATTAATGCCATTCTCATATTTATTACTTTATTAATCCTTATTAAATCATGAATATGCATCAAGAATATCTTATTTAAGCCATTTCCAACATTAAACATCAATTTAATATCATAATCAACTTACTTAACACATAAATTATAAAAACTCCAAAGCTTATACTCAAACCAAAGAAAACCACTTAAATCCTTAAACTTAGATTAGAATATTCACTCACCTAATGTAGAAGGGGATTTTGAAAGTTGAATTTATTATTTCTTAGCCCTAATTAATCAAAATCTCAAAGATTTTAAGTTAAGGTTCATACTTTTCCCCTTTAGGGTTAAACACCTAAATCCTTCAAATCTCAAGAAAACAATGAAAATTTTAGTTACTATAAAGATCTTACCTTATTTGTGTGAAGAATTTGATGAAAAATTGTGCCTTTCTGGCTTGATTAATGAAAAGTTGTTAACAAAAGGAAGAAAGAGAAGAAAAAAAGTTAAGGAAGTAGAATTAAAGTTGAGAAATAAGAAACGAGGAATATAGGATGAGGTTTAAGTTTAAAAAGGCAATGGTGTTTAAAGAATTTTACCTTAAATCTCTTTCATACTTATATACTCACATCTAATCACTTATAACTTTTAATTCTTTTATTTAATTCACTTTTTATTAACTAAACCTTCTAAATTCTTCATTTTAAGCTCACTCAAATAATTAATTTTCACTTACCTAAAAGTTTTATTCAAGTCCTATTTAATTAATTCATTCATTTCTTTCCAATGTATCATTCTTGCTTTCCTTACTAAAATTTATTTGTTCTATATAAAGTTTTCATTTCAAAATTTTACCACTTAAATTAATTATTTCTTTTCATAATATAAAATTCCAAAATTCTAAGGAGGATGTAACACCTTAACTTCCTTACCCACTATTCTTTATTTTTCCTAAAAACCCTATACTCTCTCAACATTGTAACATTATCTTTATCATCTTCTTCCCTTTCTCTTTTTATTAATTCAAGCACTAACCTCTATAAATTGCATTTAATCCTCCATCCACTCAAGGTAAGCTATCCTAAAACATTAAATTCTTAAATGATTGGTTTTATTTCTCTTTTGAACTAAGAAAATTTTAAGGTTTTGCTTCTAAAAGGGATTTTGGACCTTAACCTAGAATCTTGTTTATTTTGTTTTGAATAGAAGCAAGCCAACCTTGATTTTATCTTCCATCTATCTCATATAAGTAAGCATTCTAATAAAATTCAATTAATTTTGTATTATATAAATGCAAAAAGGTAGATTTTAATGCTTGAAGCTAAATTTGAAGATTCTTAGATACTATAAGTGTTTTGCTTTGATTTTTTTAATGAAATGGATGAGTATAATGATGAAAATGCATTGTGTGAAAAGGTATTGATGTTAAATGCATGAATAAATAGTAATTTTATGAAAATTTGTAAAACCTAAGTGGTAGTCTATTGTATAGTTAACTATATACCTATGAACCTCCTTTTAAGCAAGCTTAGTAAATTACATAGTCAACTATAAAGTTAAGGATTGCTCTCTAATCCCAAACAATCAACTATATAGTTAACTATAACCTTTTAAAGTTGCTCATAGAAAGCTTATAGTCAACTATATAGTCAAATACAAACCAATAGGTTACTCTTTAGACCTTTGTAGTTAGCTATATAATTAACTATGACTTTGTCTATAGGGAATTCATAATTGACTACATAATTAACTATGAGACTATTTACTTGCTCTTTAAGTAGTTGTAATCGACTATGCCTTTATTTTCAAGTAAAACATAGTTAACTATACACAAAGATATAGTTATTAATATTAATGATTCTTATAAAATAAATGATGTTGAACCCATTCTATGTGGCCATGCAAAAAGATATGGAGAAATATGATATGTGTTGAAATATGAATTTTTGATATTAAATGAGTTAAGCTCTGGCATTAAATGTGAGAAAATGTGATGAAGGGAATTAATACTATGAGTATGATTGAAAATTAGATTCGATAACTATTTGTGAAAGGATAAGATAATCATGAGGCACAAGGAAGTTCATTTATGTTTATACCTAATTTGATTACGAATGGTTAATGAATTGTTTTGTTATTTAGTCTAGTTTCTATTTGAATATACTTTACATATGATATTGTATGTACTAATATTTTTACTTTAAAAATGTACAAGACTTTTGTAATTGTCATTTATAAAGGAAGGTAATTTGACCAGTAAATTTATAGTTAATTCTTATATAATGTTCACTCATTAAGCTTTATATTTACCCTTCTATGTTTTTTATTGTAGATTCCCTTGGAAAGACATCACCACCACCCTAAGAGTAGGACTTCTAACTCCTTTGGTGTTTAAGTAGCAAATAATTCTTTAATGTGCATAGAATTACTTCCTAGGCTTTGGTGTGTATAATGGGTAGATAGGGTAGGGATTCTTTAATAATTAGGGATAGTTAAGCTAGCTTATTTTCTATGATGTTAGGATTCATAAGTAGGCTTAACTTTTCCTTTTTTTAACAAAAGTAATTGAAAGCTTGTATCACTACTCTTGTTTAGAGTGAAATATCAATGATTAATATTAATCCACATGTACATTAAGAGATAATAATTAGATTGGGTTAGTGGAAATTGGAAAGCAGGTTTCGAATCATTTATGGTTGAGGAAGGGTCAAGATAGTAAAACATAAATAGTCTTATTGATTATATTTCTCATTAATACTGTAAAATTGAGATTAAAAAGATTTTTATTTAATCAATATGTATAAAAGTAATTCCTACAATTTTTTTATGAATAATGATTTGGAAAGGAATTAAATTAACTACAAAATTTAGATAAAGTTTCTTAAATTTTAGTAATAAGGATCTTCAATTAGATCATAACATATCTATTAATTTTTCTATTTAAATAATATTAATAATTATAATAACTATTAATACAATAATTTTTTTACATAGGATAACTAACACATATATCATAATTTAATTAAAGAACCTTATGATGAGAAATTTTACTTAAATTTTATCCTTAAATTATTATATTAATACAATGAAACAAATATAATATAATAATTTAGAGAAAAATCTAATATACTTTATTAATAAATAAAGGTTCTATCTCATTGTAAAAGAAATAAATAAAAAAATTAATGGATTAGAATAAATTCCATAACAGTGAAGTCTCCATATATTTCGTAACTTTCTCTTTTCTAACAATTGCTTTACTTAAATACTAATTTCATTTGTATAAGTTGCTTAAAAATTTTATTATGTAGCATTTGATTAGTAGAATCTTTCTTACATTTTCAAAGATATTTTAAAGAAATGTTAAATTCTCATGTTTAGTGCAAGTTTCTCAAAATAATTTCTAGGAATGTGAAATTTTTTTAAAATATTTTTAAATTAATATTCCTTCAAAATATTCTTATAAAGTGATAAGTTTCTTATATTTTCATAATATAAGAATATTTTAATAATATAAATAGATTATTTTATTCATTATTTCATTAAAGTCTTATTATTATTAATACCTTATTTTATCATTAATTATTATTATTGACCATTATATACTATCGTTTATCATTATTTATTGTTAATGATCACTATCAATTATTACTTATTATCGATGATCATTACTAACCATCATCATCCATCACTATTCATCATTAACTGTCATCATTTACCACTATCACCTATCCTTAGTTACTGTTAGTTATTATCTATTATTAGTGATCACCATCGACTATTATTTTACTAATGATTATTGTCCACCACCATTTATCGCTAACCACTATCCATTATCATTGACTACCATATGTCACCACCATTACTTTTTGCTAGTAAAGATTATTAGCCTCCATTTAACATTAATAGCTATTATCCTTTACATCATTAACTATCATTTATTACTACTTATTCTTAGTAATTATCATTAGTTATTATTTATTGTTGGTAATTGCCATTAGCTATTACTCATTGTTAGTGATCACCAGCAAGCACCTACCCTTATTGACCATTAATGCAACCATTACTTATTACTGATAATCACTATTGATTATTATTTACTATTGTTAACCATTTAATTTTTTATCAAGATATTTTTTATTATTTAAAAATATTTTTAAAATAAAAAATATAATTAAAACATAATATTATAATATTCCTAAAAATATTTTCACTTGAATTAAATATAATAATATAACATTCCTAAAACTTAAATTTCTAAAAATCACATTTTTAGATATATTTGATTTCACAAACTGAATGCTATCTTAATGTGAGAACAATTTTTTTTTATTTTATCTATTACATTAAATACAAATAAATATCAATTATTTTTTATAAGTCTTATAATATATAAAATGAGTGTTAAATTTTATTATATATGAAAAATTTATGTCTATCACTTGTTAACGACAAAAATAATATTAAAAGGAAGCGAGGAAGGAAAAAATATTTAAAGAGAAATTTTTAGTTTTATACTAATACTAAAAATTTAGTATTATTTTGAGATAAATATTTTAATTTTTTGAGAAATAATTATTTTTTATAAAAATAACTAATTTTCAATCAAAGATTGTTGAATTGAAAAATAATATATTTAATAATATTTATATAAAAATAATATTAAAAAATTGATATTATTATAATATTAGAAAATTTTTCATTTAAAAATTCATAAGGACTGTTGTTTTTGTCATAGCAGAAGAGGATTGATATCCAGGTGTCCTTCAATGAGCAGATAAAGCGCACATTTTTTGAATTTATTTAGTGATGCACAAAAAAAAAATGCTTATCCTCATCCTCAAGTGATGAGAGAAGGACGATAAAATCCGAATGGTGATTCCAAATGGGAAAAAAAAATCTAAAAAATAATATCCCTTTCTTTTAGCCTGTTACTTCCTTAACTTTTTCAGAGTTTCAAGGTTTACAAATATTATTCTAGAGCTTTGGAAGGATTTCAAGCACAGACAGAAATTGACTCTCTTTGACACGTGTAAGCCTGAGAATGACCCAAAATGGACAGCACTCAGCACAGGATATAGCCTTCATTAATGGAATTAATTATAATGGCGTGAAAATTCTGAACAACATATTTAAACCCTTAATTATATCATAAAAGGCATGACAGAAAATGATGCAACCCATGATGCCAAAAAAAAAAAAAAAAAGGATCATGGAGATATGGTTTTGCTTGTTTATATTATTAATGGCTTGTGTGTAACTTTCACATTGATACTAGCATACGAATTTTCTCAAATTTTTATATATGAATTTAGAAGAAAGATAAATAAATTTTTTTATTAAAGTAGCAAATTTTAGTTGTAAATTAAAAATTTTAAAATAAAAATAATTTTTTAAATTTAAAAAATTGATAACATAAGATATTGAAATGAGACACTAAACACAGGAACACAAACCCCGGTGGCTTCAAGCAAAGCAAACCACTTTGTAATGGAAGTTATAGTGTTGTCAGAACTCCATTTATTTGCAAAGACCGAAGGACAGAAATATCAGTGGGGCAACTCAAACATATACGGAAATCAGAATGGACATCAGAAGGAATTAACTGAAAAGAGATGATATCTAAGAGCAATTTTTTTTTTTTTTTTAAATATAATCTACGATAGATGTAGTAGAAATGGAACATGATTAATTTCCATGGGAGAATCCACTAGAACCGGTTAAGCTTCACCTGCACATGTCATGTCATATTAACCGCGGACATTATGGAAAACCTTCGTGTTTATGGGTAGCGATGGATAAATTGAGCTATCAATCGACCTGATTCGATTCAAATGAATTTAGTTTAACTTCATATTTATACCAACTAAAATCTTTCATTTAAATTTGATTCAAATAAAATTTATAAATCATTTGACTTGCTTTAATAATTTATTTGATCTAATCAAATGAATCAAAATCTCAAATAAGTAAATTAGAATAAAATGAATTAATTATTTAATTCATTTACTCTAAGATTATTTTAAAAAAAAAGTCTATTTCAATTTCTTTAAATACAATGCATAATACATAATATTATAATTTATTTTATAAATATTATTAAGATGTATTTATATATAACTAATTTATGGAGTTGCTTCATAAACCAAATGAATCAAATTAATTACAAATCAAGTTTGATTTGTTTAGTAGCCCAGTCCTTCTTTTAAGTTTAAATTTAACTCATTCAAACAATTTTTGAATTAAGTCACAAGTAATTACGAGTTAGTTGAGTTGATTTCCATCCCTATTTACAATCATTATGGTGATATAAGAATGCTAATATGTTAAAATTAAATGGGTTTTATTCATATATACTTTTGATTAAAAAAAAATAACATGTCCTTGTGGTGACAGTGGAATTCGATAAATACTAAAACAGTGTTAACCTTCTTTATTGTCTATCTAATCCTATTTGACCCATTATATGAGACTTAATTCTAGCTTTATAATTTCCATCTCTTTCTCTTGTACTATATGTATTAGGTATGCTCTCATATCACAGGTTGGTAGCTCTCTATCTAAAATTATATGGCATATATTTATTACTTTTGGTGAACAGGCTGACCTTTTCATTAAATCCATGCGACATGCATTGAAATAGATAATGAAAATTGCAAGTTCACAAGCAATATTCGAATATTGTAGAAGCACTTGCACATGCTAACCTGCAAGATCACCCTACACAAGAAGTCTTCGAATAGAATGGGGGAAAAAAGGATAATTTTCAAAAAGGATAGGTACACTCTATTCACCTGATGTATGCATCATTCTACAATTTTGGGTAAAAGGAATGGTTACAAATTAACACACTCAAATCTCCTAACTCAATGTCAAGGTGCCTTACTGGGTCATGCCCCAAAAATCATTTTGAACAAAATCTCATACGACATAAGTAGACATACCTTTTTTGAGTCATCATAAGTCTTTTTCACGATGCTTTGAGTATTAAATTGGCATCATAATATACCAAAACAAAGATAAAAATGTGGGATCATAAATATAAGTTTTTTAAACCCTTGTGAATTCTCCAACCAATTTAAAATTACCAAATACTCCAAATTTGGAAAAATATAAAAAGAGTACACAAGTTAGATGGATCCCAGATTTTAGTCATAGGATCTCTATAACATGCTTAATTTTTCTACCAAATTTCATTTAAGATCAGACACTCAAGTCCTTAACTCAATGCCGACGTGCCTTGCTAGGCCTTTTTACACTTCATGCCCTAAAGACCATTTTGAACATAAGCTCACATCGCATAAGTAGACACACATTTTCTAAGTTGTCATAAGTCATTTTTACCATGCTTCGAGTGTCAAATTTGCATCATAATACATTAAAATAAAGATAAAAATATGATGATCATAGATATAGGCTTTTTAAATCCTTCCAAGTTCTCCAAACAAGTTAAAATTACTAAATACCCTAAATTTGGGAAAATCAGAAAAAATAGTACATAAATCAAATGAATCCCAAATTTTAGCTAAGACCTCTACAACATATTTGATTTTTTCATCAAGTTTTATCTAAAATCAAACATGTTTGCTTATTGAAATCATCATAACTACTATCTTATGACATCTCATTTATATTCAATTTGTTCTCCATTTTCTTCCTCACCTTACCTTCTTTTGACTTAAGTATTAAAAGATTCATGATTTGGATTACTCTTCTCTTCAATACCTATAAAATATAAACATACCATTATAAAGCAATGAATGAGGGCCTATTGACATCCCTTTGATGCTTAAGTCAATAATGAATAGTAAAGAAAGAATAATCCAAATGATAATAAAGTTAGTACATACATTATATATTGTATACAGTAGTTATTAGGTAATTAAGCAATTATTAGATAATTAACTTTATGATCCAAAAATACAAGTATTTATCAAAATCTTTGTATTGCATTCTTTAACTATATTTTCTTATCTACAAGTCTTAATACCCCTCCATTTATAGAGAAAGATATCATATTTTTTTAATTAGGTAGGATTTAACTTCTTGATTTTTTAATAATAAAAATCTTACATAAAGTTATTTGTATTTACTTATATTAAATTTATCCTTGAGTTTGATCTTTAAATATGTGGGGTAATAAAATCAAAATCTAACTATTAAATGTCACATTAATGATGAGAAACAAAACAACAATTTCATATTACTTATCTAAGTAATTATAATATTTTAGTTCTAATAATTCATTTTAAATGTGGTTATTGTCATTAGCTCATTTCATTCATAAAATTGCTTACAATTTATTTGGATAGAAGGAAATGAGGAATGGGAGAGGAAATGGAAGGTTATGTGCTATCTTTTCCTTTATTTGGGAGTTCTATTTAAGAACGAAAATAAAGTGAGAGTTAATGGCCAACCCTCCAAACCTTCCCACTTTTTAATATTTTGTATTTATTCAAATTAGGAAAAATTGGAAACTTATCTATTTCATTTACCATTTTAACCTTATATTATTTTTAATTTATATTTATATTTATATTATCAGCATTTTGACATTATTATTTTCATTTAAGTAAAAAATATTTACATTTTTTAAAACTTGCAAAAAATACATATTATAATTGTAAATTTTTTAATAAAAAATTTAAAATTATTTTTTAATCTTAATAATAATTAAATCTAATAATTATAACTCATATTTACTTATCTATACACATTTGTCCTTATTTTGATTCATACATATTGGCTTTAGGTGAATGCAAGTTTATTCATTTTTCACATTATTAAATAGGAATCATATTAGGTTAATTCACGATAATTTTTCTTAAATCTTTTTCATAATAATTATAATATTACTGTATATTAACTTATCATATCATTTTTTATATAAAGTATTTTTAGAGAGAAAAATATTTTATAGAAAAAAATCTAGATAAACATATTTTTAATCATAAAAAACTTGTTAATAAATTAACTTTTTAAAATAGGTAAAATAGTAAAATTACATGCTAATTAATTATATATTTTGGTATAACTCCATTATCCCTACTTATATAATTTTAGACATCGAAACAAAAGGATGGGAAGTTATTACTTTAACCTTCCTAACTCCCCTTTCACCTCCTCTCCCTTCAATTTTTCCTCATTAACTTCATTTGTCTTGCCTTCCTAACTCCTCCTTTCACCTCCTCTCCCTTCAATTCTCCCTCATTAACTTCATTTGTCTTGCCTTCCTAACTTCTAAACATGTTATTGATGTCTTGGCTTAATCCCAACTCATTTACCAATAATTGGCTAATTTAGTGAAAACAGGTTAAGTTTTATAACATTTAAGGTAGTAAAGAGTCTTGAATTTGATTTTTAAAGGCATTTTTATTGAAAGGAACTTATCATTTATAGCTTTCATCTTGAATAAGAATTAATCTCATACCTAGTAAAAAATGTATAGGAAACCCTTGCATTATAAACTAATAACGAGTGTCAATTATTCTAAAAAGCTAAAATTATTAGGAAAATGCCTAAGATTGGAAGGTAAATCAATATCGAGTGCTAATTGTTCTGAAAAGTTTAAATTGTTAGGAGAAGGTGCAAAATTAGTTTTATTATTACTCTACATGCCTTATACTTAAAAGTCCTTTAGGCTTCTAGTGTGAACATAGTACAAATTTACTTGACCTTGTGCAAATATTTAATGTTTAAAGTAGAGGCAGCATAAATTAAACTCTAGTCCTTTTAAATCTAAGAGGCTATGATACCATATTATGTACTAATTGTTAGGAATATCTTATCTGTAAATCAAATAAATTCTAACTTATCCTATCTAGTTTTAAACTATAAATTGCCATGGCATTGCAACTATAATATTATGATTTTATTACTTTTTGTAATAATTATATTTTTATTTTATATGTAATTTTATTAGTAATATTATTATTTTAATATTGATCAAAACTGTAATTTAGAATTGCACGGGACATTATCAATATTTTCCTTAAGATGAAGTTTCATATTCAAGCCCTTATTTCCCTTTTAATATTACAGCTATAATATTATGATTTTATTACTTTTTGCAACAATTACATTTTTTCTTCATATGTAATTTTATTAACCATAATATTCTTTTAATATTAATCATAATTGCCATTTAGAATCACACAAGGCATTATTGATATCAGCCTTATAATGAAGTTTTATATCCAAGCCTTATTTTCCTCTTGACATTAAAGCTACTTTGTTTTAAATTAAGGGAAAATTAAGTTTCTCCTCTTATACTTTCATTACAAAAAAAAAACTAATTAGCAATGAAATTTGCTAAAATTTATCGCTAATTAGGAAAATTCTATCACTAAAATATTTAATAGTAGAAATAGTGATGAAAGATAATATGTCAATAAACAATGTATTGATAATTGAATTAATGACAAATTAATTTCATTTATCACAAGTTGGTGGGATAGCAATAAAAAAAAATGCACAATAGGATCGAATTAGCATCATATTTTTCCATTATTAAATTTATATCAAGTGATGGATTCTTTATCCCTAAAATGTGAATTAGAAATGGATATTTCCATCGCAAAATTGAGTTCACTGCCAAATTTGTTGCTAAATAGAAATTTTAGAATCGAAAATTTCGTTGTTAATTTTAATCCGTTGGTAAATCTATCACTAAATTAAAAAATTCCTAAAATGTAATGCATTGTCTTCAAAATGCTATTACTAATTCCATTGCTAATATTATGCACTTTGTCAATACACTATTCATTTTTATAATAATCCAAATAGCGAACATGTTGCCTCATTAAATTTCATAAAATTTAAACCTTTTCAATAATCAAATACTCCAATTAAATTTTATGAAACAAAATTCTATGTGCATATTTTATTTCTATTAAGTGAAAAGACAATAATTGCTATAAATTCCAATATATATGGATGTCTAAGGTTTATTCATATGAAAAAATAATTCTAAATTGCTGACTCTTGAACAATGCACTGATGTTGCACTTATATTACTCGATTATTAACTTTTGAGATATAAATCATTACTTTTAGGCTGTCATCCTCTTTTAGCCATAATCTATGTTAGATTACCATTTCAAAATAGATAAAAATGATCTTGTTTCAATTTATTCATAATAAAGTCAATGGAATGAAAGAAGGAGTGCTATTAAGAAGAAAGAGCAGATATTTATATAAGAGTTTACTAATAATAGCTTTAAGGATTAAAGGTGTTACTATAGACATGAAAGTAAGAAATTACTTTCAGGATATTATAATGTAGAGGAATTTTCATAATTGTTCATTTTCTTTATTATGTAGCCATTTTTTAATATCCAATTGTCTTGTACATTTTCTTTAAATCAACAAAACCCACATTAAACTCCTTAACCACTTGTGTAATGAGCATATAAAAGTGTACCTTTTTCTTATAACTAAGAAACTATTAATAATCATAGTGAAGTAATTTAAAATATTGTTAAGCTAATAAAAAAATATGTCATTTATAACTTACATATAGCATAGAAGTTCTCTAACCTATACAAGCATCATTTCTTTTTCTTTTTAGCTTGAATATGCCACTTTATATCAAACACTGGGTGACCTCCTTCATTGTTACATCCTTCACTCGCTATCTTTTATAAGAAGAAATTGTGTCAACAATACCTAGTATTTTTGCATTTAGCAATATAGGTTTTTTCATATTTGGTTCTCCTAAATAAGAGCTTTCACTTTGTCAAATTTGGTGATCGTGAGGAGAAGAGCTAACCCAAGATCTCTTTTGGTTCACTTGTAAATTGCATTTAGTAACTAACAATACAATCTTTGTATTGTTGGAAAGTAAGCGTAATTTAAAAGCAACTTGAAGATGATATTAGCTTAGCACTTATCCCTATCACTACTAAAATTAACAAAGATGCAATCTCTTTTTTAGAAGAACCAAATAAGGTTAAACTTGTATTGTTAGATGTGGAAATATTAAGTTTTAATGAAATGACTTCTTCTAGTAAAAGGAAAGAAGTGAATGAAGTAATAATGAAAAAGGTTAATTATTGCTTGATATAGAGCAATATATTCAAGTTAAAAAAGGAAAGTAATGCTTTTTGGGTCAAAGCTCTTTTGCCTTATATATAAGTTATAGATGACATATTTTTATTAGCTTAATGATATTTTAAATTACTTCATTATGATTATTTAAAATTTTCCTAATTATAGGAGGAAGACACACTTTTACATACCTATTAAACTTAATGTAGATCTTATGGCTTTGAAGAAAATTTGTAAGAGAATTGGGTATTTGGAGGTAATAGCATAATAAAGGAAATAAAGAAAAATAAAAATTCCCTTGCACTATGATATCTTCAAAATAGTTCATTGCTTTTATATCTATGACAATAATTTTCATTTTTAAAGATATTATTAGCAAACTTTTGTTGAAATATAAATTCCTTATTCCTAATGGTACTCTCAAATTTACTCCTTTGAATTGATAGTGAATGAATTGAAACAACAACTAAATGTAGATAAGAATAGGGAATTAGTGCTAATAAAAAATTTGTTATATGTTTTATCTTAGGTAATTGAACTTGATAAATTACAATAAACCTAAATTTTTTGTATCTACTAAAACAAAGCATAGAAGTTGAATAGAGGATAGAATTCAAAATTTATAATAGTAGGGTAGTTCAAAATCAATCATAAAGCAATAAAATTTCAATAATAATTGTGTTCTTAGTTTAAATGAATATGGAAATTAAGATAAAGAAAGGAATATAATCAAATAGTAAGATGTATAAGCTACCATGTCATGAAAATCCATGATAATATTCATAAGTTATACATCGACTCATTTACTAACGCAACCAATTAAAAAATGTAAAATATTAAGATAAATAGGAGATATAATGGTTCATATTGGTTTCATAAAAAATAAAAATTTATATTTTTCTCTATCATTAAATTTACATATAAAAATAATACAACTTATATTAAATGTGCATATTTTGTAAGTGAGACTTTGTAAGTAGCCTCGTAACTATTGTCAATTGCCAAGTATTTATTACTTAAGAAAATAACATTTTACAAAATTTAAAGCCAATATGAAGTAAAAATGAGGTCAAATATGGATATGCCTTGACATAAAAAAAGGATTTTATGAAACTATAGCTCACCACTATAATGACAATTAAAAGAACTAAATGTTCAAAAGGAAAAAAATTTGAATTTTATCATCTTAAGCAAAGACAAGATAATAAATGAAATCATTCTAGCAATAATAACCAAGAATCAAAGAACATTAAATAATAAGTGTAAACACCAAATAAAGTAACAGACTGCTTTAAAATGAATTACTTCAACCTTGTAGCCCACCAAGCTTGTTGTAGTTAGGGTAGAAATAAAAAGAAAACACTAATTACAACTTAAGTGAGAGAATACTTGAATTGAATGTCTAAAATGCATAAATTACTCATTTGCTAAGTAACTTTGAATTGTAATTGAGTATATTTTATGTAAGCACTTGTTAGTTGTCACTTATTTTATTGTCCATTAAAAAAAGTCAATTAAAACTCAAATAAAGTAATTTAATAACTCTTAATAAAATAATAATAATAACATAAATATAAATTGCAAATAATACTTAATGAATTTGGAATATCAACAAACTAAATTTTAGAGGCATGAAATTTATCCTCAAGACCTTGCACATCTAATATAGACCCTGCGCATCTAATATAATTGGTTAAATAAATATATAATCATACCACTTCTAATGGGATAAGGTTTCATTTTTATTATTGTTTTTTTAAAACAAATCATTTTATAGAAAAATGATAAAATAAATATACTCAATTAAAGATGAAAACTAGAAATATCAACCAATGACTTAAAATAAAAAATTAAGAGTTTATATTACCATGCTTAATAGGAACAATAAATGACATAATACCTTCATGGCATACTTTCACAGCATTATTACTTTTTTTTCTTCAATTTCTCCCAATTGAGATATGTTCCAATGTTGACTAAGGCGCTAAAAAGATCTATATATAAAAAAATAACATGTAAAAGATTTAAAATGCATCTTTCCATACGGTTAACTCTTAAACATGAAACTTAAAGTTTAGAAATTTAAAATTAAAAGAACAAAATACTAATAGTATCTTTAGTGCATTTAAATTTGAGATCTTTTATAAATGAAATATCTAAAAGTTACATATTTTGGATTATAAAAAATTAATTTGTGATATATCAAATCATTGAACAAAAATAATAAATTTCTATCAACAATATAATATATTAGTGAAATGCAACTTTTTCTAAACTAACTCTAAAAATGAAAAAATTTCTAAAAGTAAATTTTCTTTACAAAATAATCAATAATACAACAATAAAATACAAAAATATTCAACAATATAATAAATATCACCATAATACATAAAATAATTGTAAATCACAAAAATTAAATCCTAAAAAAATAAAAAATTAAGAAACTAGCATAATAGCATAAAATAGAGAAAATTAACCAATTAAAATGCTTAATACATCGAGTCGAATGCAATGGTAGTAGTAATGGTGGTGATAAATGCAAAATCGTAGTTAGAAGCAACCTACCAAAGCGGCAACACTAGAAGAAGAGGGAGGAAGAAAAGAAAAGGGAAGGAAAAAAATAAGGGGTTCGATGTTAAGTTCTAATATGTAATCTAATTTAGTGATGATTGAATTTGTTACTCATTAATGTTAAATGAAATAATGTGTTTTGATTAGCCACGAAATTAACAACAAATTTATTAATTCCCATTGCTAATATTTTTTAAAAAATTCACTCAATTGTCAAATAAATTTTTAAATTTTCATATGAAAATCCGTCACTAAATCCATCAATGATTAGAAATCCTAAATTATTTTATTATATCACTAACTTAGTTAAGAAATTTTATTCGCAAAATTAGTGACAAATAAAGTTTTAAGTAGGAAAATTCTAAAAATATAAGAAAACTAGCAATAGATTAAAAAATCTGTCATTAAATTCATAACATAAATATGACTCCTAGAATCCCATTTACTAATGGAAAAGCTATCTTTAAATCCTTGCTAATTATCATTCCATGAGTAATAAAAAAATATATATGAACTTTAAAATCTTATTTATCCCTTTAATTTTAACTTGATGATAAAAATAATACATGAATTTTAAAGCCTTACATTTTACCCTTAAATTTTTTGAAAAAGTGAAGCTATTAGCTTTAAGTTAAATTTAATGAAGATATTTATTGGTCTAACTACTTTTGCAATACATGAGATAAGTCATCTAGAAACTATAAAGGCATTTAATAGCTGGAACTTGAAGAATATATGGTGTTAAAGTTTAATCCACTTGTATTTAATGGAAGTTTCTTTTTAAAAAGTTTCCAAAGTTCATATTTGTTAAATTATGATGAATTTAATCCAATTTATAGGATTGATAATCAAACTTTTTAACCAATATAGTTAAGAAACTTTAAAAAAAAATTTGTTTAAATTATTTTTGTAAATTACTATCTAAAAGGTTAGTGTATAAATTATAATTTTGATTTTATAGAGGTATAATGATTTAATATTTAACTTATGATTTATTTTATATGTTGTTAAAAAGTTAAGCAAATTAGTATAGTCATAATAAATAATGTGTTTAGAGAGATCTTTATTTCAAATTTTGTAAGCAATTTTAAACCTTAACTTTTTAGCTCTTTTTTGATTTTTTTTGCATAATTTGTCATCAAACTTGAATTTTTCCCTTTGTTAAAATTAAAGAGTGGCTTAACGTAATGGAAGAGTAATAGTTAGCAAATGTGACTATTAGACTTAACCCATGCTCTACTATAAAATTGTAATTTTATGTTGATGGATGGACATTGGTTAAAGGATAAATCAATGTTGATATTAATATAGTTTCATTTTTAAAATTATTAGGACTAATAAGATGATAGTTATTAAAATAATATATGTTTATTCTAATATAATGACATTTTTACAATTTACAATAAACTTATGATGATAGTTAATTTAATAACCAATGTCATTTAGTTTATGTCATAGTGTTTGAAATTAGAAAAGATTGTAAGATGTCTATTTTTTTATTTAACTAATGTAAAAAATGAATATGAATTGTTAACTTTGAAAGAACAAAATAACTGAGGACATCAATTTATTTAAGAATCGACATTGAAATTGATGGTTTGGTGGTATATTTGTAAACATATTCTTAACTTTATACAATTGTTTCATACTAATCTAAAGTTATTTATTTAGAATGTTGGTTATCAAATAGAAAATTGACATATAAATGTTTTCTTTACTTAATTTTATTTTGTCCTTTGTTTTACATCACTCTTTTTTTTTTTTGAAATCCATTTCTTTAACAATCATATCCATTATCGAAATTTCTCCATCAAGTTCCAAACTTCAACTACATTCCCTTCTATTCTCAAAGTTAGTTTCATGTTTATTCTAGTCTTTAACATAATTTTAGGTATGTTTTCTCCTTTCATTTTCATTATTTTTTTAATATTGAGTGATTAAATTTAATTTTTTTTCACTTGGGATGTATATATATGTGTATAATAACATTGTAATAGCCTTGTTTATCATTAAGTTTAAGATTATATTATATGTTGTGTTTGATTATACTTTAAGGGTTTAAATGCATTTAGGACATATTATTATGGTATGCTTTATTCAATAGTGATATCTTTGCCATTGAATGCTATTGTGTTTTTTGGTGTCAAATTTTTTTATATATTTCAATGATTACAAATTTTCCTTAGTTATATAAATTAATAGAAGAGTTTATAAGCATAATGATTGTGTAATCTTAGTTTAGTTGCTTATCTTGCATGTTTTATGTTTTGACATACTATTTAGTATAGTAGTTGTTGTAAAGACCAATTTTTTCATCCTTAAGTAGTGTTAACTTATAATTTTTTCTATGTATTATTGTACATGATTAACATTAATTTTTTTTTTTGCAAAATTTAGATTATGGATTCTTCTCAAGAAGCAATTACCTCACTAAAAGAAATATAAAAGGTCATATAACCTTGAAAGCCATTATTGTGCCTTGGTCTAAGGATGAGAAATTATAGGTTGAGTTAATGAGAAATGATAGCTAGAAGGGGAAAATGGATCAGCATATACTAATTATGTTGGAATAGCTATATGGTCAAAAGTATTAATAACTTACGCTTATTGAAAAAAAAATCTCCATGAGATTGTAAGATAACATTTAGGATGAGTTCTTAGTATGTACACTTAATTTGAATAACTTTGTGTTATAGATATAAAAAATTATATTTGTAACAAACTCATATATCATTGATCTTTTATATGTGTTTTTTTCTTCTTGTAGAATTCCTTTCATAATTGAAATACCCTATAGATATATAGAAAAGTACTATCACATGCAACAATCTTATGGAGAGATTTCAAGACAACATTAAGGTAGGACTATATCAATCTTGAGATTGACAAAAATAAGCTTAACTTAATAATGGAACTACATTGACTAGTAATCAAGAGAAAAGTTTCAAGAATAATATGCGGACAAGCATTTCAAGGTAAAATTTTTACTTTTTAACATCTAACTCATCCCAATGTTTTATTAATATATTATTTATAATTGTAAATTAATATGTTCTTTGATTAATAGAAGTTAAATAGGTCTAATAAGGAGAGGCAAAGGAAGAATATATATCCACCTAAGCTTTCCTATGAAGGGTAACATAAGCTAGAGAATGAGTTATTGGTTGAAAAAGATGTCAAAGCTAAGAGCCAAGACATTAATAAGAACACATTCCATTTCTTGCATAGAGTTATGAAAGTAAGATAGAATTACTAGTAGGAGCTATACATGACCTTAAAGAGTCAGGCCAATAGAGGAAGGATTATAAGTGTTAAAAATTAAACTAAAATATGTTATTTGATTTTAAAGCTTCCATTTCACTCAAGTTGAATCTAATTATCCATTTTTTGTTTATTGCCATAGGATATTCTCACATTACAAGCCTTTCAAGGTGAGTTTTTATCAACTAGATAGAATGATATCCTAACCATAACTTAGGAATTTAGGAGCATCTCAATTGCACTTAGGTTGTTAGATATATTATTGGCTTCAAAGAGTTCTTTGGCATATCAAGGCACCATCCAATAGGTCATTCACAAAATAATTTAGAGCACCTTAGAGCGAGCATTACCAACTGCATAACACAAAAACTCGATGTAGATTAAAAGGTAAAGTTACAGTAATCAGAGGAATAACATTTATAGGCTTAGCAATAATAGCGATTTCATCCCTAATGGAACAAATAACATGCCATTGAATTATACATCAATATTCCATAACATTTATCTAGCTAGCCTTTAAATCATTACTCACCTAAAAGAGCCTACTTTTATAATTGATACCCAGCCATTTTGGTAGACTTTAAATTAAGATAAGGTCTCGACCCCATCTGTAATTGGCTTCAAGGATATGGTAGCACCTATAGTGCTAACCCTTATGTTAATAGCTATTCTAAAGTCTATACCTAAGGTAAATATCCCCCTTAAGTCTTATATTTTTTCATATATGTCTATATATGAATTAGGTTTCCTGTAATAGGACTTCATATTGCATAAGGTGAAGTGTAATGCATTTTGATAGTGGCAGGACCATTTTTCAGAAATATAATGAAAGTTGGAAATTTTAGTTAGTCATGAGCTCTACCATTAATCATTGCCAAAAGATTAAGTTAAGGTGGTGGTCAACAAGCCTTCAATCTATAAGGCTAAGGTAATAGTGGCAAATAAAGTAGTCCAAATAATGGAAAAACTTATAAGACTTTCATTGCATGATTGATAATTCTAATTCAATTCCTAATAGATGTATCATCTTGTATTTTCCCCTACCACTACTAACTTTTTATATATTTTGAAGTTATGTTAGTTTTATTATGTAAGATTACTAACCAATATTATTTGTGTTTCAACAATTTCCTGAGCATTCTTGAAAGGTGTTGCATGCATGCTTTGATAGCTTCTAGGGTAAAAATTCCCACTCTATACTATATATTAACATGGAAATGTTAGGATTACCTAATCCAATATACATTGACAAGTCCCCTACCAAGTAGCTTCTGAGGTTTGAGGAGCCCAATGCCATTTACATCAACTTTAGATCATATAAGTTTTTGCTATCTTATTTAAATAAACATAAATTAATTGAATTATTGTTTGAATATAAATTTAATTCATGTCAATCCTTATATAAGTATTGCTATAATTAGTGGACATCAACAAATTCTACATATGGATTCTTAGATCCATATCAACTTAATAAGGTAACCTAAGAGAACTATGTAACACTAAAGGAATACGTTGTTAGTGCTTTACTATATAAGCCTAAGAAAATTTGTTACTTCACATTATACCATGAGAGGTAAGTCTTACTTATACATTGTGATTTTTTTTCCTAAACAAATTCTATCAATTTATTATGCCATTATATTCTAAAAGCCATTAAATACTTACCATAACGTTCTTGAGGAGGAGGGTTATTTATTAGTTAGATCCCTTGTTAGGAGAAGTGATTGCAGCTGTAGAACGGGCCAAATTAAAATTATTGATTCTTAAGAAAGTTTATAGCAAAATGGTGCAAATCAGGTCGAACCTCTAGAGATCCTTTTTGATTAATCCTATGTGATTACTTACTAATTATGTTTATGATGTGGAATTATATTGAAATACCTAAGAAAAATAGAATGTTAACTAATTATACAATTAATCAAACACAAAATGTGAAAACTTTAAACTAATGCAGAATGCAAAATAATCATACAATGAAGAATTCAAAATTCAAAATAAATGTGGAACCAAATTGGGGAGAGGACTTTCGACTTCAAAACAAGCAGAAAATAACAATAAAGGATTAACAGTAGATTCAACAGAGCAGTAGCAATAAAAAAAAAAGAATATCAATTAATAAAAATTGTCGATCCAAAGAATTTAATGTATTTTCAGGGGATTAATCATAGATCACTATAAACTTAATTTTGTAATTGATTATTCAGTCTTGAATTATCTAAAATCCATGTAATAATTCATAAACTCTAAGCTAAATAATCATCTAAGGTCTGATTGATTAATATTAGCAAAGTTAGACAATTGCCATAATCCCTAAGTTAGATCAAAATTAATTTAAAGATAGAATTCAACTAAATTAAATGAATTAATTCAAAATCCTAAACTGTCCATTTATCCTCTTTTCTCCCATCTAGAATTATGATTAATCAACAAAAATTCACTATCGATTCCAAATCATGAACTTTAGAATTGAATTAAGATTATATCAAATCAACATTCAAACTAACTAACTCATGCAATTCAGAGAAGATAAATGAAGAAAAAGAGAAATCAATTACAAATATCCCCATACAATTCAAGATCTCATAATCCAAGAAAATAAGAGCTTCAAAATTTCTTGAATTAACTCAGAGGAAATTAGCCTTCCATTGAAAAGAGAAAACACAATAAAAATTTAGAGAACTAGCAAAATTGTCAGTTTCTTCTTTTTTTTTCTCATTTTGATCAGCTCTCTAACTATTGATAACCTTTAAGACATAATTAAGACTAGGCCTTAACTACAAACTTGTAGCTTAGTGTCTTAAGAATATACCCTCAAAATTTCAGCCCAATTCAACATTCTTAGCTTAAGTTATAGCTAAAATACTATAGACAGCTCAATTCAGTCCAAGTTGACATAATCAGCCACCAATTTGTCTTCTTTAGCCTTCAAAACGACTTAGTTTCTTTAAAAAGGCTTCATGAATGATAAGGTATAGATCTTAAGGAATAATTGGACTTGGCCTTGTATCAATTGGATACTTGGAGCTCTATATATGAATTAATCATTGCAATAGGGTCGAGTTTGGATTAGAATAGCAACATTTAGGTAACTTTGTGCTTAATTTTGACCTCCAAATGGAATAATTGGGCTTTCAAACAAACTATAAAATTGTAAAAAAATTTCTTAGCTTTCCAATGGTATAAGGATCGTCCAAATCTGACATTTAAAGCTCAAGTTATGATCAGAAAACTAAAATAGTGCTAATAATTCAACATTAAGCTCAAAATTTAATCAAGTTCAAATTAATGCAATTAATCTCAAATTAATGTAGAATTGATTCAATTAAGTATCATCTTTTCCTGAGAAGCTTAAATATGAGGAAAAATATTAATAAACTATTATTCACATTAAGAAGTACGACCTACTTTAAAGAATTATATAAGATGAGATGTAACCAGATGTGAAAAGAAAAAATGTAACATAGGTTTTAATAAAGGTATAATGTTGTTAATAGTAAAATTATAACATATTATAAATGAAAGCTTATGCATTAATAGCATCAAACTAAGCTCCTATTTTGTTGTAGTACCCAAGACAATCCGAAAATATAAAGTATGATTACTATGTCATGTGTTTTTGTATGATTTGATACTTTTGCTCATAAACCCCCAATTAAAGTAATCATATACTTATTTACAGCTTATTAAATGCTTAATTAATAGGTTCTAATGTCAACATATTAATTGTGTATAAATTGTAATGCTTCAAGAATAAGTGTAAACCATACACATAAGAATAACTTAGTGAAATTTAAGAGATTTAGGTAGGATATTTTGTAGGGACTAGACCTCAACCATCATAAATGGCTTTAGGCATTCTTAAATATAATTGTTAGTTATAACTAAACTTGTTATAAATAAGTTGTTGACACAATTGGTTTGCTTATAATTAAACCTATTGTAAATAAGTTGTTGATAGTTAATTTGGTTATAAATAACATACTATAACTTGTTGTATTTTGATATGCATATAAGAGTTCATAAAATTTTTATAAAAGTTTCTACAATTGATTATGTTGTTGTCAATTTTTATCTCATTCTGTAGGTGTTAATTGGTTGTTTCTAATTTTATTTCTAAAGCTATTAATCAATTATTTCTAATGGAAGCCTTTTAAGAAAAACATTGTGCATGAAAAAATTTCAATTTTTTTACTTAAAATCGATATCTTTAATGTTACAACATTGATTATTAATAAGAAGACAATGTCTTTAAGTTTATTAATAGAATGCTATCATTAATCTTTAAACATTGGTGTTTTATTAATAACCAGTGTCATTTTTCTATTACAAGGATGACATCATTTTCATTTGTAATGTTGATTATTTATCCATAATTTCATAATTGATATTTAAACTTTGAACAAGTTGAAAATAAAATAAGTAAAGTACTGTTGTCAATTGCAAATTTCATTGTGCAGCTCTCAAAATGAGTAAATGTGTGGCGTTAATTGCAAATTTCATTATACAACTCTTCTAAATCCTAAAATGATTCTCTAGGTTTGCTTCTTCCAACTTAAAGATGATTCTCATTAGTAGTATTTTTTGTCACCATTTCTTTTGAAGGAATAAAGCTTTATATCTTGCTCACTAAATCTATAGGGTTACGTAAACACTAGAAAAGCACATGATTTAAAAGTAAAGTTTTTTTTATTCTTATAATTTAGTTTTTTATTTCAAAATCTACCAAATTTTATTGGTCATCATTTTGATGCAGATTTTATAGGTTTGGAAAGGTAAAAAATTTGATTTCATTTATCTTCCTTAGCATTGAGCTATGAGCTATGAGCATTGAGCATTAAAATAATATTTAATGTAGCATTTATCTATGATTAGGGTATTGTATTTAACTTTTCATAGTTTTCAAACTTTTTATTACAAAATTTATTCTTTATAATTGTTGTCATTAGAATTCTATAGAGTTATAGAAGATATTATTTTCTATTTTTGGGTATGATGTTTTGCAAGGAAAAATACATAGGGAATAGGAAATATTTGAATGGGAGGAACTGTCTGAGGATGTTAGGGTTAGGAAGGAGGATCCAAGAGGAAGGAATCGGAGAAGGTGAGAAAGGTTAAGGTTTGGTGGAGCCAAAATGTATCTCAACAATTATTTATAGAAACTAAAGTAATATATATGAAATTAGACATTAGGTGTCTTTTTTTTTCAATAAAAACTAACTTTAAGTGTTATTTCTCATAACATTAGCAAATGATACAATATTAATGTATATATTAATTGACATTATTATCATTTTCTTAATATAGTTTTACAATATATGCAAAATATGATATAAAACATTGCTTAATTAAATATTGGTCATATATAACATCTAATCTTCTAAACACCTCGCATTAATCACCTATTCTGTAGTGGTGATATTAGGAAAATCTTCAAATGGGTGATTACAATGATGCAGAAGTGTATTGATAT
The DNA here is from genome assembly GCA_020226215.1 of Sindora glabra. Lineage (NCBI taxonomy): Eukaryota > Viridiplantae > Streptophyta > Magnoliopsida > Fabales > Fabaceae > Sindora > Sindora glabra. The sequence continues at coordinate 41,126,003 of CM035229.1, forward strand.
AATTTAAGATCAAAGAAGCAATGAATCAACATAGATAGATATTTAACATGGTTTAATTTTTAACTCATTCCATAGATGAAAATGAGAAATAACTTCACTAATTTTAAGGAACTATAGCCAACATACAAATGGAATAATACTCAAACCCACAACACCTTAACTGCACTAAAAAATATCTTATAATATATATACTTTCCACTCTAAAAAACTCACTAAAAGATTAAGATCTAATTATGGGATCTTAAATTATCTGATAAGAATGACAAATACAAACTTTCTCACTTCACATTAGTCTTTTAAGAAAATTTTCAAACCTAATAAAACATATTTATGGGGAAAAAGAATTGACATAGTAATCCTAGTTTGAAAGCAAAAATAATTCAAAATAGGAAATAACCACAAATTGATAATAATCCTAATTGTAATAGGAAAATAATTTAAAATAGGAAATAATCACTAATTTGCAATGATTAGAATTTGGATCAAATCTTAACAATAATTCTCCCATGAATAGTCTTTAGGCTCTAAATCTCAATTCATCTTTTTTAAAGACTATAAATGTCTTCAAAACTCTATCTCCAATGAAGCACTAGCATTTTGCACATGCATCACTTCCCGTATCAACATCTACTTGCAATAATTCAGCAAATAGAGATATTTAATATGATTTGGCTTTACCTATTCCCAAAATGAAGGCAAGAAACAAATCGATTAATTTAAAGGAATTACAAAGAGAATACAAATGGCATAATACTTAAATCCACACTCTAAATACATGTCTTCTAGTGTATAGATCTTTTTTACTCTAAAAACTTTACCAAAAGAGTAAGAGTTGTCAGATCTCAAATCACGCATATAAGAGAGACAAATACAAACTCTCGCTTCACATCGGTCATTTGACAAATTGTTTAAACCTAATATAATGTATTTATGGGTCAAAAGATTAGACAAAGGAGTCCTAATTTGAAATGAAGAATAATTCAAAATAGGAAATGACCACAAATTGATAATAATTCTAATTTTAATAGAAAAATAATGCAAAATAGGAAATAATTGCCAACCAGCAATTAATAAAATTTGAGTTAAATTCTAACAATCTTTATCTTAACACAAATTCCATCATCAAAAGTCTTTAGACTCTAAATCTTGAATTATTTTCTCCAAAGATCACAAATGTCTTCAAAATTCCTTCTCTATTGGAATACTAAAACTTTACGTGTGCATCAAATTTACTTTATTTTCTTGACAAAGATTTCTCTAAACAAAATTATTAGAAATACAAAATAAAGCTATTTTTCAAACAAAAGACCAAATTATGCCAAAAACTATTTTAATAAGCAAAATGCAATATCAAAATTAACTAAGAATATCTGAACAAACAAGGCTCAAACCTGCAAAAGCAAGGCTTGACACTACTTGTTGAGAACATTTTTTGATAAATATATTAATGCATTTTTACGTCATCATAATTATTAGGATTTTTTTTCTAACATCAAAATTAATAGTTTCACTTTTCTTAAAAGTTTAAGGGGGTAAAATGTAAGATTTTTAAAGTTTATGCATTATTTTTGTACTTAATCAAAGTTTAGGAATGTAAAATGTGAAATTTTAAAATTTATACACTATTATTGCCGCTCAGTCAAAATTTAGAAGGGAAATTGTGTTTCTTCCTCTAAACTATCAGTCTATATATTTGAACTACCTGGCTGCAACAAGCAATCAGAGTAGCTAAAATATTAGGCTCCCACGGAAGTCTCGGAGAGCTTCTGACTGATATTGTATTTTAAATCCTAAGTAAGTAAGTACTTAATTGATTAAGCTGGAGTTAAGCCCACATCTTGCTAGTTATGTCTGTTTAACATCCGTTCAAATTAATTAACTAATGATCTTCGTAATCAGTCATGTAAGAAGCGTGTTGTAGCTGAAATCGAAATTTGCAATGAAAAATATAAAAGAAGTCAAATACATAAATTGCATCAAGAAATTTAAAAGTGATGGAAAAAATTTTAGCAGAAAATAAAAAGCACTTGAGAAATTAAATTGTAATGAAGAGTTTAAAAAGTGAAAAAAAAAATTAAATTGAGATACAAACATATTTAAAAGCAATAAAAAAAGTAAATTACAAAAAAATTCTTTTAAAAAAGCAGCCCAATAATAGATCCACATTGAGAAATACAAAAACAGATGGAATATAAAGTAGAATTTCTGAAAACATTATATATGTATTCGGGTTTTTTTCTACTAATTTTGGGCAATGAATCCTGCCATACAATGACACGTACAATCAATTAATGTCTTACACCTTGTTTGGGAGACAAATAGTGGTTAGGTGCCCAACCATTAATTTTTAAGTAAATAAGATCTGCTGATGAAAGATTTTCTTCCTGCCAAACAAAATATAATATTCATTCACATTTTATTCATATCATCACTTTACTGTATATTTTACTTAATATAGATAAGCCATTCCATACATATAATATTTTAAATTTAAATATGAGATATTAAAGGGGGAAAATTATACTATTGAAATTCATTTCAAATCCATTGCAAGATTTTTTTTTTATATATATAATAGCGTAAATGAGAAACCACTTAATATACATAATATGTCATACGCTTCTGATAGTCAAATATGGAGAGAAATTCTTCTCTATCCTTTTATTAAAACAGTGATATATTATATTATATTGTTTTTGAGTTCTTTCTTTTTAATTTATGCCTTTGATTTATATCTAAAATTTTAGGTATATTTAAAATCTAAGTTTCAGTTATACAATAATAATTGTTGGGTTTAGCTTTCTACCAAAAAAAGGAAAGAATTAAGAAATTTTAAGTTAAATTAAATATTATTTGGTGTCTTTTAAAAATTTGATATCTTTTGCTGTATTTGAAAATTTGATTATTATATATATGTGTTTAATGAATTAATTATTCTATTATTAAAGAAAAAGGAAGAGATGATTCTTCCCACATCTATCATTCAAATGAAGAACTTCTTGTATATTGTTTATTCATAAGAGCTGCTTTCGGCTAATCATGGGTTCTAACACCCGTATCGATCCTGCCTTCCTCTTTTGCACAATATAAAGAAGATATAATTTCTTTAATACAATGGATGATTCCAAACCTCTAGAAAAGGTAAAATAGTTAATAGATTAATGCATAATAGAGTATAATTAAAAATTTATTTTGATATAAACAAAATTATTAAGCTTTCGACGTGTCGGTTCTTCGTGCATTTTACGCATTCAAATGGTCTAATCTCTATGCTTGGAATTCATTATATTTATTTAGATCAATGGACAAGGAAATTTGTGTCTAACTGTCTAGTGCACTCATATTGCATTGTTTTCTTTAATGTTATATACCGTATCACCATCACTATCTAACTAATAAAACAAACCAAAAAAAAAAAAAACCTGCATTAATTTTTTTTTTTTTTGGCCAAGTGCCGCTTTGTGAGGAAATTTTTCCTTTCAAAACCATTTTCCTTCAATCCCATTATACCTATATTATTATATCTATTTAACAATTTAATTTTTCTTTTATTTAATCTTACTACTAAAAGATTTTTTTTTGGCATTATCAAGCTGTTAATAAAAAATTTTCTTCCAAGTTTACTTACTAGTTTCTTTTCAATTTTTAGTTAATTTAATTTTTTATTCCATTAATACATACTAGATTCTTCCATTCATTTTGATAATATTTATTTTATCTATTAAAGCATGTGATTTTCTTTCTGCATGGCACCTGCTCATTTTTTTTTTCACCACATGATTTTCTTCTTCTTCTTCTTCTTTTCTCAAGCACATTTTTTTTTATGGATATCATATTTTTAACTTTTGTTACTTTATAATTTATGCTTTATGCTTTGTTTCTCTTCTTTCTATTTATTATATTAATTTTTTTATTATTTAAAATTCAAATACTGTTATAACCATATATGTAATACAATATATTTTAAATAAATTATAATTCATCGAATTAAATAAATACATTTTTTAACAAAAGTATGAAAATTAAAATCAAATTATTATTTATTTGAATTATTATTATTTTCCACTACATCAATTGCATATTTTTCTTATTTTTTATCCCATTCTATTATTTATAACTAAGACAATTATATTGCTATACGGTATAAATATAGCACAATGTATTTTAATTTTATTATAAAAAATTTAAATATATTAAAATTTTAATATATAAAGTACTAATTAAATAAATTAATTACATATTTTAATTTTAATAATATTATGTGAAAATTAAATAAAATTCATTTATTTAAAATTTTCCAACATTGGTGTGTCTTAAATTTTCAGGTGCTATATTTTAAATTAAATACATATCAATTAATATTTGTGAAAAACTTATAATTTAAATAATTTTCCTTTTATCTATTTCATTACATATTTTTCTTTTTACATATTTGCTTTTGTTATTTACTGCTTAGTTGTTAACATTACTAAATTATCAATACAAATAATATAGATATAATATGATATATTTTATTTTTATTATAAAAATATTTTAAATAAGTTAAAATTTTAATATAAAAATTATTAATTTATTTAATTAATTATGCTTTTTATTTTTAATAAAAATATTTAAAATAAAAATAAATTTTACTCATTTAAAATTTGATAATATTTTCTTGGTGCAAACTTTTAAATGATGTATTTTAAATTAAATAAATATTAATTGAAATTTTATGCATGCACTATTTTTTTAATACTCTATTACATATTTTTCTTTCTCATGTCCATTTCTATTATTATAGTTCAGAAGATTATATGTCAAAATAATATAAATATAATACAATATATTTTATTTTTAATATCAAAATATTTAAAGAAGTAAAAATTTTAATATATAAAATACCAATTGAATGAATTATTTCTTATTCTATTTTTAATAAAAATTTGTAAGAAGTAAAATCAAATTTATTTACTTAAATTTAGCAACATTTGCATGGCATGAATAATTTCAAATGGCATGTTTTACATCAAAAATACACATCAATTAGGATTTTACGAAGGTTTTACAATTCAAACATTATTTCTCTTCTTTTTTTTCTACTTAACTTAATCGCCTGTTTTTCTTTCTAAATGTCCGCATATTTTTACAACTTATTCATTAATGTTTCTAAATAATATAAATATAACATGATATATTTTACTTTTTTTATAATTTTTTAAAATAAAGTTAAACTCTTAATATTAAAAGTATTAATTAAATGAATTAATTACATGTTGTATTTTTAAGAAAACAATTAAAAATTAAAATTAAATCTATTTATTTAAAATTTATCAATATTTTTTATTTTTAATTTTCAAGTAATATATTTCAAATTAAATATATATTAATTGAGATTTAGTCAAAATTTTACATTGCACATATTATTTCTCTTTCATTTATCATTCTATTGCATTTTTTTCATGTCGACTTAGTATCATTATAAATTTTCAATACACCTAATGACATACATTTATGTCAAAATAAAATAACAGCAATGTTATATGCAATGAAAATAAGATTTGAAATTAAATTTTGAATACAAATTAATAGTTGTTAATAAATATAAGATAATTGAATAAATTTATAAAAATTAATTTAATAGATATAAAAAATTTAAAATTTAATTTCGAATTTCATTTTCGTCACATATATCATTTTTGTTAAAATAATGTATTATGTATAAAACTAGAATTTTAATTAATTACTAACAAAGTATTGGTTTAATGAAAAGCATATTGGCTCCATATAGATTTTATTTGTCAATAGATAGGGTTCAAATTTCAAATATGACACTCTTATTGAAAAAAAAAATCCATTAATATTTTAATTATAAAAAATGTAATAACTCTCTAAGAAAGAAGACCTTGCATAGAAAGTATTCTTTTACTCATGCGAAGGGTTGTGCTTTAGGTAGTTATTAGTTTGGTAGTTGAGTATGATTGTATGAAAATCCAAATTTCCTTAACAGGTTGTCCAAAAATAATTATATAAATTCACCTTAATGGATGCGAATAGTGTGAATAAAGAATGAAACAATAAAGTCGGCAGGTTAATTTTTTAATCAGCCACATAAAATACATGATGAGAAGACAAATAATTAATCTGGGACTAACTAAGCTAAGAGCCTAAGACTAATTATTGATCAAAGATTGAAATTTAAAGAATTAATTAATCAACAATTAAGACAACCCCCACCATAAAAGAGCTAGCCTAACACTAATTATTGATCAAAGAGAGAAATTTAAAGAATTAATTAATCAACAATTAAGACAACCCCCGCCATACACGTTGTTCTACGTGTATGACCCACAATTAAAGCATGTGATAATGTGACAGGAGGCTCTATTATGGATAGGGTTTCCAATATTGTGAGATTCTTGTTATAGTGACTCTCACACTGCTGATTTCAACGTGTCTGTCAGTAGGGCAAATTCTCAAAATGCTCTTACTTACGTACTCCTCACCAAACCAACCCACTTTTTGAAGTTTATGCATTTTATCATAATTCCACATAAAACGGTTCATATGTGATGGAATACACTCAGTGGACTTCATATCCTCACAGACAAAATGGTTACATCGATTCACCTCAACAAGAAATTAATAAAATCCAAAGCTCCAAGCTGCTATATAGGTGTAATTTTTGTATAAAATGGAAGCACTTCTATTTTTATTATGTCAAATAAATGTCCTCTTTTGCAAAAGTGAAAAGAGAGAATTATAACCATGAATATTAGTTTTACTTTATTTCTTTTAAGATTTTGAATTCAAGTATTATGAACGAAGAAAACAGGTGTTAGGAGAGTTTTATCAAAAAAATAATTTGAATTATGAGTTATGATTAAATTATATAATTATATAATTTTTTAAGTGATTATGTAATTTTTTATTCATGTTTTAATTCTAATTTTCAAATATAATATTTAAGGATTATAATTCATTTTATATAAAAAAGTTGAATTTTTTTTAGAAGTCACTCTATCATTTTCTAAAGTTTTATATGTCCATTTCATGGTTGTCAACGACCAATTATAATCACAATAAATTTAAGGCTCAATACTCCTAATCCTTTTAAACTGCAACTAATGTGTAAATAAACTCCTAAAATTTTGAAAAGAGCAATTTGATGCTTCCAACTTTGTAAATGATGCAATTTACCCCATCTAAATTGACGGCGGTGGATATATGTGAAGACGAGATCCACATGAAAATCCACATTTTTACTCGTTAATTTTCTGAAAGATTATTTATTTATTAATTTATTGGTAGTAACCTTGATTCATAGTTATAAATTGTGGATTGCAGCATGCATTGAGCTCGCAATATTACTATTATAGTGTCAAATGCAGCCATATCATATAGTGCACAATTCATTTGAAAGTAATAGATATGACGATGAATCGTGGTTGCAACATCATAATGTTACATGCTATTGCAGTTGTAATTGTCATAACAATCATAAAACACTATTTTTTTAATGAAATAAAAGTTAAAAATTTTGACATTTATCTTACAAATATATTTTATTTAATATTTAATATTATCTTGAATTAAAAAAGTTAATATCAAATTAATAATTAAATAATATAAATTAATTACTATTATATAATTTTAATTAGATGTTCTAAAAAAATTCATGACCATAATGTCCAAAAATCACATTTTATATCAACAATCGTGTTGCAGGTGCAATTCAACCGCAATTTAAAATTATGCCTTGATGCCGAATCACGTAAATCCAAGCTTCAAAGGCAGCCACCAAAGCTATTTTTCTCCCTCTCTTAAATATGACACCCTTTTTCTCTCTCCAATATTTATTACTTAAAACACCATCCATCCAACTTAATCTTCATTTATACTCACAACCAGAATAACTCTTTCCTTCCGCAATGAACTGTATATAATCTATGATGTTGGAAAGCGGAGGAGAAAAAGGGTTGATTGTGAGCTAGTAAATTTGTGGTTACAATCTTAAAAGTTAATTGGTATAATGATGAAAATATAATTATTTATTGATTGATTATAATATATAATAATGATGATTTTTTTATTAATAACATAATTTTTAATAATATTTTTTAAAGGACAATTGGTTAAAAAGTTTTATTAAAAAATTACAATTAAAACTAAATAATAAAAGATAACTTATTATTTAATTATAATTTTTCTTCTTATTAAAAGTCTTTACATCAATTATGCTTAAAAAACCAATAACTATTGTGAGTTATGATAGTTGTAAGAGAAAAATTACGATTATTATACATTACAATCAATAAATAATCAATTTTATTTTCATCATTAGACAAAATAAGCTCTTAGTTATCTATAGAGGGTTATCTTTTGGTGAGACATAAGTAGGAATTATCTTGAAAAATTAGAACATTATTAACGGATTTTCTCCCTTTCTAATATAGGTTCACATTCAAAATTCAAACATTTGTTAAAGTTAACAAATAAAGTTTATTCTAAATTAATATATTTTTCATTGAATTAACATGTTATTAGTATATATAGATGATTTTGGAATTTGCAGTTATGAGATGACATATAGAGAGGAGACTAATTGGGAACGGGAAGAATAGAAAATATTGTTACTTTTCGCATGCATTGTTGTTAATATTTAGACGGTAAGATAAATTTAAAAGGTAAATTGCACCATATTCAACTGAAGCACGAAATTTTTGTGCATAGACAACAATTTAAGAAAGTTATGTGTATTTTACTCTAAAACAAAATTTCATGATGGAAAATAAGTAGTTACCAAAATTAAAAAGCTTACTAAATATCTTTTTTCCATAATTTAAAATAACAAGACAAATAACTTGATAGAAACTTAGATTTAAAACCTTGATTCAGCTATGGATGAATTCTTAGTCTTGTATGAAAGCCCTTTTTTATATAAAATACAAAAAGATTAAAGCTTAAGGATTAAAAAAAATTGAAACTCATGAGAATGTGAACATCAAATCTTGCAACATGAAAACACTTGTTAGGGTGTTTTGAAGATTCTCTTTTAAACACGGGTGAACATGGAAACACTCAAATTTTTATTATTAATTAGACTTGATTCTCAAAATGTAAGCGATGTGATATGACCTGTGAAGGAGGAATAATTACGAGGTTTAATCTAAGAAACTTTTGGAAACTTTTAGAAATATCTAAAAAACTCTTGAACTATATAGAAATCTTTTATAAACACTAAGGAACACTAGATAATTGTTGAATATTCTAGAGGACTCTATAATAAAGGTTTTCTAAAGGATTCCTTGTAAATATCTAATAGAGTAATCTAGAAAATTATTGTGGATCGTCAGATCTAACTGATCTCCATCGTTTGTTAAAAAGGTAGGAAAAGTCTATAACCAAGGGTAAGGCCTACATAAACCTCTCCCCTTCTTATTTGTATCCATCTATTCATTAGTGTAATACAAGTTCCCTTTCTAGAGTTTTACTTGTGTCATTCTCTCAAAACTCTTAAGCTTTCCTTGGTTGTGCACTTTGTGTACTTAGCTTATTACCTTAGGGATTTGGTTGACTTAGTAAGGATTAAGAGGTTGATTAAGCTAAGGCTATCACAGTTGAATGTCAGAAAGCACTAACACCATGAGAACTTGGTATCAAAGCTTTAGTTCAACGAAGTTAAAACTTGTGGGTAAGTATGTCAACAATAACTTAGGATGTTGTTGTTAATATGGAGGAAAGGGGAAGGGAGACCTAACCTTCATACCAATAGAGCAAGAAAGGATGAAGGTCTAGTAAGATACATATGGAATATCTTATTGCTCTTTCCTTGAAAGTGGATTCTCTAGAGGAAACCCTACTTGTGATAGGTGGTAAAGTGGAGGATGTTGAGAAAAATGTGGGCACTCTTGAGAAACACACCCTTGGTGAGCTCAAAAGTTTGAAGATAAGAGTAAACAAATATGGGAACTTTGAAGTGAAATGAGTGGAATCTATACAAATGATGGAGGCAAAGGTGATGGATTGCAATGCAAGCTCAACTTGACTTGCTTAAGTCTTCCTTGGAGAGACAAGGGAGCAATCCATTAATGGTTGGAACTAATAGTATAAGGGACGCGAGGGTAAACCCTCCCAAGCCAAAGGAGGTCAAGGGCATGAGGAATGTCAAGGAGGTCGAGAACTTCTTGTGCCAAATGGAACATTATGTGGAAGTCATAAGGATATATGATGACCAAGTCAAGGTACATAATGCTACCTTATTCCTAACTGACAATCCTATGTTATGGTGGTGTAGGAAGCATGCAAATATAGAGAAAGGCTTTTGCCTAATTAAAACTTGAGAGGATTTCAAAAAGGAGCTAAAGAGGCAATTCTATTCTAAGAATGTGGTTTATGAGGCACATAACAAGCTGAAGGAGCTAAAACACAAGACCGCTATTTTTAACTATATGCGGGATTTCACCACACTCATGCTGCAAATTCCTAACTTAACTAGGAAGGACCTTTTATTCTACTTTACTGATAGCTTACAAATTTGGGCCAAGTATGAGTTGCAATGACGTGGGATGAAAGATATGGATGAAACTATTATGCTAGTGGGAAGCCTCACGAAGTTTCAAAGGGAGAAAGGTGACAAGGGTGAAGTCCAAGTCTTCCAAATCTAACCAAACAAAAGGTAGGGGAGAAAAAAACAAGGGGATGAACAAGAATGGTGATGGGAGGCCATCATAAAAGAAGCAATATGATGATCAAAAGAAGAACTTTAGTAGCCTAATTAGTTATTTTGTGTGCAAAGAACCACATCGGATAAAGGATTGTCCTAAGTTAAGATCGTTGATTCCCATGGTTGAGGAGAAAAAGGCATATAAGGAAAAGATATATAGTGCAATAATGGGTTCACTTAGGCTTCTCAATGCTTTGAAGGCTAAACCCATACCTAAAATAATAAAAAATGAAGTCCTTATGTATGTGGAGGCAAAATTGAATGGAAAGCTCATGAGTATCATGGTGAACACTGGGGCAACCCATAATTTCATCACACCAAAAAAGACCAAAAGGGTTAGCCTTGATATGACTTAAGGGAGAGGATGGTTAAAGACTGTGAGCTCCTATCCTAAGTAACTTAATGGCATAGCTCGTGGGGTTAACCTATGCTTTAGGTCTTAGTGCAGTAAAGTGGATTTTTTCATTGTCCCTATGGATGACTTTAAAATGGTGCTTGGCATAGAGTTCTTGAGGAAGGTAAATATGTGCCCTATGCCTTACTACAACTTGGTATGCATCCTTGAGAAAGGTGAATGTGTGCCTTATGCTTTACTAAAGCTTAGTATGCGTCCTTAAGAAAAGGGTTCCTTGTATAGTGCCTATATCTAATGGCTCTAGTAGTGCACATCTATTTGCAATGCAATTGAAAAAGGGATTTAAAAAGGGGAAAGTGATATATTTGGCTACCTTAAGGGAAATAGATCCTGAAGATAAGCTAAGAAAAGATGTTCCCACCATCATTAAATAAGTCATGGAAGAAAATCATGACATGACGCCATTGAACAACCTAAGAAGCTCCCACCTCAATGGGAAGTGGATCATGCAATTGAGTTAAAGTCAAAAGCTAAGCTACTTGCCATGGCACCTTATTAGATGGTGTTATCGAAATTAAGAAGGCAAGTGAAAAAGTTAATTGATGTAAGGCATATATGTCCTTCCAAAGCACTTTATGGAGCATTGGCGTTGTTTCAAAAGAAGCAAGATGGCTCATTATGGTTATGCATTGACTACTAGGCTCTTAATAAGGTAATTGTTAAGAATAACTGTCATATTCCTTTGATAGCTAAATTATTTGATAAATTAGGAAAAGCAAGTTACTTTTCTAAGATGGACTTGAGGTCGGGTTATCATTAAGTTCGTATTACCAAAGAAGGTAAGCCTAAGACCACTTGTTTGACATGTTATAGGTCCTTTGGTGATGCTCTTTGGCATAACCAATGCACCTATAACATTTCGCACATTTATGAATAAGACTTTTCATCCTTATCTTAACTACTTTATAGTAATGTGCTTAGATGATATTGTGTTGTATAGCAATGCCTTAGAGGAACATGTGAAACACTTTCGAGCCATGTTTAAAACATTACGTGAGAATTAACTATATGTGAAGAAGGAGAAATGCTCATTTGCTAGGGATGTAGTGTACTTCCTTAGGTATATCATCTTATAAAGAACCCTTTGTATGAATGGAAAGAAGGTTAAAGTTATCAAGGAAAAAGAGCCATCAATCAAAGTGGTGGAGTTGGGATTATTTCTTAGGCTAGTGAACTTCTATAAATTGTTTATCAAGGGCTACTTTGCAAAGGCAGCCCTTTTAATAGAGTTGTTAAAGAAAAACAAGTCATGGTGCTGGATTGAGGAGTGCTAGCAAACTTTTAAAGATTTAAAAGTAGCTGTGATGGATGATCCTATGTTAGCTCTTTCAAATTTCTCCATACCATTTGAGGTCAACACTAATGCCTCTAACTTTGCAATAAAAGAGGTTTGAATCCAAGAAAGGTGTCCAATAACTTTTGAAAGTTGCAAGTTAAATAATATGGAAAGGTAATATACAGTTCAAAAGAAAGAGATGATAGATTTGGAGCATTGCTTGGACATATAGAGGCATTATTTATTCAAGGTACACTTCATAATCAATAGGGATAACATGGCCACAAGCTACTTTTAAATATAAAAGAAGCTAACCCCTAAACAAGTTTGTTAGCAAAACTTTCTTACTGAATTTAACTATGCATTGGAGTACAAGCTTGGCATAGCCAATGTTGTTGTGGATACACTAAGTTGAAAAGCTGAGTTAGTTACCATAAGTCAAGCTATTGGTGACTTCATAGCTAGAATTAAGGAAGGAGTGGTTTATGACCCTATGGCTTAATAACTAGTAAAGTTAACAAGTGAAGGCAAAATAAAGAGATTTTAGGTTGACAATAGTCTTCTCTACACTACTAGGAGGTGAATCTTTGTTCTTAAATAGGCTAATTTAAGGAAAAAGCTAATCAAGGAATGTCATGACTCTAAGTGGGCTAGCCACTCAGGGCAAAGGATGATCTTAGCTTTACTTAAAGTTACCTACTATTGGCCACAAATGAAGGATGATGTGAAAACATGTCTTGTGTGCCAACAAGATAAGATGGATAATCAATTGCTTAGTGGATTGTTAGAACCTTTGCCTATACCAAGCCAGCCATGAGAAAGTGTTTTCATGGATTTCATTTCTATATTGCCTAAGTCTAAAAGGTTTGGTCCAATCATAGTGGTTATGGATCAGTTCTATAAATATGTTACTTTCATACTTACGCCAACAGATTGTACTGCGAAGGAAGTGGTTAGGCCATTCTTCAAGAGTATAGTGAAGTACTAGGGATTACCTAAGATCATTATTAGTGATAAGGATCCTTACTTCATTAAGAGGCTATGGACAAAATTCTTCAAGCTCTTAGGAATAGAATTGTACTTCTCTACTAGCTTTTATTCATAAACAGATAGGCAAATTGAATAAGTGAATGCTTTGTTGGAATGCTACTTTAGGCACTTTGTGAGTGCAAATCAAAAGGATTAGGCAAAGTTGCTTGATATTGCTCAGTTCTCCTACAAAATGCAAAGGAGTGAGTCTAAGGGGAAAAGTTTATTCAAGGTGGTGTTAGGTCAACAACTACTTATTCCACATGCCTTTATCACAACTTACAAAAGTAAGAGTCTTGAGGCATTCCATGTAATTAAGTCTTGGCATGAGCAAGCGGATGTGACAAGACCTTTTCTTAACAAGGTTACCAAAAGGATGAAAAAGTTTACAGATAAGAAAAGGTGAGCAGTAGAATTTCAAGTAAAGGACCAAATGATGGTGCATTAAGGCCTTATTCAAAAATATGAAGGCTCCTACAAGGTGATTGGGAAAGTTTCCTACAAGGTGGAGCTGCCTTTTAACTTGAAGATCCATCTTATCTTCCATATAAGTATGTTTAAACTATTCCACAAAAACATGGAGGATCCTAGTCACAACATCTTAAAGAGGGCACCACCTATAACAACTAAATCTTATGATAAAGAAATTAAGGAGATATTGCATCATAAGGTTATGTGCAAAAGAGGGGTACCACCAAGCACCCACTACTTGATCAAGTGGAAGGGATTGCTAGAGAACGAGGCAGCATGGGAAGCACAAGTGGATCTTTGGCAATTTCAAGACCATTTATGTTAGTACAAAGGCAAGTCAATGATAGGGGTGTCATTAGAATAGGTCAAGGAGATTGATATGATTTGCGAAGGAGGAATAATTATGAAGTTTAATTTAAGAAACTTTCAAAAACTTCTAGTAATATCTAGGGAACTCCTAAACTATGTAGAAATCTCTTGTAAATACTAGAAAATGCCAAATAATTGTAGAATATTTTAGAAGACTCTGTAATTAGAGCTTTCTAGAAGATTCTTTGTAAATATTTAGTAAAGTAATCTGGAGAATTATTATGGACTATTAGATGTAACTGCTCTTCACTATTCGTTAAAGAGGTAGGAAGAGTCTAGAACGAAGGGTGAGAGTTATATAAACCTCTCCCTTCCTCATTTGTATCTATCCATTCATAAGTGTAATACAAATTTCATTTCTAGAGCTCTACTTGTATCATTCTCTCAAACTCTTTAAGCTTTCCTTGATTGTGCACTTTGTTTACTTAGCATATTACCTTGGGAATTTGGTTGATTTAGCAAGGATCAAAGGATTGATCATGTTAAGGCCATCGTGTTTGAAGGTCGAAAAGCACCAATGTTGTGATAGATGGTATTGAAGAAATGCCTTTAGAGAGCCATGAAAAGAGGAAAATTCATGGGATTAGCAACCTATAAGCAATAAGCTAATATATATTTATAATTAATTTGTTGTAGGTTTAATCGTTCAATATAATGACAAAAGAGCATGATGGTATTGAAATTAATACAGTTTGCACATGAACTGCACATCAATTCGGGCAATGAAAATTTATAAGGCAGTTCCCAAAAAAAAATGTGATTTAATTCAATGAAGAATCAATATCTTTGTTTGGAAGATTTTTTTGTTCTGGAAAGAGAAATCAATGATAGAAATTCAAACGACATATAACTTATTAATTATATACAATATATTAGATTTTTTTTAAAAAAAATTGTTTTAGATTTTATAAAGACATAATCCTCTAATTTTGACATTTCAATACGTCTTCAAAAGATAGATTTAATGTTTAATTTCCCCATAAATTATAATTAGTTGATGTAAACTAAATTTTTGAGAGAAATACAATGTGATTTGTATTTTTTAAGAATTAATTTAATAATTATTCTAAAAAATTATAATTTTTAATAAAATTTTGTGACTTTTTGGCAAAATGTTACAAGTGTAGATGAATTTTACAATTACAAATTTAAAACCCTATCATTCAAAGTTGCTTATCAAAACATTTTTTTTAAAAAAAAATCTTTTCATTCTTGCATAGAAATTGCAAGTTTCAGTGAAAAAATTGCCAAAAAAATGTAATTTTTTTTTAAAAAACTGGTAAAATTACGTATTAATATGATTTTTTTTACGCATATCAAAGTATAACCCTTATATTATATGTCAAATTAATTAAGCATTGATGATCTTTTGTTATTGAAAAATAAACCAATGATTGAACTTAAAAATGTAACTAATTAATTATATTATATATATGCTATATTAATTGAGCATTGATCAATATTGATTGGATCAAGTGGCTTTTAACAAATAATTGCCTTATAATCTGATGAAATAAAGTTTGCAACCTTAGTTCTTTAGTTAGGATTGGCCGACACATGGGTAGGGAGGCCATAAAATAATCGAAGTTAGGGCCTTTGTATTTTGTCACAACGTTGAAAATACATGTGTGCACAACATGTTTTGTATTTTGTCACAACATGCTTAGCACTTAATCCATTACTTACATTAATTGTACAAGATTAAATTGATCATCTCCAATATGTCATACTCATATGGAACAAGGAGAATGATTGCAAAAAAGAAAATTTAGTAAAAGGAGTCATATCACTTTTTTTTTATTAATGGATATGATCAATAAAAAAATTGATTCTTTAATAATGATTTTCAGCATGTAAGAATAGAGAGCAAAAAATAAAGGATTATTTTACAAATAAAGCAAAAATAAAAAAGATGTATGTTTTCTTCTAATTATATAAAAAGTTAAAACTTTGTTTATTTTGTTAAAAAGTATTTTTAAAAAAAATTATTTACATATATATTGATAAAGAAACAATATATTATTTTTATTTGTGGTTAAATAAATTATACTTAGAGTCATAATAATAAAGGAAAATAAATTCCTCTTTTTCAAAAAGGAATTTACTTTTTTTAAAAAAAATTTTTATTTAATATTAAATAAATAAAATATTTTTATTTTATTTTAATATTTTATAATTGTATTTTACAAAAAATAATTTTAGTTGAGATAAATGAAATAAATTTTATGATAATTATTTATGATATCAAACTATCGCTATCATAACTAAATTTAGAATTATATTTTGATATGTCATTTAAAACATTATAACGATGTATACTTTTATAATTTTTTATTAAAATAACAGTAGTTTTTATTTCTATTTAATTTTCTGTAACGCTACAATCACTTGAGTTAAGCTTAAATAGTAGTTTAATGGTGAATTTGAAGTCTCATTACAACTTTCTATGGCCAAGGCAAAGGCACTTAAATATTGAATTTGCCCACTTATTTTATGTCACTATCTCTTCAAGCGCAAAATCTGCAACATTGAGGCAATTGAATTGCCTCCAATAATATATGAAACATCTCCATCAATCCCTTTAAACTATTTGCATTATTTTCATCTTACCACATATTATTTGATTTGATAGCCTGCATGTTACTTAAAGCAGAGCTATTGAATTAGTGTCCCAATGTCGTTTATCTATTCTATAAGTCAATTCTCTTCAACCAAAATAATATAATATTTGTTCTTCAAAACAAATATATATTGTTTTCCAATTTTGATTATTATCGAAGATAGCATAAATTCTCAAAGGGATCATTTATATCTTGTAACTTGAGTTCAAATCACTGTGCATAATATTTTTATAAGAGATAGATTCCTCAGATTTTTTTTTAATAAACAAAAGGGGTAGAGCACTAAATCACTCATTTTATTTAGAATTTTACTACGTATATTTAGTTGGAAACACTTTTAAATCATCTTTACATAGATGTATCGTAAGCTATCCAAAAATTTATAATTTTATAGATCTTATTATTTATTGAAGAAAGTGCATAATACACTTTAAACATATATATATATATATATATATATATATATATCAAGCTTTTTCTTGCTTAAATTTTGATAAAAAATTAATCTTAATTATACTATTAATTAAAAACATAGATGAATTATTTGGAAAAGCTACTATTGTTTTAAAATTAGAATTTTTTTAACTTATCCTATCGACATGGAGATATTTTAAGGCACCTAGATTGGTCCTCATTTAAGGTTTAGGAAGAGTCACCATCCCTTCCTTTTTTCCAAGAAATTAGACAACACAACTCGCACTAATTATTATCAAATTTTCTATACAAGATTGTGTTGGGATTGAGAGTCAAATAAATGCAGTAGAAATTAACTGATTTTAATCAAAGAATCCATGTAAAATGTTATATTAGAATAAATATTCAGTCAATATCTTTTTGATGATTCAGGAACTTGTTCATTAATCACCTTTTCGACTTCCTTTTAGCTGAAAACTCTAAGGTATCCACACAAACCAGCAAATCATCAATGAACATCCATAACCATTGATTGAAATTCTCCTCTTCTATCTCGTAATGCTAGCTACACTTCTTCAAGAGTTATGGTCAAGGAGGACTGTTAGGATTTTTGTACTTTGGAATGCGTGAATAATGTATATTATTACTTAACAAACCTATTTAAATAGGTGCATAGAAAAATTTTAACTAACTGGACTTTGTTCCATGTATAATTATAGGCTTATTATTGGGTTTTATAATTATAATATAGAATTCTCAAATATTAGGCTCAAATAATTTGGCCTATCAATTCTAAATCCACTAGGTTCTAAGTGTGTGACCCTACAGGCTCTCATTACATTAGTAATGATCATAAATCACATTAATGATCATAAACAATTAGCAGTGTCTAACAACACATTATTATTACCCAAGTAATGAGAAAGTCGATGATTTAACTGAACCTTTATATATGATCATCATCTATGTCCTTTTGTCCTAAATATCTAGATTGAGCACGAGACATAGCCATGCCATTCTCGTATAATCCAATCCAAAAGTTTCTTAATTCCTAAGTAAGTTGACTGAAGCGAATGTAATTGACATTCCATGTTAATTCATCTAAGCATGACTATGCATTTTTTTAACTTTACTTAATCAAGGGATCCACAGATGTCATTCCTGTTATATAAAAGGGACAAATTCCATCTTGATCATATAAATCCCTCCGTATGATATGTGACATATCCAATAACTACCCTTGCATTCATTCAACCATAAGTAACATAAAGTAATATCAAAATATGAAACCACATGTAGGAAATCTTGGCGATCTCAAGTTAAAAGACCATATTAATAATGATCACTAAGAATCATTCATGATACTCATATAGCGATTTATGTAGTGTTTTTAGGGTGAGTCGATCCAATGTATAAGTTCTCTAACTTGTACTCATATTGCAGACTTAATATCTCATATAAGTTACCACACATACTAATCTTAACATATCAAGGTAACCCAATCCACAATGATATATGATTAGAGATATTTAAGAATACAATTATTCTAAAGTTATCATCATAATTAAATATATTACGTAGACAATATATGTATAAATATGATAATTAGAATTGTCATTAAAATAATATGATTTAAATTTACAATCATCAATATGATTGATTTTAGGGTATATAAACTAATAGATTGAATATATCTTTTAATTGGGTGTGGTTACTCACTCAGTGCATAATTTGATCCAAAAATAACAACATCTTAATCCTCCTAATGCAGCATTGAATTAATAATGCCATTACGCCCTTCATATATGTAATAGGAAAATATTATATATACTAAGATCCAAAATTAAGTTTTAAATTTTTTATAGAATTAAAATTTATAAATTTATTTAACTATCTTATATTTAATAATAACCCTTAATTTTCATTCAAAACCCAATTCCTAAAATATTTTTTGGTACATCTACTATTGTTGATATAAGAATCGTATCAATTTAATATCAAACAACTAAAATATGTTTTTCTTTTCCTTTTTTATCATTATTTGAAATACGTATCAAGCTTAATTACATAAAAAATTTTCCTCAAAAATTTCTCATCTTTTTCGATAACGCCCCTTTCATACCTAGTTCTCTATTACATTTTACTATCCTCTTTGTAAAACTTTTTGAACTCTATTTTAATTCTTGATACAAGTCTATGTATTTGTATATTTTTTTTCTTATTTTACAGGTTTATTTTGATTTTATAAATTTAAATTATATTTTTAATTATTGTGTAATTTTACATTTCATTTATTATTCCTCTTTCTTTTATATATTCAATTGCATATTTATTTTTATTTTTATTTTAACTTCTTTATTACTTTATAACTCACATATTATTTTTTACTTTATTTCTTTTTTTATATTCACTTTTGTTTCTTTGTATCTCAAGTAATGATATTATTAAATAATATAAATATAATATAATATAATTTTTTGTTCTTAAAAATATTTTAAATAAGTTGAGTATTAATTTAACTAAACTACTTAAGCTACATATTTTATTTTTAACTCTTATTACTTAGATTTAAATTACTTAAAAATATAAATACAACATATTTTTTTATAAAAATATTTGAAGCATTTTTAACTTTTATTGCTATTATTTATAACTTTGGCGTTGATATCAATATCACATGATATATTTAATTTTATTATAGAAATATTTTAAATGATTTAAATCAAAAGTATTGAATGAATAAATTCATTAAATATTAAGTTATTTATTTAAAATATTTTAAATTTTGAGTCTAATTTGTTTATTTAAATTTTGTCTAGATTTTATGTATCATTTTGCTTCTTTTTATCCAATTCATTCAAGCTTTTCATATTTTTTTATTTGCTCCTATTATCTACAATTCAAATGTAAATATTATTGAGTAGTACACATATTACAATATTTTATTTTTATTATACAAATGTTTCAAAATTTTAAAAATTTAATTTATTTGAATTAATTATATATTTTGTTTTTAATTCTTATTCTATTACAACTTATATACTATTTTTTCCTTTTAATTGCTCAACCACGTGTTTTTATTTTTATTTTTTTTCAAGTTCCCTCTCATTAATTGCAGTTTGGACGCTAATTTGTTAAGTAGTACAAATTTAACTCGATATATCTTATCTTATTTTTATTATAAAACATTTTAAATAAGTTGAAATTTTAGTATAAAAAGTATTAATTGCATTAATTAATTGTGTATTCTATTTTCCAGTTAAAATTATATTAAAATTTAAATTTATTTATTGAAATTCTTATAATATTATTTAATGTTAA
The DNA here is from genome assembly GCA_020226215.1 of Sindora glabra. Lineage (NCBI taxonomy): Eukaryota > Viridiplantae > Streptophyta > Magnoliopsida > Fabales > Fabaceae > Sindora > Sindora glabra. The sequence continues at coordinate 41,146,624 of CM035229.1, forward strand.
TTTTCAAGTAGTATATTTCAAATTTAATAAACATCAATTAAAATTTGATTAAGATTTTACAGCTCATGCACTATCTTTTCCTTTGTTTTATTTATTCTATTACATGTTTTTTCTTTGCTGTAATTCCAACTTTTATTTATAACTTCAACGTGAATATTATTGAGTAATAAATATGATATATTTTCTTTTATCATAGAAATATTTTAACTAAATTAAATATTTAATTTAATTAAATTAAATGATTGCCTATTCTATTTTTAATTAAAAATATAAAATAAAATTTATTTATTTTTTATCAATATTTTCTTGATATTAATTTGAGTAAATACTATATTTCAAATTAAACATAATATGATAAATTAATAATTTATCAATGTTTCAATACATACTGAAGTATTAATTTACTTTTTAAAAGTATTGTAAAATTGATATTATTTTTTTTATTTTGTAAATATTTCTTCAGTTATCAATGTTCAAATGTAATATTTTTTTTCTCTAAGCGCACACATGCAAAGCTTCCAATGAAAGTTTTAAAGCAAAGTCTATAAGCGATTCATTACTCATTTTGTTTGACAACTAACATATAATTTTCCTTTCTTCTATTAGTATTATTATATTATAACTAAGTTTTTTACTCTTGAAAATAAATATGGATAATTAATATACCTATATTCACAGTTATACCTTTTAAATTGTTATTATGTAATATGTTATACTGGTACCTATAATAACTTTATATTTAAATATAATTAATATATGTCATATCCAATTATATTATATATTTACTTAAAAAGTTTATGAACAATACTTAAAATTTTCAAATAATAAATTTTAGGATCATATATAAAGGAAAATTTATAGATTTTAATGAGTTCAAATTTGATTTCTTGTGATCAGAACAATTTTTTATAAAAGCAAATATTTCTTTCATTAAATGTAACTTAAGTGATTTAAAAATATGATAATATTTCATGACATATAAGTTTTTTTTTTATAAAATAGGAATTCATTAAAACTATATATATCAATATTATGGCTTTGTTTTGTACAAATACTTAATAGATGATGAACTAACTAATTGTCCAAGAAGTGCTTCACCAAATTATCTATTAAACTAACTAAAATTAAAAAATAAATAAAAATATATATTAGAGAAATAGATATATTTTAATTTATATTCATTTGAATATCAGATTATATTAATATAATTAAGATATTCAAACTAAAAATATAGTATATGATATTCAATAAATATTATTTTATGAAATTACATATTTATTTACTTATATAATTTTTATTTTATTATTATAACAAAAATATAATTAATTATATTTTATAACATTACATAACAACCTCACATATATTATTTTTATATATTTATAGTTTAAAATAAGGATATAATTTTATCAAAATTAAATTAATAAAAAAAGATAGTAACTTATAATTTCTATGTTACTTAAATTAATTTATGAAATTAGAGTTTATTTTTTTTAATAAGATAGTGTACAAAATACCTTTAGATGTTAACTTGTATATTATTAATTATTGATTAAGTCAATAAGTTATGAGTTAACTTATTTATTGTGTAAAATGAGACTTATATGTGTGGTTGGCACTACAAAAAGTTAATTTATAATTTATTGACTTAATAAATAAATTATAAACTAACTTTTAAAAATATTTAGTAGACTAAAAGCTAATAGCTTATAGGCCCTTATCTAATAAGTTTCACAAGATAGCTTGTAAGCTTTATTTCATATAAATAACTGAAAAATTAATCGATAATTGATGAACTAACTATTAATTAATAACTTAACTAATAATTAATAATCTAGTTGATCGTATAAGAAATATTTCATAAAATTAGTTATTGAATTAGTTAAAATTATTAAATAACATGAAAAATATATTAATAGGAATAGATATATAAACTAAAATAATTCATATCAATGAAGAATATGAGTTATAAATTAATAAAAAGAATAAGGATAAATTTTAAAAAAATTTAGAGAATTAGTAAAGTAACTTATTAAATTGAAGTTTATTTTTTTTAAATAAGCTAATATATGAAATATATCTAAAAATTAACTTATAATTTATATATCAAGTAAATAAGTTATAAACTAACTTATTTATTATGGGAGATAGAGCCATAAGCTAATAATTTTTCAATATTTTTTAAAATTTTCCACTCTTGTTTTGATCAAATGACAACCTATATCTTAATTACTGTAAATAAATATTTAACATACCTCCATTAATTCAAGGTAAATAAATATGTGATATCATAAAATATAATTAATTAAACTTTAAGTTATTCTATTATTAATTTGATAATAAATAAATAAATAATATGTAATGTAATAAATTTAATTAATTAAAATTTATAAAATTATATTCTTATTTTGAATATTTTTATTACATTACTATAATCTAATCTTAAAATAAGTATGAATTAATCTAATTAATATATTTATTTATATTAATATATCTTTTTATGTCATTTTATATTTTTCAATTAATTTAATAACTAATTTTACTAAGCACTTTTAATACAATCAATTAACTTATTAGTTATCAGTTAATTTTGCCAAACATAACTTATATATTGTTTTTCAACATATAGATTAATTATATAATATAGTGACCCGGAAAACATTTCCATAACATGAAAGTAGCCTTAATAGATTAGTGAAATAAGTTATGAGAGTTTTCATTTATTTACTTTATATTTCCCTTTAGTTATGTCTCTTTTTAGGTTGAAGATTTTTATTTAATTATACATTTAAATAAATTTTGGAGATCTCACAAAGAAGATTATATTTTACAACAAAAATCAATGAATTTTATGTTTTATTTAGTAAAAATATGACAAAACAAATTTCAATATTTTTATATTATTGTTATAATATTAATTTTATTTAATATATGTAATATACAAACATCCAAATTTAAATAAGAGTAAATTTTTAATTCATACATCGTACGGGCTTACGATTTAGTAAAAATCTAGACACAAGTGATTGCGAAGCACACCTTTTACATATCTTTAAAGCTTTGAAAAAAATTATAAATCCGATATTTGATTCCTACAAATACTTATTAAATGATTTTTCCTATTTTGTGTGAAGAGGTCCTTGTTTTCTTTCCATAGACTAAACTAGCAAGTAGACCCCATGCCATGTGCAGACTTATATTTAATTTATTATAAAATTAAAATTTGATATAATGTACATATAATAATGATTATATAATGAAGATAAAGATTAAGGTTCTTTTTGACAATTGATCCATATATTAGAGGTTAATTGATTCAATTAATTATTAATTATTAATTAATTTAAATAATTAATAATATTAGTTATTTGAATAAAAATATTTAATAAAATTAACTATTTATTATAAGTTACTTGTAAAATAATATATAAGGATATAAGTATATTTAATGATTTATTTGAATATATTCTTTTACTTTGATAATGTTTTAAATTCTATATATTATTTATTAAGTTAACTTAGATTTTTCTTTAAAAGAGATGCCATTGTAATTTATTATTTATTAAATCATTATTCAAAAAATAAATTATTATACTTGTTAAAATTTTCTTTTAAAAATAAATAATCATAATTTATTATAATTATTTAACTTTATTTTAAAAATAAAGATATTTAAATCCATCTTTATTTTAGTGCTATTTTATATTTAATTTTCAACATCCTATTTTTTATATTATAATGGTTGTACTATTTTTTTGGTTATATATATATATATATATATATATATATATATATATATATATATATATATATATATATATATATTCTTTTTCATCATATTTTTTTAAGAAGAATGTAACTTGATCAAAATAAATCTTTTTATAATATTTTTGTATGTTGAATTATCCCCATTTGCTTAAATGATTTTCTAAAAATTAGATCAAACAATGAACTGAAAAAATTGTTGTATATATATGAATTATATATATTATATGTGTATATATCAACGTTATCAATTTTTTACTTTTAATTAAAGAAAAACTAAATTTATTAAATAATTATATGATAAAATAATGTTTATTTTGTTTATCTATATTAATTTAATTATATAAATTTAATTAATAAAAATTTAAATAATTATTTATTATTTACAAAGAACTATTATATATATATTCTAATATATATTAAATTGATACATATATAATTAAAAATAAATGGTGTTTAAATGGTAGAGCTATTATTTATACGCTATGTGGTTTCGGGTTCAACTTCCCTTCATGAGATTTTAACCAAAATAATAAATATATATAATTATATAATTTGGAGATAATTTTAATTTTTTACATACCTTTTATAAATTAGTTAATTATTAAAAAAGCTAGGTTGCCTAACTTAATCAAATAGATTGATTGGGGGCCAATCATTTGAATAAAATATTTATTTATCAAATATTTAAAATAACTTTTTAACTTAGTCAAATCAATTGAAGTCCTCCAAATTAGCTGATTGTTAAATACTCTCTAAATTAAAACTTTTTTATTAACTATTATGATATTATGTGATATATATAAACATAGAATTTAAGTTAATAGTTACTTTTTATTTTATATTGATTTATTGATTTGACTCATTAATAAATACTATAAAAAAATTTGCACTATCATATATTGCACATGAATCTAAAGGATTTAAATTAGATTCATTGTCAGTATAAATTAGTTTTACACTATCATTCATTCATATATTACTATATTGATTAAAATTGTTAAAATATTCTTACTATTAATAAAAATTATGAATTATTAATTTTTGATGGTGTAAAAAATAATACATATGTTTTTCTTTTTTTTTATGATTCAACTTCTCTTCATGACATTTTAAGCAAAATAATAAGTATATATAATTATATGATTTGGAGTAACTTTATCTTTTTACATATCTTTTGTTAATCAATTAATTGAAAATATTAGGTTGCCATGTCAATTAAAAAGTTAGGGAACCTAACATTTTCAAATGAGTTGATTAGGGCTAATTATCTTAACTTAATAAAATATTTGTTTACCAAACATCTAAAATAGCTATTTAAATTATTCAATTACCTAAAAATCCTCCAAATTAACTAATTGCTAAACATTCTCTAAATTAAATTTTTTTATTAATTATTATGATATTATGTGATATATATGAAGATAAAATTTAAGTCAATAGTCACTTTTTATTTTATATTAATTTATTGATTTGATTCATTAATAAATATTATAGAAAATTTACATTATCATATATTGCACATAAATATAAGGGATTTAAATTAGATCTATTATACTATCATTCACTCATATATTATATTATTAATTAAAACTATTATAATATTCTTACTATTAGCAAATATTATTAAATTTTAGTGACGTGTCATCTTTTTGTCTATTGATGTAAAAAATAAACTAACAATAAATCAAATTTAAATTCAAATATAAATTTAATGAAATTAGAAACTATCATAAAACTTTTAAGATAAAGGGCAAAAAACATAATCTAGATCAAAGTAAAAGTGTTAAAATCTAAACAAATTTAAATATTTTTTCTTATCAACCTATCACTAGAAGGACTTGATCACAAAAATAATTTTTTGGAAAGTAATGTCTTTTTGTTCTTTTTAAAATAAAAAGCAAGTATCTAAAAAATTTTTAAAGTGAACATGAATTAGAAATATAAATTTTAATGATCAATTATAATAATTAAGTTTAAAGGTAATATTTTTCTACAAAAAATACATTATTACGACAACCTATATAAAATTATTTGCTTTTCTTTAATTATTTTATGCATTAGATTTATTGATATATTAATCCTCGATTTGAACATACAACCTATATAAAATTATACCAATAGACTTCATAATCTAACAATTATTACAACAAATCTATATCTTTCCTTCAGTGCTTAGTTATAGTATATGCAAGTCTATGTAAATTTATACAAGAAAGACAACATATTGAGTAATTTTTGATCATTTGTAGAACTTTATTTTATGAATTTGCATGTGCTATTGGAAGCATGATTCCTATTTTTTTTCTTGATATTCATATTTATTTACAGAATGGCTTAATTAAAAGAATAAGGCACTATCACTCATTTATTATGCATTATCAATCAAATTAAAAATATGTGAATTTATTTTCATTTTGAATCATAAAAAATTTATAAATTATTAATAATACTATATTTATTGATAACCATAAGATTTAAATGTAATTCACTATAAATGTTAAATTTTTTTATTAATATATTATCTTCTTATTCATTGATAACGTAAAGATCAGTACATGTTTAGTAGATCAAATATAATGTATGGTTTTAGTAACTAATTAATACTTTTTTCAATTATATTTATTAGTGTTTATATTAGTACTTTAATAAATAACTTCTATCCTAAAGGAAAAGCTATTAGATATTACTCCATAATTTAAAAAAAAATGCATAAATCACTTCAAATTAAATGGGTTATAAAATGGAATAGATAAAAGGAAAAGAAAGTTCATGGGTTAAAGCATAGACAAAATTTTATTGATCTGTATTTAATTTAAAATATTGTGCTTGAAAATTTTAAAAATTGATGAAATTTAAATAAATAGAATTAAATGTAATTTTTAAATGTTTTTCTTAAAAAAATAGAATGTGTAAATAATTAATTCATTTAATACAATCTATAACCTTAACTTGTTTAAAAAAATTTACAATAAAAATAAAATATATTATACTTATCTATAGTATTTAACAATCTTAATATTTAGACTATAAATACATGAGTAAAATAAAAAAAAGGAAAAAATATGACAAAGCAAATATAAAGAAAGGAAATAATAAGTGAGCATTCAAGTAACGAGAATTAAAATATTGAATATGTAATAAATTAATACAATTAAATAAAATTTTAACTTATTAAAAATAATTTTGTAATAAAATAGAATATATTACGTTATATTTATATTATTTTATATATTGCATTTCAACTTTAAATACTTGGAATTGAGGGAAAAAAAAAAGAAAAGCAGAGTAAATAAAAAGGAGAAAAATGGCCCAGAGATTTACAGAAAAAAATACAAGGAGAACAACTATGTGTGAGCTATAAGCCTTAATAAAATTTCAATTGATGTGTTTTTATTTAGAAATATAATACTTGAAAATTAATATCAAGAAATTATCAATAAAATTTAAATAAATAAAACTTATTTTTAATTTTCAAGTATTATTTATTAAAAAGAGAAAATGAAATTACTTAATTTTATTAATTGTTTTTATAATAAAGTTTTAATTTATTTGAAACGTTCAAATAAGTTAAATATAAAATATCTCATAATATAATTATACTACTTAATGATTTTGATGTTTAAACTGTATATTATAGCAGTATACATAAAAGAATAGAAAAACATGTAGATAGCAAATAAAAAAGAAGAAAACAATATATGATGCGTAAAATAATAATAAAAAATATGAAGTTAATTAATAAAATAAAATCTTTAACATATTTGAAATATTTTATTGTAAAAAATTATATTATATTAAATTTATATTACTTAATAGTGTTTGTGTTGCAAATAATGAGGTAAAAGAAAACAAATGAAAGAAAAAAAATCTTAAGAAACAGCACATGAGATATAAAATTTTAACAAAATCTTAATTGATATATATTTAATTTGAAATATAATACTTAAAAATTGATATCAAAGAATATTAATAAAATTTAAATAAATAAATTTGTATTGATCTTTAAATATTATTATTAAAAAATATGTAATTAATTAATTTAATTAATAATTTCTATACTAAAGTTATAATTTATTTAATATATTTAATATATCTATAAAGTTATCCAAATGCCACTTAGTGATATTAATTAATATTTGAATTATAAGTAATAGAAATGATATAAAAATAGAAAAACATGAAATGGAGCAAATAAAAAAAGAAGAAAAACAATGCCTAAGTTATAAAGTAATAGGAATTAAGAATAAAATATATAGTAAAGTAAATTAATTCTATAAAATAAATTCTTTAATCAATTTAGAATATTTTTATTGTGAAAAGAAATTGTATTATGTTAAATTTATATTACTCAATAATATCTGAGTTGCAAATGATATAAGTAAAAAAAATAAAAAAAGCATGAGAAATAAAACATAAAATATAAAGTTTTGACAAAATCCCAATTGATATATATTTAATTTGACATTTTGACAAAATCCCAATTGATATGTATTTAATTTGACACTTAGTACCTAAAAGTTGATATCAAGAAAACATTGACAAAGTTGAAATAAGCAAATTTGATTTTGATCTTTAAATATTTCAATTAAATATTAGAATATGTAATTAATTAACTCAATTAGTAATTTTTATGCTAAAATTTTGATTCAATTAAAATATTTATAAAAATTTAAAAATAAAATATAGAATATTATATCTGTAATAATCAGTGACATTAATATTTAAATTATAAGATATAAAAGTGAACATGAGATATAGAAAAATATGAAAGGAAGAAAATAAAAAAATGATAATAATGCTTAAGTCGTAAGATAATAAGAGTTAAAAATTAAAAATAAAAAATATATAAAAGAAAATGATTTCAATTAAAAAATTAATTTATTTAAAATATTTTTAGCATAAAAAGAAATTATATTGTATTAAATTTATATTATTCAATAATATTTGTGAATAATATAAGTGAAAAAATAAAAAAATAGGAAAAAAAAGTATAAAAAATGAAATATTAACAAGGTGGAAGGTGGGAAAATTTTTTTTCTTAGCCTGATACGTGTAAAACAAAAAAAAATAACCCACCAACTCTCAATTTAAAGTAGGATAGATATATTGAAAAATAGATAGAAATAGAAATAAAAAATTTAAAATTAAATATATAATATTTTATTTATACTATTTAATAATATAAATGCGATTAAAGTTATAAGTAATAGAAGAGGATATAAAAATATATAAAATGGAATAAATAAAATATAAAAAAGGAGAAAAACATCTAAATTATAAAGTAATAAAAGTTAAAATAAAAATATATAGTAAAGTAAATTAATTTAATTAAATAAAATATTTAAAATATTTTTATCTTTAAAAAAATTGTAAATTTATATTATTCACTGATACTTGAATTGTAAATAATATAAGTGCAAAGAAAAATGAAAAAAAAAGAGAAATAGCATATGAAGTATAAAGTATCAACAAAATTTTAATGATTGTGTATTTAATTTGATATATAGTACTTAAAAATTAATAAAGAAAAATAAAGATAAAATTTAAAAAATAAATTTAATTTTATTATTCAAATTATTTCTATTAAAAAAGAGAATATTTAATTAATTAATTCAATTAATAATTTCTATATTAAAAATTTATTTTAAGCAATATATAATGATTTAAAAATAAAATATATAATGTTATATTTATACTATTTAGTGATATTAATGTAATAATTATAAGCAATAGAAGTAGATATAAAAATGAAAAAATGTGAAATGGAGAAAATAAAAAAAGAGAAATAATTTTTTAGTTACAAAATGATAAGTTTAAAAATTAAAAATAAAACATATTGTAAAGTAAATTATTTCAATTAAAAATATTTAATTTATTTAAAAAAAATTTACCAAAAATATTTTAAATTATATTATTCAATTATATTTGAATAATAAATAATATAAATAAAAATAAAAATCAGAAAATGACAAAAAAAGCATAAAAAAATTAAATATTAGGCGGGCCGGGAAAAACTTTTCCCTAACGACATGTGTGGGGAGAGAGGGAGAGAGAGAACTGTCACCTAAAAGAAGGAGATTAATGATGATTTTTGGGGGGTAAAAATGAAGTGGCTATTTCCAAAGCGTAACGGGTTAAATTAGAGTGGCTATAACGACCACAACCAATGAAGGGCCCTTGAGATCAACATCATGAATTTTTATTCTTCAACCAATGTTTTCTTCAAATGTTGATTAACGTTTCTTCTCCTTATTTATTTTTAGAAGATAACTGTGGTACACCATTATTGTAACAGTATATTAATATATCATCAAAATTAATTATTAATATATTATTATATAATATATTAATTTTAACTTAAAAATAAATTTAATATATAACTAATTTGATAATATACTAATATATTATTATATTAATAATACATCATAATCTCTCCTTTCTTCCTTTTTTGCATTCATCAATCCAATGATGCCTAACAATCATGGTGATTATTAAAACACAATCCCGCAAGAGCTGAAACCTATCCATGCAATCCCCATAAATTACCTGCACAAAATATGTCGTTTAGAATTTAATTTTTTTTTATCAATTTTATTAAATACTGTTAATACAATTAATTATCATTTAGAGGTTATAAAATAGTAAAATAATTAATAGTAATTTACCAATTTTACCGACCAGAATGAAAGTCTTACATCTCTATGCTAATTTTCTGTCGTATCTAGAGCTTTTATTTCTTTTTTTAAGTGTTTATGCTTGTGCAAGATAATACATAAAATTTGTGCTTCCGTTTGTGATCCAGAAGTTCCCATGAAAAAGATATTGGAATTATGGTCCAAGCAACCGATTTTTACCAGAGAAAACCACCAACTGGTTTAATTAACTAACGCATCTGGGACACACCCACTTGGGGTTTTTGCAGTGTCTACCAATGGTGCATGTTGATTTCCATGTCTACATCGCATGGAAAGGCTAAAAGCTTCAAGAAAAGAGAAAAATGACACGATTTTTCCCTATATAGGCGTTGAGGTGTTCCGAAGGGAGAAGGACAAGGAAAGTAGAAATCCACCAAGAGCTTAGTACAAAGAGATAGAGCACCAATGAGGAAAGATAGTGATGGAGGAGAGGGATGTCCCTACATGAATGACCCCATTTGTAAAAGTATTGTGTCCATTAGAAGCATGTGGAGGGCACAATTAGCGGAAATGAAAAGCATGAATTTGCTTTAGCATATCAAGCAAAAAGTCGGCAACTCCGTTCAACCCTTTTCATCCTTAAACATTAGTATGGTCGTTTATGTTATTATATATTAATAGAATGTGTGAACCTTCTGTCATAAAAGATAAGTACAATTTATTAGCATTTTTATGAGTGAACTGTTATTAATTGAATTTTTAATTCAATAAGAATAAATTGATAAATTCATTCTTATTTTCAAATATGAAATTTTAATTTAGACTGTGATCAAATATAGTGTGAAATTTATACATCTTGATAAATTGATATAGTTTGACAGTCGTATAAATTTAAAGTTCAGCGAGCATTTTACAAGGAGTTACTAGAGTTTTAATATAAATGGAGAGAAAGAGAGAGAGAGAGGAAAATCTGTCTCCCATCTATTATAGTTTTATTGCTTCTACTAATGGATTATGATTACTCCAAATATATATGATTTAATTATAAATTATTCAGTTTCCCAGATTATTATAGAAAAAAGTTTAGACGTGTTTTAACAAAAATTAAATAAAAATATGCAAAGCTCGTTAATATCTCCTTGTTTTGCTTTTCTTTATTACTATGTATGTTGTAGAAAGACTTTTCATTTTAGTAATTTTATGGGAAGAAAAACTATCATTGGAAGCATAACAATTTAGTGCCATTTCTCTATATAGGCATATATGTAAAAGGTTATAGTATAGGGTTTAAATTTATTTATACATCCTCGATTAGTAGCAAACAAGAGAGCATAATAAAAAGAGCAGTACGTATGACCTAGTTCAATCATCATACCTGTTGGTTGTGAACCAAAAAAAGGGAAAATTACCCATTGGTTAAACAAAATTCTTTTATCAAATTAAGATACACACCTTTTGTTGTTATCTTATTTTAAAGTATAAATTTAAATTTAATTTATTATCAATATAAATTAATTTTATGCTATTATTTACTCATATATTGTTATATCAATAAAAATTATTAAAATTTATTTATTATTAAAAATTATGAAATATTATTAATTTTGACGTGTCTTCTTTTAAAGTATTTGTATTAACCTATATACAAGTTAGAGATATATGATATAATATTATCAAATGAAAATGAAAATTGACTTAATATAAAATCAGATAGTATCAATAGAAAAAATCAGTTTAAATCTTGCTCCAAAATTTTCGCAGTGGACATGAGATGCATCCTATTTTGGTTAATCTATTTACCTTATTATTTATTAATCAAGAAAAAGACAATTTATTCCATATTATTATTTTATTTGGGCTTCTTCTTCTATGACATTCTTTTGTCATTTCTTTAGGTAGATATATGCAAACGTAAATGATATACGCATGTCACATACGAGCTAGTGTGTGTACAGTGTACACATATATGAAGTTCTTAAAAGCACATAAACATTGAGTCATATTTGGTTAATATTTCCAATTTCAGTCACATCGATGGAAGAAAAGATGAGAATTATAAAAAATTACAATAATTATTATCGCGAACATTTAATTTCAACAATTGATAATTTTTGATAAGTTTTATCTTTCTTTTACATTTTGATTCAATCTTGCTTTAATCTTATTTAACTGACTAATGGTGCTGGTTGAGAATGAATAAGCAACTATGACGTAAAGAGTGGTCGACCCAATGGAACATATTGCTAACAATCTTACCCATATATATTAAAACTGAACCCATTAACTCAGACAAGAGTAGTTTGATTCATTAGATCCCTCATTCTACTATTAAATCATTAATTCAATTACTTAAAATATAAAAGTATAAAAATATAAATTTATATAATAATAAAATATGTACATTTAATAAGTAAAATAATAATAAATTCATATCATAACTTATCAAAATATGATAAAAAAATAAATTAAGATTATATAAAATCTCATAATTAAATAAATTAAAATTTTTCTTAAAGATTACTAATTCAATCACTTAAAAAAATTACCGGTTAAATCAATTTATTGTTAATTCATATATAGAATTAGTCTAATAATATAATTCACCAATTTATCGATTGAACCAATAGGATCAATTTAAGTTAATAACTAAAATCTAAGCGAAATTCACTGAAATCAGCCCCCCACAAGGGTATGTTAAGCTCAATATTGATGCTGCACCGAGGAATGTTTGTGATGCTGCCCTTAGGATAATCACAAGAGATAAGCATGTCAACATCAGGGGCATTTAGTTTTATCATTGATTTATGCAAATCCCGAAATGGGCGGCGGCAAAAGCATTAAGCTTCGTAATCTTGGTGTTTTTTTGAGTAGGAGTGGTCATTGGATAATTAAGAGTGATTAAGATCATTTTTTTTAATCCATTGACTCTAATCATTAGTATTAAACATGAAATATAAATTTTCGATCTTACACACCATGATATTAACAATCAAACATTCAAATCTTTGGGCAACAAAAATTGTCCAAAAAATATAAAGTAAAAGTTCAAAATTCTCGTACCAATTAATTAAAATTTGTAGTTTTTTTTTCAATTTTTCAGTTAATACCAATTTTGCGCGGTTAAAAGTTTCTTAAGTTTCATTAACTGAATTTTGTAAATTTTTTATTGATTTCTACCAATATTAGGATATTAACCCCTTTTAACTTATCTGGAATTCGGTCAATCAATCACCTCTAATCTTAAGTGCTCAAAATGTTATCCTTAAAGCAGATTACAAGATAGCCATAGACTCTGTGAAGTGCAAAAGAAGTGCGCCTTGGCGTATAACTAGGATTATAATGGATATTCAGGACACAATTTCGTGATACAAGTATAATTTCGTGATACAAGTATTTGAAAGTTTGTTGGATTGAGTGATTCTTTATGTAATAAAATTGCTCATAAATGTGTTAAATGAGTTAAAAAGAATTTAGGGAGTGAGTTCGGCACTTTTCCAAATATACGTCCTTCGGTGAAGTTATTTTGTACTCATAGTAAGCAATCTGCTTCACTTTAATTTATTTTGATTGATGTTTTGCCAAGATTAAAAAAAAAAAAAGCAAAGAAGGAAAAATACATCCCCTCTAGAAATGCGTTCCAAAGCTAGAATTCGAATAATCTATTTAAGTTTTTTTCTCATGAATTATGATTGATTATATATTTAATTTGATTCGATTTGATTAATTATATAATCTTTAACATATATTTACTCCTCTTTCCTTTTATTTTAAACCTATAATCAAGTATCCTACATCAAAACAATAAAAGAGGTGATTATATTTGTAGAAATAGAAGAGTGTGAACATAATTAAAGTAAATATCAAAGAATGTGAGTGTAATTTTTTTTAATAAATAAATATAATCTATAAAAAGCATTTGCAAAAAAGTAAAATATATATGTATATATTTAGTGTTATCATCAAAGAGAAGCTTTTAAAAGCTTGAGTAGGCCATTGCAAATTTTAATTATTCTCTATTATATGATTATTATAGGTCTCAAGTGCATCTTAGAATTCAATAAATGAATACATTAACGATTTTCATGAGAAGAACATAAAATAGAAAGAAAAAAATTAGTTTAAAAGAATGTAATAAACGTGAGAAAACAATTAACCTTATATTCTCTCTCATCTCGCGTAAATCATGACATTTCATATATAAGTCATGAAAAATTACTCAATTATCTGAATAAATGATCCCTTGAAAAATTACTTATGTTACCTATTTTTCCTCTACAATTCTTATAAATAATTATGGTTAATATATATACTAACCTTATTTTTCAACGCATGCACACAAATATGTTTTTGTTTTTGTGTTTTTAAAAATTATTTTCAAAAATTATTTTTTTATTCTCAAAAACTATTTTTGGATTGAAAAAAAATCAAAATTAAAGGGTGATTGATATTGTAAATAAATAAATATTTTATTTAATTATAAAATTAACATCCAAAATAAAAAAATAAATTTAAAAAATAACTAAAAGTTATTTTTATTTTTCTATTTTTACATTACACATTTAGAAAATAATTTTTAAAAATATATTTTAACAATAGGTTGTCAAAAAAATTTTATTTTTAAAAATAAAAAATTATTTTTAAAAATAAAAAACAAATGAGTTATTCTTTAACCTCTCCCCTTTTAGGTCAAAGGATAGGCCAAATCCCAAGCTTCTACAAATGCAACCTTAAAATCAAAAGCACAATTTTTTATAAAAATATATTTAATAAATAGGATCCATCATGTCAAATGATAAATTATTAAACAAAAATATGATAATTTCAAACCACAGAGGAATTTTAATGATTTTGCTCCTAAATAATTGGGGCAATGGGTGAGACTTTCTGTTTTTGTCAAGTCTGTGGGGATGAATAGAGATTGGTCCGCCATGGGAGGCCAAGTGGGCTTGAATTTGTGGGCCCATTTCACTGTCTCCTTTTTGTCTGGGGGCCCACATTTCTTTTCACCCTCAGCATGAGTTGGAGCTGACTCTCCCAGGGAATCAGAAACTCCCTTTGAAATGTTCTCCCAATTCTACCCTCGGGCCTATCGTTAATAGGAGGGCAAAACTGGAAGTAAAAGAGTTAGGATCAGTGAGTGTGACCTTTGTGGGACGCGTCAAGTCAAATCAATGAGCAATTTGCATATTTGGAACCAATTTGGTTTTGGGACAGTTGATGATATATATATATATATATAGATGTACGTCCGTATGTATGGTAAGAGGAATCTTGCGTGACTTTTTAATGTAATGTTTTCAGGTTTAAAATATAAAAAATATTATATATATTAAAAATAAAATCTAAAATTTAAATTTAAATTTTTTATATCTATTAAATTAAATTTTATAAATTTATTTTACTCTCTAATAATTAATTTATAACCATTGATTTATGTTTGAATTTCACTTTTGATGTAACAATATTAATGTTCAAATATTTTTATTTTTTTAAAGATCTTCGATATTGAAAATCGCATTAAACGTCAATTAATCTGAAGTCAAGTCATATTAAGTTTAATATAAAAATAAAGCTCTTTTAATAATAATTTTCTTCATTTTGAAAAATCAAATTTAAAACTCTATCTAAGGAATTCAAACTTCTAGTAAATTCAACCAATCGTCATTAGTTGTTAAAATATTTTTATGCAACTAGTTGAATAGTACAAATAACCCACAATCTTACACTAAATTAATCGACATTCGGAGGTAGTATTTATATATAGAATAAATATACATAAATATAACATAAAATAATACACTATTAATATATCATGCTATTTTAATAAAAAATATAAAAAGACAATAGGAGCTACGAACAATTGTTATAATAAGAAAATAAATAAATTTTATAAAAAAATTAATACCCTAAGTTATGAACAGAAATATATTTAGAAAATAAGTTTAAAAAGTAAGATAAAAACTTAATCATTAGAGTATTATCACAAATATGAAACTTATGTTTTTTTATGGAATATTTAATTTGAAATAGTAGGATTAATTTCTCAAAATCAATGATTTATTGTAAGAGTACCAAAATTATAATCATTAAAACCTTACATCAGTGATTTAAATTAAAAATAATTTTATGTGATTTTTAATAGGTACATATTGATTTAAAATAATTTTTTAATTTAACCATTTATGAAAGAAATATAATATTTATAATTTACTAGGTGAGTTTATAATAAATCACTCTTTTTAATTTATTTTTCATTTTAAATAATGTTAATAAGTTAACAGGATTTATATATAAAATTGCATGAGTGCAGTCAAATAATTTATTTTAAAATTTATTTATATATGAAAAATCAACACAAATATGGTAAAAATTGGTTGTGGCAGGTCATGTGAATGTTAGCATCTATCTACGTTAGTACCACAAGACACTCCAGTTCACCAAAGTTAACTACAAGTAGCACTACTCAAATACCATATTTACAAATAAAAGAGAATCAATATTTAAAAAAGGTTCGGTGAAGAATTTTTAAAACTGTTACTGTAATAATTAAGTTAAACATCTTATATGAGTTGAATATTTCCATAATAATATTTAAAAAAGATATCAAATATTGACTATCCATCTCTTTTCTTTTTCTCATAAAAACATATTATTCTACACAAATAATTTTGGATTTAAATTTCTTATAAATTTTTCACACATATAAATTATCAAATAGTGAGTATTGGGATTGAGATGGGTTTTCTTCTATTTTTCTCATTTTTGTTGCTCATTGTAATGAAATTGGGGAAGTCATCACCAACGTAAAGCTTCTAAATTACTTAAGAAAATTAATCCATTAAGTAGAATTATCTAACTAGATCCAATCTCCTGACAATCGAAATGATATGGTTGAAAGGAAGATTCTAGATTATAAAGTTTTATGAAAGTTCGTTCCGTTGACCTGTAAACAAGAAGATTAGCCCAACTGTTGATGTGTGAGAAAAGTAGAGATGGAAGATAGCTGCAAGCGATGGAGTGAAATAGGGGGATACAGTAAGACTAGAGCGTTGCCAGCTTGTGAGGTGTAAAGTGTGAGATAATAAGGTACAAGAGGGTAAATTAAATTGTTAAATTAATAAAAAAAATTATTTATTTATTACGAGTTAGGTTAGGGTTATTTCTTCAACAAAAGTATCATCTTTTTTGGTATATCTTTATTATAAAAGAGAGATGGTGTGTTTTCCAATCAAGATTTACATGATTGAAGCTTACATAATAAATCTTAAGTTTTTTTTAAATATTTGATAATTGATATAATTGTACAAATTATACATTAAATCATTGAAATACATGTCAATTATCTAACCAAAATAATGGTGTGCTTTTTCCTAAGGATTTCAAATTATCTTCTAGGGTTGCATTCACATCATGCACTAACGAAAAGAAATTTGATTTAAGATTTATGATTAGGATATACATAATTAATACTCCTTAACTTTCATAAAACTTTATATATAATTGTACAAAACTCTGAATGCATTACTTACGTAAATAACATTATTTTAAGGCTAATTTAGGTATAATTGTCCTCCTAAACTTTGGTCCATATAAACAAAATCCTCTAAAACAAAAGGGCAATTTGACGAAGTGCTTAAGCATTGAACTTAAACGGATTAGATAATTTTAAAATATATGATATATTTGTCAATAATTTTTTATTTAAATAATATTTGATATTTTTAAAAATTTTATATTCTTTTTATATTCAGAATTTAATTTTTAATTTTTATATATGTATTTAAGAATTTAACCACTTCTATTATTAAAAAAATATAAAATACAGTAAAAATTTAACATATCACAGCTTTTTAATTAAAAAAATAATAAATAATTATAAATTTAATTTTTAATTTATTATTATTTATTAAATTTTAATTTTTAAATTTTTATTAAAAATATAATATTATATTTTATTCTCTAAAATACCGCGCAACTTTAAAGGAATTACCTGCGAACTTTTACCGGTCACTATCCATATACCTAGCCATCCACATCACCAGGATATAGAGGCTGTGTGCGATGGGCATGCGAGGCTCCATGGAATTAAACAAAATTATTTTTATAGATTTTAACTATAATTAATAGATAGTGTCATGGACAACTTCACTTCTTATAAAATTAAATATTTTGTTGTTAAATTATTTTTAATATATTAAAATAATTATTTTTAATTTTTAATTATTTATTTTAAAATTAAAAAATAATTTAATAAAAAAAATTCAACGAAATTCTATACTACTGTCTATATTTAATGGATACTTTTACTCTCGATAGTGGTGAAGTTTTAAAATCTGGGATATTTGAAAACAACAGGGAAGCAAAGGATTGATGCAGAAAAGTACTGGTCAAGGTAGAAATTCAAATTTTTTAAAAGAATAAATTTATTGTATTTTTGTCGTTCGTTCATAGCAAAAGTAACTTCTCAAGCCAGCGAAAGATAGAACTAGCACTGTGAAACATAGCATATAGACATATACTATTTGAAAAAGATTGCAAATGATATTTCTGGAAGGATGAATCTGTTTAGAAGTATTGGAAAACAGAAAAAATCTTGAATGGGAGTTACCCCCCAGGATTCCATTACAGAAAAAAAAAATTAAAATGCATTATCTCATAATGTGTTAATAAATTTAAATTATTAAAATTCATTCAATTAAAATTAAATTATTAAATTTCATTCAATTCATATATAATGCCACATAAATCAATAAATTTAAATTAGCCGATCTAGTAGTGTATGGCACTAGTAAAATATCTTAGATGCTCTCTAGTATTATTTCTAATATCTAGTTTTTTATCTATGACTATGAAAAAAGGACCATACTTGAGTAGTAAGACACAAACTATCTCCTTACTTCTTTAACAAAGTTTTATATATGAATTCTCTGCTCCTTCTTAAATCTTCTATTTTAAACTTAGAATTGCATATCTATACTTTTAAAATGTGATAACCTTTTGTTGTTACTCCGATAAAAATACTTCTCCAATTAAAAATATTAATTAGTTAGAATAGAGTGTGAAGAAAATATTTCTACATACATTAGCTGGGTTTATGAGACAAATATATTCAAGTGTGATGTGAAATTGATTGAACCTTTGAATATTAATTTTTTATTTGTTTCAACGAAAAATATTTTTTTAAATATAAACATAAAATATTAAAATGATTAAAAGCATTTTATTTACTTAACAATAAATACGGTGAATTTAAGAAAATAATTTTTTATATTTCCAAAAAAAATGTTATTATATCTTTAAGTATCATTTTTTTAAACGCAAACACTAATAGAAATAACATATCACTTTTTTTATTAATATATATAAATAATATTTTTTATAAAACAATATTTTTTATCAAATAAATAAAATTTAAATACAAAAGTAAAAGAGTTAAATAATAGTGAATAATCATATATATATATATATATATATATATATATATATATATCAGTGTGATCATTTCTTTCTTTTTCATTTTATTTTTACGCATTTTATTATTTATATTTATTGATTGTTTATTTGGTCCATCCTAGCCCACTTGCTAATTGTTTTTTAGGGGATTTTAGAAAGTATTTTTGAAACTAAAATTTACAATTATGTTTTAAAGTACCAATTCACTCTTTCTTGGCGGATTTCTGTCCTGTAAGAAACAATGCATTTGAATTATCTTTTTAGACATCCACAAAGCAATGAATCAGTACGAAATGACATGAATTTATCCCGTCAAAAGTAGTTTGAGGGGTCTGAATGCTTCCGATTAGTTGAGCAAAATCCAAGAAACCAACCTCATACCTATCTGCTTAGCCACTTTGTACAAAATATAGTACAATAACCCTAAGACTGTGTTTAAGGCTTATTCCCCTGAACCTTGAACGTGGATAAGGGTCCCCCGCAAATCGAATCTAAGATATTTACTGAGGCGTTTGCGATATTTTAAAATTTGAAATAATGTAATAAATTTTAAAATAATTTAATTATAATTATTCAATTTTATTAATATCATTAAATAATTTTAATATAATAATTTTTAAAATTATTATTACACCTCAAAATTTAAAATTATTAAACAATCAGATAATTCACTCGGAGAGAGGGAAGAACTATAAAGAGCCAAAGTAGGTTAGATTAAAGACAAGCTTCCCCACCCCTAACCCTAGATGGATCCTGTTTGATCGTGAAAATACAAGAACTTTATTAGAAGGCATTTTATCCTAGGGTTATAAAATTTGACCCAAATTTTAATTCATATATCCTTCTATCTAAGTTAGAATTTTATATCAGAATAAATTTAAATTTTTTTAAATAATTATTTTTAACTATAAATATTTATATTAGTTAAGAAATTAAAACATAAGATAGAAATATCATGTGAATATCTAATAAAATTATATGAAAACTCTCATAATAATTTATAAAAAATATAGATATAAAAAATGGAAAATTATGAAAATATAATTGAGAACCTTCACATAATATTATCACGCAATCTTAATTCATACTAATTTTTTTTATTCATGATTCTTTTTACAAAATTTTAAAATTTTTCCATATTAAATTTATCGTATATCTTATTTTGACTCCATTTTAATCGTATATAGCTCGTTTGAAGAAATCCTTTTTACACTTCTAAAATAAAAAAGAAATCTTTGTTTCAACGGGAAAGATAAATCTAAGAAATTCAAAGAACAGCAGATTATGTTTTTAACTCTTAAAATTGTTTCTATATATCTGCTTCGTTCCGTGACAATTAAGAGCCATTGCTCTGTAGGTAATTAAGAATTTTTACTATTCTAGGGCACAATAAGCAGAGGATGCCTATGAATATCCTAGTTAAGGATGCCTTTCAAATCAATGCACAGAATGGCACCTGGTAGGCAGACACTTGTAATTGGCGTCTTTTAAGGTCAACTTTTAGTGCAGGCAAAACCCAGCACCAATCTTTTTATCCTGTCTTTGTGGGGCCACCTTCATGCACATGGTCAGCGTTTGCACTGTCATTCAAGCTTTAGGGCAGACAAACTAGGCACCCATCTTTTTATCTCTTTGTCTAGATGGAAGTGCTGTTTACGTTTTGGGTGGTGTCCTTGAAACGAATCCGAATGGGCCGCGAGTTTTAGAAAAATGGCATTCATGGGTTATATCTTAAAATAATAGTATTTAAATAATTAAGTGATAAAATAGTTCATATTTATTAATTTATATAGTATTTTATAAAATAAATAAAATATAGTAATTTCAATTTATTGATACATCATAAAGTAGTATATTTTAATTTTTTTATATTTACCAATTATTTTTTAAAATATTTAAAATATAAAAAAAATTAAAATACACTATTTTATAATGCACCAAAAGGCCAAAATTATTATATTTTATTCAATTTGCACGTTATTATACAAACCAATAAATTTGAACAATGCAATGCCTTAGATGCTATTGTTTTTAGCATCTGACGCATCCATAGCTTCGGGTTATTGAAATCTAACTCATGAAAAAAAAGGGTTAAAATACTAAAATATGATTATTTTATAAATTTTTTTTCGTTGCTTTACCGTAATTTTGAAAGTATTTATTAAAGTATGCAGAGCACTATACTGTATGGCGTCATTAGACGGCCGCTGAAGGCACTGTTGCGCTGCACGAGGGGAGGCACCATTTCACTTAGCGCCTCTCCCAACCCCATTTCATATATATTTCCGCATAGGAGGTGATTTCATATATATTTCCGCATAGGAGGTGATTTGAGGAGAAAAAAGTATATTGTATATATCCC
This sequence comes from Sindora glabra, assembly GCA_020226215.1. NCBI lineage: Eukaryota > Viridiplantae > Streptophyta > Magnoliopsida > Fabales > Fabaceae > Sindora > Sindora glabra. Next base: position 41,168,839 of record CM035229.1, read on the forward strand.
TTGTATTATAGGATAGATATTGTATAAAAAAATATAAAAATAAAAACTAAATTTTTTTCTTCTTTTTTTTTCTTTTTTTCCCTCCTTTTTATATCCTTTTACATAATAATAAAAATTATATTGTATATATTCCTTGTATTATAGGATAGATATTGTATAAACTGGACCAATATACATAGATGGATTTATGTGTATACATGGCTGAATTTTTTAATTCTTTATTTTTATTTTGTTTTTATTAATTTTCTTGCTTTGTATGATTTCATATTGATTGCCCGATGAATTTGAAGTATATATAATATATGCATTTTCTTTAATTTATTTTATTATTTTAGTAATTTTTTTAAACTTATCTTACGAGCTTGGAGATAATAATTATTATTTCTTATAGTTAACAGGGTATTTTTAGTCTCTTTCTCTAAGTTTTAATAGATTTGTAATATAAATGAGTTTTTATCAAAATATATGTGAATTCTTTTTTTGTCTTCTTTATTTTGGAGGTGCAACTTACAATGACATTTAACATAATAAAATTATGGCTTCATACTAACGTCACACTATTTTAACAATATTTACTATAAATTTTACATAAGGAAGTGAATATTTTAATTATTATGCACGATATACATGGCCTTGTAAGCAACACAGATGTAGAAATTTTATAATGTGCAGCAATATTTATAAATGGGGCTGGAGGAGGTGCCAAGTGAAATGGCGCCTCCCAACTCCAACCCGTCCTTTGTGGAAGGCGCCATGTTGAAAGGTACCTGCGTTTTCAGCGGGCGCTCAATGACGCCATACAGTATAGAGCCTTACATGCTTTGATAAATATTTTCAAAATCACGGTAAAGCAAAAAAAAATTTATGAAATAATCGTATTTTGATATTTTAACTTCAAAAAAATGCAGAATGCTTAAGAAGTTAGTTTATTTAAGTACAGTCTAAAAGCGATTTCATCTATCAGACTTGTGGTATATCAAATTTGCGGTATCTTATATATAAAGTTTGTTGATCAAAACATACTGTCGGCAAACGAGGTTATATTTTTTTATATATTTTTATCTTAAAATTAAAATAATATACTATATAAATTTTTATCTAATCAATACAATACTCATTCACAAATTTAATTCTTTATCTTTTAAATCAACCCACCCTCAATAAATTATTTTAAAGTTAATAATTTTATTTTTTAATCAATAGTTTTAAAATTAATTAATTTTTATTATAATTATTTAATTTTAAATTATTAATATAAATTAAAAATATACTAAAAATATGATTTTTTAAATTTATAATTATTATTTTAAATTTAAAATTATTTTAAAATATCTAAAATTATTTTTTGAAAAAAAAAACTGTGAATCCAACCTGTAATCCACGACTTTAGAACTTGAACTCACAGTTAATGAATTTGCAATTTTTACGGACCGAATCAAGTCTAATCTATTTAATCTATTTATGATTAGTCCAGAACGGATAAATTCAATTAGCAGTATACATTTTAAACCTTGTTTGGCAAATTATATAATATAATATACTTTATTTAGCTTGTTATTATATAAAATGAATATTTATCTAAAATTAATTTATCTTTTGTTTGTTGTTATATTGTAGGAGAATGTATAGGCTTAATAAAAGATAATTTATTCAATTAAAATACCAAAAACATATAAAAATAAATCTATTCTAAATGAATTTAAAATACATAATTAGATTAGAATGTCCTTGAACAATAATATATTTAAAAAATGATAATATATATAAATTAAAATTTTATACTATAGTAATAAAATAATATTACATATTCCACAAATACTCATACATAAATACGCACGCGCGCACACAAATATATATATATATATATATATATATATGCACTTAATAAATACCTTATATAAAATTTTACGAAATATTTAAAAATAATATACATGATTTACAAGTATCATAAATATAATTTAATATTGTCAAATAAAAAATTAAAAATGTTAAATTAAAATATAAGTATTAATATAAAAATTTTAAATTTAATTTTTGAAAAATATAGGAGAGAGATGCAAAAGAAAAAATTAAAAAGAATTCTTATCATTTTAATAATTTAAATTTTATATTAATATTATTCTATTAACGTGATAGCTTACAGAATTAACTATATAAAAGAAGATTTTCGTAAAGGCTATACAGTTCATTTGAAAGTCTTCAATCATAATATAGGTTTTAAGTGATATCTTCCCCTGTCCTGTAATGCCATATCTTATATGATAACTTAAAATATTTTTACATATTTATTATTATATATAAAATTAATTCTTATTTAAAACAAAAATAGTAAATAATAAATATCTCTCATCAAATAATTCCAAAAATTAAATCTCTTGTGGGTCAGAGTAGTACATATTCTTTTTTTTTCCTTGTGAAAAGGGAAAAAAAGAGTCGTACATATTCCGCCTTCGCTAATGTCATCTCTTCGTATTAATTATAGATAAATATAATTAATGTTAGTAGATACCAATGAAAATGGACCGAGTGTCATGCATGGTTACTCTTTTTCTCTTTTGTAACGGTGGGACGATATAGTCACTAGACTTAACCATAAACAAATTAAAAAATAATTAAAAAATAAAAAATAAAACTTCGTAAATAAAATATCAAATACCACCGGCTTGAGCGATAAACTCTCCATAAATGGATCATTACTCTTTTTTATATTTCAACAATGTTATGTAGCAGTTTTTTCTTCTTTCCCGAACATTGGTAACAAATCAACGTGCGGATGAAGATGCTCCGTAAAAATAGGAGAGCAGAAAAACTGCTCAACGTCCACCGGATTGTACGGCTTCTTGATGGGAGAAGTTGGCAACGTGAATATATAAATGGAACAAGGGTCCCCGGGTTCG